>WIPJ01001340.1:1045851-1057607 GCA_018155075.1 Cassiopea andromeda
ATATATATATATATATATATATATATGTATATGATAGGCGTGATTTATTTGCTTGTTAAATACTAAAATAAATTTTTGTTATTTACAACATGATTTTTAAGACACAAAGGGTGAAAATCTATGCGCATCAAATTTGTCTACAATTGTGTCCTGTAGAACAGTAGCAAGTCCACATCACATCCTAACTGTATGATGGAATGAGCAATGAATTGTCTTGAGGTAATATATTAGTTTCTACAGCAAGCTCAAATATAATGGGTTTACGCGGAAATACCAGGCAAATTTATCCCCAGATATAGATTGAAGTGCCGGAATTCTAGTGATACTTTTTGGATCTATGAATTTGATAAATGGGCAGTAAGCAGTGAATTGTTTAGAATTAGATCAGCAAAAGTACGGTAATCATTCCTTAGATAATGCTTTTGATTTCAAAATGTTTACTGTGCTTCGTAACAAAGATTAGCGAGACATCAGTCTCCATTTTTCATATTCAATAGACTTTCATTTTACATTTTCCTTCAAATCACGATTTGTTCTTCACGACCATTGTATGTCTTGCAATATCATTCTGAATTCACTGATATCAGCATAGAAACACATGGAGCCTATCTTGTAAAATGACCAGCAGCTTATTCTTATTGAAATTAAGCATGAATGTAGCTAGTAGGGAAACTGTTAGCAACCAAACTATGGAGACATAATTGTGTATAATCAACAAACTAAGGTGAAAGAGTAGTAAGATAGGCAAGCTCTATAAGTTACTGGCGTCGGAAACTAGTCTCCTGCTTTGGCTCTGCAGACTTGAACTAAAAGATATCACTACCTATGGCCTACTTGTAGCATGCAATTGCAAAAAATTAGAATCCATTTAGTGGTTCTTGAAACAGGGAAAGGTCATGCATGCCGTATGTTTTCAATTTTGCCCGCCAAGAACCAGGCAAAACAGCTATTCCTTTGATGCTACAGATGATGAGATGATGTTCAACTTGAAAAGATATTTTAATTGATGGTCATTAGTTTAGAAAAATTCATCTTTCCATTATAGACATTCTGTTTCATGTGTTTCTAGTATCACAGCAACAAATTGACTACTCAAAGTTTGCGCTATAAACCTATACAGAATCTAAGTAGGAAGCTACTATGTGAAGGAATGGAAAGACAATGTCAAATCTTGCAGTTGCAGGCTACTCGAACGCAACTTCTGACTCTCGAAGCTAGATTATCACGCTATAACTGCCACAACTGCAACCTCAATGTAAGTTACGCAGGTATAGGGGATACCGGAGGAAAATGGAGCCCAAAATGACAAATTGTAAATGGTTTTAGCAACCCAAGGTCTTCTTGACCTGGAAATTTACAGAATCAACTAAGGTTTTCGACCCTTCAACGTGATGGTGGAGGCAGCTTTTGCCCCTCAAGGACACTTCCATCAGCTACGTGCTTTTCCCATATTTGAGAATGTAGCCTTGGCTGTATAAGATATATGCCCACATGCACTAACCATGACGTTGCGTAGCATTCAATTCAATTCATTCTATATGCATTCTCTATTTATTTTCAGTCATGATTCTGGAGATACTCTATACATTGCTTGTTGCTACGGCTGGTTATGTACTTGTGAGTTACTGCATCCAACTAAAGCGTTTGAAGGAATATCCTCCAGGACCATGGCCATTACCAATTATTGGCAATCTACATTTGATCAGTAGCGAGCCATACAAAGCATTGAGCAGACTGGGTAAAAAGTATGGCCCCGTCATGAGCTTTAGCTTTGGCAGTCAGCGATTTGTGGTCATACAGGGAATAAAGGAGGCTAGGGAGACATTGATAACTAAAGGATTGTCATTTGCAGGTGAGAGCAACTTTGAAATTCTTTCCATAGTACCTTTCTTATTGGTGATGGTTCCCTCCAGATTCTATACTACGAGCATGTATATAAGCTGGGCGCTGACTTTTGATTTCCTCAGGGGGGGCTCAAATTAGAAAATTTAGAAAATTGCCTACCATGAATGCACTTTGTAGCGATGTGTTATATAAGATATTTTCCTGCAGATAGCAAAATAAAAAGTAGTTATATGGCAGAAGCAGGGACGGACTTAAGATATCGTTATTTGGTATATGCAGTTGACATTTTGAAGTTTACCGAAAATGGTAGTCAAGGCTGGCCAACAGCATGTCATGTAACAGTACAGCATGGAAGCTTTTACCCGTGAGCAAAACTGATTTTCCCTGAAATGGGTGCAATCTTGCAAATTTCATATGCAATAAAACAAAAGCACTATTTAATCAAAAGACGCAGCTTTTGAACATGCGAGCGGAGTGAGCGAACACTGTTTTTTGAGTTAACTTCCTCTAGAATGTCGGAAACGTCCTTTTCAAAGTAGAACAAACATAACATTACGTTCATCATTAACATCTAGCCAGAGAAGAAATGCATGCCCTTTTCGGAATCTTTTCTGAACTTGAATGGTACGGTACATTATACGCTATCTTATATTTCTATGTCTATTTCAATTACCAAATGGTACGAAATTTTACAGAATTTCCCTAATGGAGCAAGATTATTCAGGAGTGTTCCACTTTGCGCCCTCTCTAGTAAGTCCACCTACTAATAGAATTGTCAATGTAGTATTACTATCACGTCAATTCTTAGGCTTCTGTGATCTGGAGAGGTGAAAAGCGTACATTATCACAATTTTTCAGGGGGGTTCACTCCCTGTGGCATTGCCCAGGGGTGGCTCGAGCCAACATGCTCTCACTTAGTTGACGCCCGTGGCATTTAACCTGTTAGTAATTTAACTATTACAGAAATGTTGACTGATTTGAGTGTTTGTTTTTGCTGATAGAAGGAAATTAATAGTAGCTAACTATATTACCATCTTTATGTCTTGTGATATCTACTATTGCTATGTTGGTGTATCTTATCTTATTTTATGACTTTTGTTGCAAGCCCCTTGAGAGCTTTCAATTTTGTGTTCTATAAATAGCTTAACGCTCAGTTAGCACTCTTCACATAAAGCTTAAGGAGGTCCTAAAACTGAATCATGCGGCCATTGTCCCCAAATTTTAAAATCTACAAGTTTCAAAGCGAACCGTTTTCCTTTACAATTTAGCTCCTACCTAGACAGGTTTGAGGGAGAATTTTTGTATTTATAACAGCTATTCCCACTCTTTGGAATCATGCCTTTGTCCTGTAACGGGCAAAAGCTCCAGATTGTCCTGGTTCTTTAAATAAGTTGCGTATATTTAGAGTATACTCGAATAGAAAAAAGAAATGCTCACCACCAAATAACTATTTAAAACATGATCATGCGTGCGTACATCGAATCGAATCGACTGCCATCTTAAAAGAATGAATTAATGAATGAATGCCTCTCTCTCTCTCGTGTCATTTTCTTCTCTTTTCTCTCGTTTAAAGTGCAAAAACATGAAATGAACTGTGACTATTTTCGTCATGGTCGTTAGAAAAGTGTTTCTTCAGCATCGTGATACTAAGAGTTTGATATTTTCAACGGTTTGCGTGACATTCTATACTATGAGCGTAATTAGTCCTTAGCAAGCCATCTTTTGTCGAACGCGATAGGACATAGATATCTGTATGACATTTTTTGCAGGCCGGCCACAAGATAACTTTGCTGGGCAACTTATATCACATGGGAACAAAGATATATTGTTCGCTGACTACAACCCAGCATTGAAGGCAATGAGAAAGATTGCCCATGGTGCATTAAAAGCGTATGGAGATGGTTTGGTAGAACTTGAACATTCAGTGTTAGAGGAAGCAGAAGCGCTATTCAAAAGATTTGACATGAAGAATGGAGAAGGGTTTGATCCATGGAAAGAATTAGGTAAAACTATGTGCCCACAGTTTCCTACTTAAGCGCCAGCACATTTTTCAAAGACATGCAGGGGTGTAGCCACAAACGAGTGTGGGGTGCCACACCCCCAGTGGCTGGCTTGTTGGTAAATGTATTGCAAGTCAATAGTGTTCGTCAGCGTTGTTTGCTTATAAAGCTCGAAGAAAGTCCTCTCTGTTGGCAATTTCGGGGTTGTGCATCCCACGAAAATTTTCTTTAGCTTTGCCCTTGAAGACATGTAAAAATGGCAATGATAGTAACAACTGTATATCATCACTAAGTGTTAATTAAATAACCCATAGTGTTGCACAATCTTACAACACAGAGAATGAAAATGGAAGCTGGAAAGGAATTATTCGAGTTAGAGTAAATACGTTCGCTAAAAGATATTTGAAATCGAATCTGGTGGATTTGATGACTAGTATGTTATTCAAGAGATGAAAATTTTTCAGATACTTATCATTGTGATTCATCAAACTGAGCCTATTGCTTTTTTCAATAAACTTCATAAATTGTAATCAGGGATGAAACTTTAGGGGTTATAGATGGGTGAGCCACCCTCAAAACTTGAAAAGTTTCCATTTCACAGGGCAAAAGCGGCAGTACAGCCTACTTTTGAAGGGCAATTACTGGAATCAGGTCTACGTAATCAACCACTGTTACTGAAAAATGGTTTACAGATAAGTTTTTAGCAGGGCAAACTTCTTCTCTTACAACCCTCCAAAAATGTACTAAAGTTACGTCCCTGATCGTAATGTATTTGCCATTGCAAATATTTTAGCTTTTTCATTGAATTTACAGATCCAATGTGGACAAGTTCTACTTTGATAACGTTCCATTTATTAGGTCCTCTTATGCACAATAAACTATTGTCTTACTTTACATTTTAGGTCTCTCTGTTGCAAATGTGATCTGTGCTATCATATTTGGAAAGCGATACTCAGAAGATGATCCGGAACTTCAGTATATTCTCGAAGCTATAACATTGATTTTCAGTTTTGACCCAGCAGCACCTGTTAGCCACTTAGCATTTTTGAGACTGTTGCCAAATGCTTCTGTATCAAATCTAAAACGTGGAATTGAAATGCGAGATAATGTGTTAGCAAAAGTGTTGAAAGAACACAAAGAAACATATGATCCAGGAAATCTGCGTGACTTCACAGATTTCATTTTGAGTGAAGCAAAGAAGCAGGAGCTTGAAGACAAGGCAGAAAACCTCATAGATGACATCAATCTACAGCAGATTTTGAGTGACTTGTTCACGGCTGGATTTGAGACTACAACAACAGCGCTAACCTGGTGCTTTGCCATCCTTGCAAGGTACCCGGATGTACAACAACGTGTAGCGGAGGAGCGGAGAAAAGTCATTGGTGATCGAATGCCACGATTGGATGATAGAGGGAACTTGCCTTACTTCGAGGCTGTTATCCAAGAGTCATTGCGTATGGGGTCAGTGACGCCTATTGCTGTTCCACACAAGACCCTCCATGACACAGAGTGCAACGGTCACAAAATTCCTGCAGGTACGGAAGTCTGGTACAATTTGTGGTCTTTACACTATGATGAGAAAGAATGGAATGAGCCATATTGCTTTAAACCAGAGAGGTTTCTCGATAACGAGGGTAAATTTATGCGTGCTGCAGATCAGAGCTTTCTGCCATTTGGAGCTGGAAGAAGAGTATGTATTGGGGAGGCATTAGCCAGAATGGAATTGTTCACCTTCTTGTCAAGTATACTTTACCGATATAACATTGTCTCTGATGGCGGTTTACCCGTTCTTGATGGACCACCTGCAATAATCTTGAAACCAAAACCGTTCAAAATAAAACTTATTCAACACTGACAGAAGAGCTAGAAGTTGAGAGAAAAAGGAACAAGTAGATACTGATTTTGCTTTTGAACAATAGTCATTTTGTACTCAAGCACTCTGTACCAAAGGGATGCTTTTGCGTCATCATTATATTCCTCATCATTATGACTTTGCTTAGATAGAGGATTTTGTATGAGCAGATCAATAGGTAGCATTAAGGATGTATATCTGCAGATTAAATATCGTGATTTTTGTAGCAATATTTTTTTAAGTGACCAAACGAAGCTCTGTTAAGGGATTCGCAGAATGTATTAAATGAGCCCATTTTTAACCATACAATGAACCCATTATCATACAATGCGTTATAAACAAATCAAATTAATTTAACTGATAAAAGGTTAAAAATTTGACTGTTATTAACCTTTGGTGATGTCCCGTATCACCTGCTCATGTATTTCAAATGGCCACAAGGTGAGGGGTCTTGAATCAAAAACGAAATACTTGGCAATAGTTTAGTATGCTTCCTTCAGTTAAAATAACGGTCGATACAAGCATGAGTATATACAATACTGAAGCAAGGTTTGGAAGTATGGATTGTTTAAGAATTTCCATAGCTCTAAAATTCATTTCAGATTGGATACTCAATGCAACTTAAAATGTAGTAAATAGGAAAAGTACTAAGGAAAGAAAAGTTCATAACTAAAATAGATTGGCAATAATTAACTGGAAAGTGAAGAGAAATATCATACTTTTGAAATATAGTGTAAACCTAAAATTGAAAGTGAATTTAGATTCCTATGCTCCCAGTTGGTATTGGCATAAATGCTGATAGAATGTTACCACAATAAGCCAGCAAGGGCCAAATAAAATTGAATTCCCACACTGTCACAATGTGAAAACGTCAAATTAGATTTAAAATGCCAACAGATGCAATGCATCATCATTCATCATCCGGCCCGTAGCCATGGGGTGACTTTGGGCTTCAAATGCCACCCTTGGGCAACTAGATTGCAGCTTTTCCCATCTTTGGGAATTGTGCAATCAATTAAAGAGATATCTCCTTTGTCTTTGTGTCATGCTATACAATTGAATCTTTATTTCCACTCACATGCATTTGATTGTGATAGCATAAAATATGAACTAAGCTAGGTTCCATAAAGGACCTGATGGTCCGCAGCACTCTTACTCGGTTGCTGGTCTACGCTCCGCATTTGTATGGAATCCAGTCCGCATTTTAAGAATTCTTGTACACGTTAAATTGCATCACTGAAGTTGCACTATTCGTTAGAAATAGTTCAAAAATCTGTCAAGGAGATAAGTGGAGGAATTCTATAACTTAATTATGTTGCCTTCCCAGCCAAGCTGAAGAAAACACTTCTTTGCGCAACTAAGAAACTTTGTGGAAAACTATTAAAGGAACTGATGCTAAGAAAACTCGAGATTGAACGAGTTGTTTGACGGCACAGATCTAGCCGCACAAAATTCAGGCTCCAGCTTTCTCCAGAAATTGTCGAGAAAATGCACTCCGTCCGTTACAATGCAAAGATGGGACCATTCCTTTTTCAAGGTTTCCTGAGCCATGGTGTAGACCAGGGCTTCTCAAACTTTTTTGTTCTACGACCCCGTTTTGAAAAGGATATTTCGACGCGACCCCATTATGGCCACATTCACGTTAATGACATTAAAACTTTACCTTCCACTGCGATTTACTTGGAAATGTTTGACTTGTAAGACGTGTGACATGTGACAGTTAGCTTTTACGACTAAACAATGTAGATGTACATTTAATGGGATGGATGCATTTGGTGTTTCTTGCACAAGTGATCCATTCGTGGAATGATACAAAACAATGCGGGGCGAAGAGCATCTTCAACAGTTTCCAAAAAAGATCGGTTTTTTGACTTAATGGTTGTAAGTTTTAAGAATGCCGCTTCGCATAAATATGTAGTGCAAAAGGGCAAGAGTTTGTCAAGGGCTAGTTCAGATAGGGTTGGGATTCATTTCTTGTCCTTATCCAAAAATCACATAAAGTTTGTTTTGAAAATAGAAGTTCCAAACCTTTGTCGCTAGATAAATCTGCAAACTCTCCCTGGCCTTTTAATGACAGGTTTGTGATATCTGACAATTGCCTTACAAATCGTTCACGAATTCAACTTCTTTTCCTGAATCAATGTCCATAGGAAAGTACTTTCAGAAGTGTGTTTGAAGGCTATTCAAATGATCAACTATGACCTTGACAATCAAGAGATTGGACAAGTTTTTTTCAGTTAAATAATCATCAAACATTTCCAAATTACCATCCTCTGTCCTACTTTTCCGTATTGTAAGCTTTTTAATAAAAGCTTCAATTCTATCTTAAAAAGTAAAAATATTGCATTTTTCCCTGAAGAGATATGTTCAAATCATTTAATTTTCCGAAAATGTCAAACAAATAGTATAGCTTACGAAACCAAGCATCATTGAGAAAAAGTTCCGCAAAAGCAGACTTTTGTTCTGTCAAGAACATGACAAGTTAATCCTTCAACTGCAATAACCTTTGTATACTGTGGCCTCTCGATAGCAACCTGATTTCTGCATGCAAGAGTAAGCTGTATATTTGAATCTTGTTCTTTGCAAAGATTTGTAAACAAACGACTGTTGAGAACGTTGTTTCTAATATAGTTGATTATTTTGACAACATCTCGAAGAACAGTGTCGAGATCAAGTGACATGTTTGGCTGCGAGTGCCTCCCTATAGATCATGCAATGAGTAAACGTAACACGTTCCGGAGCTGCATGTTCTTTCACTTTTGTGACAAACCCAGCACGCTTGCCCATCATTGCAGCTGCACCGTCTGTACAAACTCCAATGCAATTTTCTCATTGTACGCCTGCAGTCGTAAAAATTGATCGACTTTAAAGAAGATATCTTCACCTTTGGTGTGACATTTTAAAGATCGACAAAAAAGCAATTCTTCTTCAACGTTTTCTTCATGTACATGCCGCACGTAAAGTAGCAGCTGTGCATTTTTTAATTCATCTGTCGTTTCGTCGAGCTGAATTGCAAACTTTTGATTTTTCTTCAGGCGAGTGATTAGCTGCTGCAATTGGTCGTCACTATTTTCAGCAATTCTTCTGGCAACAGTGTCATTGGATTAGGGTGTTTTACGAATTTTGTCACCATACTTTTTTCCGTGTACGATTTCTGACATTTTAACAGCTGCAGGTAAAACGAGATTTTCACCAACCGAGAAAGGTTTGGATGATTTCGCTATCAAATAACTGGCTTCATAAGAAGCACGCATATATCTCTCATTCACAGTGAAAAATTTTCTGTGAACTGCTTCTGACAACTTGAGAAGTCTTTCAAAATACTGTATTGGCTTGTCCGAAGATTCCGCATGTCTAGTGTTAAGACGCCTTTTTAACTTGGAGGGTTCAAGCTTTCGACAGACAAAGTTTCATTACAAATTAAGCACTCCGTCTTCACAACTACAACTAAATCCATATTGCAGAAATGAGTCATCATATTTCCTTTTTCTTTTTGATTTATCAAACTGTTTTCTTTGTGCTTTCATTGTTACCACATGGATCTGCTAAACCTAACCACTGGTCCATAGTGAAATCAATCTTGTAACTGCATTAAACTTTAGTCTAACTCTAAACTCCTTCTATGGTCTCGGAATAGTTAGGTTTAAGTGCTACCAGCGAGAGTGGCGTAATAAAACAGCTTCCTTCAAAAACTAGGCGAGCAATTAAGTTAGTTTTAGTCAGCATGTCACTGCAATAATGGCATTACAATACATCAATTGACTGGTTACACGTTATTGCTCGATTTTTCAAAACGGCAGTTGCGGTCAATCCTCAAAAACACATTTCTTGGAAACGGATAGCCTATTAACTTGACATTAAAAGTGTCGAAATAATTTATTATGACCATGGAACAACTCCTTACTAGTTTTACGCGACCCCAAAATTTCATTACACAACCCCATTTGGGGTCGCAACCCATAGTTTGAGAAGCCCTGGTGTAAACGGGTAAGAATTTCAGTATCTTAAATCTTACAGAAATGATGAAACTTAGATTTATATGTTTATACTTTATAAGAAACTAGTGAAAGTATGAAAACATTCTTGGCTATTATGAAATCCCTTTGATATATACTAACCTCTTGAAAATGACATTACACTAATGCTTTCTAAACTCTTTTACTTTTGCAATATAGTAATCAGTTTACACAGTACTCCTGAAATAGCGCTCTCTTATTGGTGGGACACTACTGTATGGATTCCATGTGTCCATGCTTAGAGTTAGATATTTCTATATAACGATTTGTGAAGCCCTGGTCCTCTTTACTAACGGGGTGAAATTTCTACCACCTAGGAGATAGACCTGTCTTCCAACCATGTTTTTGACGCTGATTTCTCTTGCTTCATGTAGTCTTTAGTCTATAGTTTAGTCTCATGAGGTATAGAACACCTCATTGTTCTTTGGAACCTGCTTACTATGAGTGCCTCAAAGTAATAATATAGCCGATTAGTATTGGTTGGCAAAATGCTGCACGCGATTGTTTGTTCCTCTAGAATTTCAGTTCTGCAATTTGACGATCTATACAATTTCGAAGAAGTATAGAATTGTGCAATTAGGCAAGGAAAAACGTTATCCTCTTTTTTGCGTAAGTTAAAGGGCCAAATTTAGATGGTTTGCATAAAAAGTCGATTTGATCGAAGTATTTGCAACTTACCGGGTACCATCTGCAACGGCAACAACACTTGGGGCAAAATGAATAAAGCTGGGAGGTACTGGGCTTTGTTCACAACGGGGAAGGAGCCTATTCTAGTCAGGAAATTTTTGATGACAGAGTAATAACAATTTGTCTTCATTTCAATATACAATTCAAGCCCTATGAAGCATAAATTGCAATTACAAATTGGCATTTCCTCTTTTTCCAGCATGAGCAAAAATTTTTTTGTAAAAGCAGTTTTCTGAAGTTACAATTTAAAGTTCAGCCGGCCTGTATATCTATGGTTTTTCCTAATACTTCCTTACTTCTATACTCATGTTTCTTATAGACATTTCCTTATTAAACAAAATATGTAGCCAGTGGTGTAACAGAAATACTTCGGGCCCGTATGAATTCAATAAGATAGGGACCCTATCTCGTTTACAATCCAAATAATGCTTTTACCTTGAAACGTCTGAGGTACCCTTAGGGATTTCAATAGCATGGGGGGGACATTTGAGTAGTCCTAACCGTAACCTAGGGTGTTTACGTCACTGCATGTAGCCTAATATTTCTAAAAACTGGAGAATAATCCCCACAAGGTTGTAATCTTCAGTCTGGAAAAGTTTCACCAGTACCAAGAAAACAACTATTGAGATGAAGTAACATAAAGTTGCCTGATGCGCTAAGTTAGTTGACAAGCTAAAAGTTGCTAAAAACGCCTGAAGCTGACCGCTAACTTATGTACTGGGCTAAATGGCATGTACCATCCTGCAAACCACTTCCTTCAATTTGCAGGACAGTGAAGTTGTATCTGGTTATTTGCTTAAGCCAGACAAAGTGACTCACAAAACTTTCTTGTTTGATTGTGTTTTTCATGACAATGACGTATAGGCATTCCAACAGCATTGCTAGATGATTGTCACAACCTTCCAGTGCAAATCCATTTTTGAAACAACCCGAAACACGACCAAATCTACAAAAGCACATCCCAAGCCCGCCCACATTGCAATTAAGCAAAGCGTTAATTTGAAAACCATAGGGCTCTAATTAGAGGAAATATGTATCATACGTATTACCTCCAATTAGCACCCTACTGCCTCCAAGAATTTTAGAAACACCACGTTTCCTTTGATAAAACTATTATGCAACGAGCTAGCTGTATACTAGCAAAGTTATATTTCAAACCAGTGCTTTTAGTAGAGGGTTTCTTGCTTCCATTCCGCACTACAGATGCATGGGCTAAAATCATTAATGGGCTTTCGCAGCCAAAAGGGTACCCAAAGACTTTGCTAGATACGTCATTTTGTCAATGCCTTCTACTCTAGACATGAGTAGTCACACCCAACAAGAAAGATGTATCTTGATGAAAACAGAGAGAGAGAG
>WIPJ01001340.1:1073506-1097201 GCA_018155075.1 Cassiopea andromeda
TAATATATATATATATTAGACTCTTTCATCAGATATCATTGTACAGTTTTCATTTACAACTGCACAAAGTTTTACAAGCAAACACTAACTTTAAGCCTTGCATATGACCCCAGGAGAAAAGGTAAGCGTTGATGGAAGAAAATCTACACGCAAAGCGCTCAGAATTGTCCGACACAGGTACTAGTTGCCAAAAAAGTTCCCGAGAAAATACCAATTTTTCAGCATTGGGTGGGGTCCTTCATTCCTCATACCCCCCTAGGAGATTCGCCCCTGCAAATGGTAATGTCTCCTATCGAACCAGACTCTACAAAAGTGTAAAATATGCAAGATGACATGTTAGGAAGAAAGGTGGGGGGTGTTTCAACAGTCATTACGTACCTTCGTTCGTCTCTGCGCTCACCTGGTACCATGAGACAACGCAAACTCCCAGCAACAAAAGGAAGAGCTTGAACTGCATGATCGTAGACACTTCTCTGAAAATGAGAAAGTTCTTGAATTTACTCGTGCCACCTGGTAGCGGATATTAAAGGGAGCAAAGGTGCAAGTGAGCAATGTGCTCGCAATGTGCTATCGAGCTCGCAATGTGTTATCGATTCGGTAAATTCGGTAGACGTTATCACAACTTTTGGCAAAAGTAGTGGACCAAAGGGGCATACCGAAGTAGGACGTCTGGGGGCGTGTCACAGTACCCGCTTTTGTTGAAACCATTGGGAATTCTACAGCTTGTCGGTAAAAGCGTCCTTTGCCATCGTCGCTTTTCCTTAATCGATCATCGTTTGTCGTTAATCGATCATGGTTTATCGGTAATTCTGGGACATTTAGTAGCCTGTGGGTAACTTTTTATTGCCACACCCGCCAATGAAACGTCTTTCAGTGTGCCACTGGCGGACCGATGGCTAAATACACTTTTGCCTAACAAGAAAACCAATTTATAACTGAGGATCTACTTTCTTGCAAACTGTATTCTTATTAAAATACTTGTGCGCGACAAAACTCAGCTACTTCTACACACATGCTACGCCAACTCGGTACCTCTACCACCCCCCTCCCTCAAAATTCATGAAAAGCTGCCACTGGTGCTTCAGATTTTTAATTTTTCACAACTTTTTCTGCAACAAACTGGCTAAACTACGGCTAAACATTCGTTACTAACGCTGCACACAAGAATTCAAGTTCCATCTTTAACACTTTGAATGCAATAATGACGAAATATCGACTTTTGGCCAAAACACATTTACTTTTGGAAATCGAGCCTCGTGATTTTCTTAAGATTTTCTTAAGATTTTGAAGATTTGAGCCTCATTTTCTTATAAACCGTTTTCTTATAAAAAACGTGCATGGGCGGAAGTACGGAGCACTGGACTGCGTGAAATTTAGAATTTGTAGAGCTCATACTTTCCGAACCAAGAATCTGCAATGATGTTTGCGGCAAAAATACTCTGAACATATCAGTTCTACTGTCTATTTGCACAAAGTACCACCACTACAAATTTTTTTGCTTTCCCTAGCACTAATTGCGCTTTCCAAGCCTTCTACTACAACCTCCTATACAAACACGAAGGAAATGGAAGTCCACTTTGATAAAATGTGATGTCCTACCTCGTGTGGCATTCATTGCGTATAAGTGCATCATCATCGCAATACACTAAAAACTACTAAAAGGCGCATCAAGTAAATATCATAATATGGTCCACTACTTACCCTCTCCAACCTCTTCTTGTTTCGGCTATCTACGACCGCAAAGTGCCTTTAGGAGATTGCACTTGCTTATTTAACAACGGAAGTAATCAGCTCAGTTGTCACATGAGTCAATGTGACATGTGACGTGTGGCCAGTGTGCATTCTGGGATATTTGATCACCATGGATTCTAGCTAAGAATTCTCTAGAAAAACATGGCTCTCCATTTGAGCTGGTAGAACTAGGACAAACTTGGCCTAAATGCTGTCAAAACTCACCAAATTACAATTGCGACTTTCCAGATGCGATTCTACGAGGGAACAGAGAGGGCCACTCCCGCCCATTCGTTCTCTTCCCCATTTATATATTGAATAAATATTTTACTGCAAGTAGTAAGGAATTAGAAGTATATATAATGAATTTTGTACTTCTAGACTGCTAATGTACTTTGCCTGTAAAAAACTTCCCTCTAGCCTCCTTGTGTCGTTTAACCTTGCATTTAAGCAACAGTTTTTTTCCAAATGTTAACGCAGGTCTTGCGTTTGTGCTACTTTCCGTTATATCACCTTCCTGTAACCTTACTTCCTTTTCACTTCAACTTTTCTCTTTTTCATCATAGTTTTTGTTTCATTTTACCCAGCTCTTTTGTCTGCAGGGAGCCACTCTCTGTGATCAAATAAGTTGGCTTCTTAGGTCAAAAAGACGTCGTCCAAAGTCTTTTTTGGAGACTTTGGTCTCAGACCCCTCCCTTCTCTTCTCTTTCCATGGACCATAGCCCCCTAGATATTATCCTGCAAGAAACACCACTGAATCGTCTCGACACAGATCTGGTGCAAAAAGGGTATCGAATGCACTCTGGGGGACTTGTCAGAATGCTATCTAGAATTGCCAATCATAGGGGAATTCCTTGTAACACCATTGATCCACAAAAATTACTTACCACCACAGAACATGGGTGTCAAACTCAAATTCACAGTGGGCCAAGATTAAACAGTGAAGTAAAATCACGGATCAGACTCAGTATTGGTTGAAAAATTAACTACAACAGATACAAGTTGTTTTTTAAGAAATAAAATTATAAGAAAATGAGGCTCAAGTGGTTCAAATGTTAAGAAACTGTGTGGTGCAATTTCCAAAAGATATTGTTTTTATTGGCCAAAATTGATATTTCATTGCTATTGCATTCAAAATATTAAAGATGCAATTCAAATTCAAGTATGCCATATTAATAGCGAATGCGTAAACCAATTTAGCCAGTTTATTTCAGTAAGACTAAGATAATTTTAAGAAAATCTCAGGCGATATTTCGGGAACAGTTAAGAAAATTGAGGCCCAGGCGGAATGAAACGTTCCTTATAGAAAAAGGTGTAAGTAAAGTTTAACCTCTTCATACGGAAAAAACATTAATTTGATTAAACACAAAATCTGGAACAACCAAAAAAGGTAAAGTATAAACTGCGGGCCAGATCTAATGCACATTTTATATGATTCCACAGGCCAACTATGATTAAATTTCGGACCAAATTTGGCCACTGGACCTGAGTTTGATACTTGTACCATAGACCACTCAGTGGCTCGACCATTAGATACCTTTACTTCTACAGGGGGGTGGCCTATATAGATCACTTCTTTTGCGGAATTGCCATCCTTGTTTGGCTACAGGGAAAGTAAAAGGTTTTGTCCATACCAGGGGTGTTGAAACCGGAGGGGGCAGGGGTCAAAAACTTATCCAATTTTTGTACATACAATAGTATTTTTCACTTTTCCAGAAGAAGGTGCCATAAAAGACCATATCAATTTGTTCATATTCCAAAAGCTTTGAAAGCAATGCTGTAGCCAGCACAGGTCAGCAGAACTCCGAGATTATTCACGAACTTAGTCACCAGACCTCTCCACTTTGAAAGTCGTTTCAACACCCAGGGCCGTCGAGAGAATTCTGAGTCCCCGGGGCAAAAGAGAAATATGAGGCCCCCCAAAAGTAAAGCGTGCATCTAGAGAAAGTCATCGGGAAGAGTCATTGGGGAGGACCATCCATTATGCTGCATGCCATCCATTATGCGGTATATCTTGTTGATACAGAATTGTCGATTTCTAGCATAATTTATAAAGACCTACCTGCTTGGAGAAGCAAGGCTTTTTGGGGACTTTCCCCCAGAAAAACTGTAAAAACCGTGCCCTTTACTTTGGCTTCAAAATCATCTAATAAATCAAGCTTGCTACGAACGACATGGAATTTCGATAGCTTGTAGCAGTTTTCTGCGAAAGAGTGATTGGAGGAAAGTAGCTTGCTCATAAGTCCTTCAAATTGTAGCCTTCAAATATTCAAATCTTCCATCCGTAATTGAGATTATCTCCTCTTAGATACATCAAGCGAATTCCCATTATAAACATGTCTTTATAAACAAATGACAAGCATAAATCTGAATATAGCATTATATAGGAGGATAGCTAACAACAACGGACTGTCCTCTTCCATTCTGTGTAAAACAACAACTGCAGTAAATTACACATATCTCGTAAGGTTTACAAACCATTGCATTAAGTATGCTTTTACATACATTAATTAAACAATTAAAGGTCTTTATGGTGCTAGTTATTGTATATTGGGGTGCCTTTGCAGTCCTGCTAGCGATATGAGCAGAAAAATACCAAGAAATTGAATGAGAAAAATACTGCTGGTTTCAAGTCATTTTACGCTATGAGACCTCCAGACCTTGAAGCATCAGGTATTATGAGGTTTCTTTCACCTTGAGGCTCTTAGGCAATTTGCCCACTGCCTCCCTCTCAGTGGCTCTGTCGACGCCCTGCATACGATTTTTTCATTCCTGGCATTAGTAGATCAGTCGCAGAGTTGCGAAGCGTGCATGTGTGTCGTTATTGCGAAGTGAACGTGTATGGTAAAGTTTAGAAATGCAGCACCTGAAGAATATGCCATGACCGATGAATAAAGTCTCTCATGGTAGGCTATAAGACCTATGACGTACGGGGATCGCAATAAGCGTGGGGTTCAAAAAATTTCAAAATTGACTATCAAAATAAGGGGGATGAGGGTAAGCAGACGGACATATAAGAAACAGGGTCTAGACATGTCCGTTCTTATGAAGCAAAACCATCTAAAAACACCACAACATAAGACTGGATGATTGATTGAGTTTGAATGCAGTTCATGCATTCACATCGTCAGAGAAATGAACTATGCATATTTGGAGCAATTCAAAAACTGCTGAAATTAATCAACGAGATTTCAATATAAGAAGCAAAGGGCTTTCAACTGACCTAAAATTATTTAACGTCTCACATTTATTGTGGGTTATATAGTATTTTAGTTTTTTGAATCAATGACGGTGCTGAAGAATCAGATGGACTATTCTTCAGTATTCTTGCTGGTCTATCTTCTAATTTTGTCATTTATTCACCCTAAGCCAAATTTGCTATCTTGTGTACAAGTTCTCTTGGCATCTTTGGACAGTCCTACGATTCTTTCATTTAGACTCTGAATGAAGGAATGCCACCAATCTATTTTTCAACACAGACCATGCTAACTATATAATCACTAAATTAACTAGCAAAATAATTCACACAACCTATTACGTATTCTGCTCAAGCAACAAACCATGCACTTTTTTAGATATATCTTCTATTATACTAACAGTTTCCCTTTTCTCATTTATCTCTTCATGTTACCATTATGTATTCTTTTTCTTGCTTGATTAAATAGTTGTTCACACGAAAACTATCTGCGCTTAGATCAGTCAAGTACAAACCACCTAGCGTTGGAGAGATTTGAATTTGCATGTTCAGTTTAAATATATGAAAGTGAAGTTTAAAAGAAAATTTTTAATTGATATCCGTAGACAAGTTCTGACTTCTTGGACTTTTGATCTAGTTCCTATTTACAAATGGTCTTTTCTCTACTACATCGTAATTTTTTAAAATTTTATTGGATAATTATGCCAAATTGTTAGAGTTGCAGACAGCAAATTGCGTGCTACCTTTACAGCGAGTTGAACAATTGTACAGTAATAGAGTATAGTGAATTAAACGAAATTTGAAAAAACATTTCCCGTTACAGGAAACCTTTGAAACAATCATTGAATTAAGTGGAAGATATTGGAAGCTCCATGTTGATAATACGTAGTTAGGAAAGTTATACATGAAGCAGTGACTGCCGGAGGAAGGATTGAATTTTTCTGAAAAATCGGTTGCATGGGAAATTCCAGTAAAGCTGCTGGAAAAATGCTTGAAAATAGACCTATATTATATGCAACCTTTTCATCTATTTTCTAATGCGCTATTTTTCAGCTAAACACTTTCTTTATACGAATATTAGACTTTTCGTAGAGATTCAATATTCCTAAATTTGTCAGCTTTGAACTTTGGATTATTCTGTAATTAGTCTTACATATTAAATATGTAACTACGTCTGAAAATCAAAGGATATTCAAATCTTTGGTGTAAAACTTAATCTACAGGCAGTACTAAAGCTCGAATGCACAAAAATTCTAAATTTCGATGAAACTTGGGCCTTGCATTATTATTACATGACACACTTTTTTGTAAGAAAACAGTTTATTAGAATATTAAGGTTTAGAATCTCTGAAATTTTAGAGTAATTTAAGAACAGTACAAGGTTCAAGTGTCATTAAGACTTAAAACTTTTGTGTATTTGAGTTATAGTAGATCAGCCTTTTCATTATCCATGCAATGTTTATTATTCTGCTCCATTCCACTTTTGCCTTATAATGAAGTAAAAAATTAATAAAGATTTGAGTATAATCCTTTGATTGTCAGACGTACTTACACCTCCGATATTTACAGATAGCTTAAGAATAATCTAAGGCTCAAAACCAAAAAAGTTAAGAATATTGAGGCTCAGCGAAGCAAATTGGTATTCTTACGAAAGAGACGTTTGTACTATTAAATTTCAACGATTCTGAGCCTGAATAGTCCTATAATATTTATTCTTATGCAAGAAGGTGTGTAGCACACTCCTACTCCAAAGAAAGGAAATTTGCTTTGGTAACTTTTCTTTAGTATCTTACATGACCCTAAGGACTTGGGAGAAAAGCAATAAATTGAATGATGAAAAGATGTACCGTCATCATGGCCGTTATAGTTTCAAAAAGGTAAATAAACAAAAGAAACATGCCCTTTGTTCTAGCCCTATTTCACAATGGTTACAATCCGATTTTGAATTCATTGAATGAAATGACGATAAAAGTAATTGACGTGTTGCCCATGAAATAGAAAAAGAGGACGTGGCATTGAATTTCGTCACTCATTCGAATGCTTATTGGCACAGCGTATTTCATGATTCTTTTGTCTTGCTTTTGTAACTGCCGTTATATTTCAATAGGACTTCTCAAGATACATTTGTATGTGCAAAGACAACGAAAGCATCAGGTAAATTTTCACTTCAGTCTTGCTACTGTATTGATCCTCTCTGTTTGCCTCTCCTGTATAGATTTATACTCTCTCTTATTCACGGACTAACTTCAAGGTAAGCTTGTGAAGGAAACAGTGGTGTAGTCCTTATCAGTGGTCGATATTAAGCGGGCAAAGTGCCCCCAAGGTGCTATTGAGTCAGCAAATTCCCCCCCCCCCCAAAAGCAGGAGAACCAATGGTCAAATAGATGAGTTTTACGATTAAAATCACTTTTTTGCATGAGTCTTAATTTTTTTTAAACATTCTCTCATGAAGAAACGTGTAATCAACAAATATTCCCAAGTATTTGTCGAGGATACGTGTGTCTTCAAAAATATCAAAATCCACTCGTGCAATCACAGCGAATAGGGAAAATAACATTAGTAAATTTCTGGGTTGGGCTACAACAACCAGTTTGCTGACAGTGGTGTGCCGAGACACCTTCTATGGGGGGAGGCGTTTTGACTAATTGACCAACTACAACAACTGTTGCCAACTATCTTGCACCATGGCTGCCTTTGACCAACTTTCCAACATTCTTGCCAATTTGAAAATATTGGGAACGCACCCCACATTCACAGTCGGCACAACCCTGATTTTTGACTACAAGGAAAGACTTCTTCAAGCCGCATTGATTACACAATCTTTATTGGAGCTTGAGTGTTTATTTCATGGAAGTCAACTAAAAGCAAAGGCTGGAAAGGGTCACATTTTGAGAATGTTGGTACGTAAGTTGACGTTGAAGATGCAGGTGAATCTACGATGAGAACAAGGCCAGACACAAGGCCCTGACAGTGAGGCATTTTCGGAGTTCATATTTGCAAAGGCGACAGAGATTACGCATGCGCGAATTATACAGAAGTTGAGAATCTATCCAAACCAAACTACAACGCTATACAGCCTCAAAATCTATTAGATGCTTTTGAACAAGATCAAAAACACTGTTCATGAGAACTGCATACTATACAGTTACATAAAAGGTGGCTAAAGGACTAGATTTACTAGACTTTTACTTGTGTATAGAGAAAAATTGAAAGAAAGATCTAGTAGTTTGGTCGAGGCTTTAGAGAATGTTTGTACATTTGAGGCATAATACTGCTTTTTAAAATTCCAGTCATAGTATGATTAACATCTGCATCCTCGATTCTGCTCCACTTTTGGCTTCCTTTATGATACAGGAGTACATCAACATAATTTGGAATATTATAAAAATATTTATTGGTAATCATTAAACTGTATTGACTTCAAAACTTAATAGTTCGTTTAGCAATTCACCAAGCACAGAAGCCTATGAATTAAATTAAAGTTTATATCAAACTATACATGTCACTTCTACCTTTTTATAGATAGATTTATAACTGGAACTCCAAAGTTGAGCTGAAATGATTTCATTCCAAAGCAGTTCAAATAATTCTTCCAAATTTTTTTTTGCAAAACCAATATACAAATACAATGTACATGTTGCAGTAAAGTTGAATGTAACAGCTTCTTTCATAGACCGTATAACGTTATTAGCTGCTCTAAACCAATATAAGTATCAGTGGATAGCTCTTTGTACGTACATTCATATGATAGCTTGTGTAACACCATAGAGTTTGTGTAAGGATAAACGATAGACATTGACTAGCGTTAGCGCTGGGTATTTTTATATGCTATTATGACTGGCGTCAAAATTTGGAGCATCTGATAAATGGCGGAAGTAAAGCAATCATAATTTCGGGCACCTTGTGCTAACACCAAGCCTGACTCAAATGCTAACCTTGTCCCTATGAGGTAACAGTATGAATTTGGAAAAGTAAATGCTATTGAATGTTGCAATGTTGACCCACTGTGTCACGGAGAGATGCATTTCAATACTATTGATTCGATGGTATAGCAGAGCATATTTCCACCATTTGCTCTATATGCAAGGCAACTTTATCAACAAAATATATATTTGGAAGAGGTTTTCAAACTCCTTTCCTAAACAAAGCTTGCAGACAAACTGCACTGAATCAATAGTGCCAGTCAGCGTTGTATTACTTATAAAACTCAAGTGGAAGCTTTTGCTATAAGCAAATTTGTCCGAGGGAGGTCTTTTGCTGGCTAACTTTAGTTGCTTACCACTGGAATATTTTCCTGTAGTTCGGCTCTACATATTTTGTAACATCTGTTGATTACATGCTTTTAATGACCCTTCTGGTTCACTTAGTACTTCTTCTGTATGGGATGTCCTACATGCATGGCACGTTCAGTGACATTGAAGGAAGACAAGAGTCTTCTAAAGAGCAGGAATTAAATTATAAAAATGCATTTCGAATACAAAACAATGTATGTCAGTAAGGTGAAATACGATAGAAGTCGATAATCAAAAAGCATGAATCTGAGTCAATTTGCAACCTGTCCATCTTTGTGATTACTTGAAGACAGAAGTTTATTGCTTCTTATCTCCAAAGGCGAATTCAGCAAGAAGCTTACGAAAATTATCCCCAGTTAAATCCGTGTATCTTTGTTGTAAGAATTCAGTATAACCTGGATTTGTCATGTATCTTGCATGTGGATTGCTGCTAGTAATTGCTTCAAGAATCACCTTGGCAATGTCATCACCTTGCTGAGCCATATTTTTGAAAGCAGCTTCTATAAAGGCTAGGAATTTTCTAATGAGATTCAAAGTTGGCTCATCCAGACCAGCGATTGTAGTCTCCAGCTCTCCAACTTTGGCATTGTCAGCAAATTTTGTAACCACTGGCCCTGGCTCAACAGTTGTCATCCTGTTAAGGCAAAAGAATGTTTATTATGAAGTACATATATATGAAACGACGAATGCAAATTAGAAAAACTTATAATTCGACCTTGGATAATCAAACATATAAACTTTTTTAAAATTGAGAAGATTCATGTAATCATCTATACTTCATTGCCTTTCTTCACAAATGACAACTACGAACTTATTAAGACCATATATTAAATTTTCCTTGTCCCTCTGAAGAGCCCTATCAAATTTTACACAGAATATAACATTTGAAAACAGAACATTTTAATGCTATGATTTGTACCTTTGCGATATGCGTGTGTAAAGCTATTGAAATCAAACTCGCCACCCAGCTCTGTCACGGAGTGTGTTATTTTACCGATGTTGTTCACAATTTTTGGCCCAGCACTTCGATGTTTTGACCTAATGCTGACTTTCCATTTCTGGGAGTTATTCCTATAGTAATTTTAGTTCTAAATTGAAGCAATCCATCGGCAAATGTTATTTTGGAAAAAGATTTTTTGAAAGGGAGTATAAAATAGTTTCCAAGATTTTCCGGTAGAAAGTTGGGGTCTATCGAAAAATACTACTCAGAAGTGAAAAACTTCCTTCCACTGATGCTGTAGTTGGTTAAAAGTTTCTCCGTAGTAGGAGGACAGAAAATTTGGAAATATTAGACTTTTATGGCATTACAAACTTCAGGCCTTAGGCAAGAAAATTGCGATTTCTGACTTTCATTTGACTAAACTTTGCTTTTAGACTTCTGAATTGCTCTGTTGACAATATAAAATATGATTAGGGACTTGGGCCGTTGTTAGGGACTTTTTATAGGGGAGTGCTGTCTCCTTTTCTTCCGAGTAACGAAATATCGCACCATGATGCTGCAATTTGCAGGTAATGTGCTTTCACAAATGCGCTTTCATAAATTGGCCCGAGGGAGGTCTTTTGCTGGCTAATTTTAGTTGATTACCACAGGAATATTTTCCTCCAGTTTGGCTCTACTTAGTTGGTAACTTCATTTGATTACATGCTTTTAATGGCTCTTCTGGTTCACTTAGAACTTCTTCTGTATGGGGGTGTCCTACATGCATGACAAGTTGAATGAAATTAAACTTCTAACATTCCTTGAGGCGTAAAATTTGAAGAAATTTTGCCACCTTTTCCTACAATCTTTCTTCAACCAGCAAGGGCACGGTTACATAATGAAAGAAGGTTGGTACTCCTAGCTGAGAGACATACTTTCCCCGAGATCTGGTGTGATAGGCCGTAGATTTTGTTTACCCCATTTTCGCTGCTTTGACATATCAGTATATTATTAGGACATTAAGTCATAATTAGGTAACATTCAAATTTAGATTTGCGTAGTAATAACTCCTTTTGTTATGCTTGTTTAGGGTTGCTAGGACACAGTTATGTATGTGCATTACGTACAATATAATTTAGCTAACCATATCTAGGTTGTCTTTTGTTAGAACAATGCAGATTAAGTCAGTTTCTGTAGTATGAGTAAGTTTCTGTTCTACTGCGTATTTAGAATTATAAGGTAAGGGGGCTAATTTGGTATAAAAAGAATCATTGTATTGTATAGCAACTTAGTCAATCGGGTGCAGCAATGACATTAGTGAGTTGCTGATCATTTATAGTTGATAGAGAGAAGCTTAGTAATAAATTTTGGTAGTAGTAAGAAACATATTTAGATTTGATATTGTGATTACATGTAGACATGACCGGCTCTGGTACCCTAGGGTCGAACGAGGGATGGCCCAGTTAAGAGAGCTTGAAACGAGTTGCTTCCGTCATTTCATCGATTTGATGAGGCTGCAAAGATTGGTGACTTTTGTAAGTCACTCCCGCACACCCTACTGCACAGGGAAGACAGTTCAACCGGAAGATTAATGTCCTCGTGTAGTTTCAAACACAACTCTGTCTTGGAGAGAAAGATCAGCCCTCTTAACATGGTCAGCCCTCATCATGCAATCAGGCCCTGGTTACCCATTGTAATTGCTAAATGCCATTTTCTCTTGGCAAATAGACTAGGTCGTGGAAGGATTCCCGTACCACTCTAGCCCTGTTTCTGCTAAATAGTAGCATTGCAAATGTTTGACAATTCTGCACTTTGTCTCGCACAGTCCTTAACAGTAGTCAATTCAAGTGAGGGTGAAACAGTTGAAGAATGAGTTTCAGAACGTACTTTATGTTAGGATAGCCGTTCAGCTCTAGTTGCACTGTTTCCATGAAACCCTCCATTGCAAATTTAGTTGACACATAAACACTGCTGAATGGAGACGCCATGATGCCTCCAATTGATGTGACTGTGATAGCATGACCAGTTCCACTTTTCTTCCAAACTGGGATGAGCTTCTTTATCAACTTGATTGGACCAAATACATTTGTAGCATACATGGATTCGATGCTTGCATTTTGGTGCCTTTCGGTTGGTCCAACCCAGCCGAATGCAGCATTGTTTACTAAAACAAAGAGGAGATAATTACTTCAATGTCTGCTACTGTATGCTGCAAAACAGATGTTGTACCTAACATGGCGTGCACTTTGTATATGGATTAGCATTCTCCAGTTGTGCTCAATCTCCTCGTTGTATTTGTTTTCACTCTCTCATAAGATCAACTTCGTATATTAAAAATAATTTCACTTTTGGCTACTGATAATGGCAATTTCTTTAAACAGCATGTTTGAAAAGTTTCGCAATGTATAGTTATTCAAAAGACATTCACCATGAACTTATCAAAATTATGAGAGTATCTCATTCCACATCCTCAGGTAACTACTCCTATGACGTCTTTGTTGGGATTGATGATAGCCTGAAAAGCTTTGGGAATTGGTGCTTGCTGCAAGGTGTGATATTAGAGCATGCTAGATCGTTTCAAATGTTGAAGCATGTTAAATCGGCCTCAATGAGTCTCACTGCTTCCAAAGTGCTTGCAACGGCGCAAAGTGGGCTGATGGAAGGGAATAGGATGCAAAATGCTTTTCAGTTTTGGTTTTCAATTTGTGGTCAGATGTCTAATGACCCTAAATCATGTCATTTAAGATCACTTTGAAGATATATAGTAGTCAAATCACTTTGCTCATGAAGTAGTAAGATTTTTCATCCACGGATCACCCAAAGATTCCTAAGGGCCATTTGAATTCCAAGGATATCATGCAGAGGAAGTTCAGGCTATTCAATCTATAGTTAGATTCCTAGTTCCCCCGACCCCCGTCCTTTGCTCTTATTTTGATTCATTAACCCTTTGTTTTCAAACAATTTCCTTTTTCTTTTTCTTTTTAGCCTAACGGCCGCTGACCAAACGTATGCTTTTGAGCTGAGCTAACGGTCAAGACCTTTGGAATAACTTTTTGCAAACTTTGATTTACCGAAAAATCTCTGTACAGTTGAGATTAATCTTAGGTAACAAGTAAAGTTGCCAAGTTGAAAAATGGTAGGCTTCCCTGTGTCCAGTAGTAAGAAAGATTTTCTGTCCTACTGATGTTGTTGATAAAAACGGTGTTCAACAATCAAAGACTTTCCTTGCCCTATTCTCGTAGCCAAACATCTCATCCTGACTTAAGAAGAAGGATTTAGGATAGTGATCTTCTATGCTGAATGGCAGTCCTTCCTACGTTGTAAAAATGAAGTGAAATTGAATTGAAAGAACCAAGCAATTACAACAAACGAGATTGTAAGCTACTAGGCACTGTCCACCAAAATCTGGGAAGTGTGCAATTGCTGCTCAAGGAATTTTCTGAGGGGGCTGACTATGTCAAGGGGAAGTACGATAACATTATTTTACTATTATTATTGCTGCTATCAGTACTTTGAAGAATTGAGAGTCTCATTTTCAAATGGGGAGGGGGCGGGTAGAGTGGGGTAGAAGGCCCAGACAAATGGCTATATTCTCATCAAGCCTTCACATAGCACCACTCTTGAAAGTGATGTTTGTTGGAATGTAGTATTGTAATAACGCATTATTTCTAATTTACCTAGAACATCAAGCTTTCCTTCTTTCGCCAAGATACCATCAACAACCTTATTGATCTGATCTTCTGAACAAACATCTAGTTGCTTAATGATTAGCGTGCTCCCCAAAGCATCTTGTCCTTCCGTTTCCAAGGCTTCCTTCTTCCCAAGGTTTCTCATTGTAGCATATACCTTGAATCTCTTCTCGGCATCTTTTGCAAGCATCACTGCCGTTGAAAGACCGATGCCCGTAGAACATCCTGTAATAAGAACAACTTTCTGCTTGCTTGATGCCATGATATGTCTCTGAGAATAAGCCAAGAAAACTGACGCCCAACGCTTTAACTCCTTCTCTGACAAGCAGAACACTGACCAGTTATGCTGAATCATGCAGGCAGGTAACCGCCTATTCAAAACAGGGAAGTATTCTGAATCAAAACAATACGCTATTCTTGTATCCTATTGAGGCTACCTGCATTTCATCACAGTGAGAAGCAACGAAGCGCAATGGTCGCTGGGAATTGCAGTGGAAAGCGGGCTTTTTGAGTGTGTTTTCTTGCTTATACCGGGCTGGTATATAGCTAATCGAAAGAGTAGCAGCGAATTGCATAAGATCAAATTTGGTTGTAGTTTAAACCAATGCCTAATGCACAGCATGGCAGATTCGCTCCCTAAAACATTTATAGCTTGATGATTACAAGGAATTGCAAAACATTTTAGAATCCGGCTTCAACAAAACGCAAACAGTTATAAAGAGAGGAGCTGCAAATGTAGATGTGATCAAATCTTAACGGTGACCTCCAAGCCTCCCCCTGTCACCTCCTAACGCCACCATACGAACTGTAACAAACAGTCCTAAACCGTAGGAATAATACAGTTATTTTCTACCTACGGTTTAAATGATATTCGTACACAGTTGTACTCTACCTTAAGTAGATAAACGTACACAGTAGTACACGACAATGAGGAAAATAAATAATCAACTTCCCTTCAGCCTGCAGCACGTCTCTCTCTATAAACTTTCCTTCCACCACACGAGAACACGTCTTCCCTTCATGCTGCGAAAGTGTTCCTGTTTATCCGAGAGAGCAATGACAATGCGCGCCTGCGCATTTACCATCTTTCAGAAGGCCAAGATGGCAGAAACATCACAATATCGGAGAATCACACAACAGTAGAGAACTTGATCTCACTGAGGCTGCGTACAAGTGGCAAAGAAGTGGTCACAGAATTACTTTCGGCCATTGCAAGACGTAGTAAGAGAGTGCTAACCTTTCTTCTGCGAACCACTCCAACTCCTAACAAGTATTAAGAGCCGGGGATTATTAAGAAAGTTGATTTATTACTTCAAATTCAACGGGACATGAATTGCTTGCACATGGTCACAGTTACCTACTTTTGTTGTATTTGAGTAATATTTGCGGCCTAAATATAAAGTTTCCGGCTTCAGTTTCAAATCTTGTGTGGCCACATACCTTGATATTGGAGCCCACTCAAATCAATAGATGACATTGATGACCAAGAGCTGGATGCATAATGCCGAGATTTTGGCACTGATACTGCACTACATAACAAGTAACTGCTACTTTGGTTAAATAATCTACCATAATCTGCCTACTGGAGTCAGTGGCGTGGTCAGAGAGGCAAGGGAGTGGCTGCCCCCAATGATGAAAATGTCTGCAAATGTGTGTCCGAGAAAAGCTAGTGTCCGAGTGTCCGAGAAAAGCTCAAATCTGCAATAAAATCGATTGGTTAGAAAGTAGCCTTAAAATAGCACGTGAAACTGCTCTTTTGCCATCTAGAAAATGGTGTAACTTTATATCCAG
The DNA here is from genome assembly GCA_018155075.1 of Cassiopea andromeda. NCBI lineage: Eukaryota > Metazoa > Cnidaria > Scyphozoa > Rhizostomeae > Cassiopeidae > Cassiopea > Cassiopea andromeda. Next base: position 1,089,125 of record WIPJ01001340.1, read on the forward strand.
AAAGGATTTTCCTCAATATTCAAAGATTGTGATGAAAAATATTTTCTAGGGAACTTGTCCTCCTCCGACCCCATCACTCTTTCTGTTTTCGTAGGGGATGGTACTTCAGCGCTGGCTATTAAAGGAGGCTATGCCCCTTATCTCTATTTATTCCATAATTTCCTCCAGGGTACACACCCCTTTACCAACTCCTCTGGTCACATTCTGTTTTGCCCCCACCCCCTCGAGAGTTGCGACCCTGGCTACATTACTGAGTTGAGTAAGAGCTACACAATCTTATGATTGATTTTTCACTTTCATCTGTCTTGCTCAGCTTGAATATAATGAAGTTCTTATTTTTCAAACTGTATATCATCGATAGGCTTCATCAAACAGGTCACTGAAGATTTTTAGATTTTCTTTCCTGCTAGTTGAATGTTTTCAAGCCCGGTAGAAAGTTGAAACAAACATGCTCGTTTCATCCAAAGTGGAGTCGCACTAAAATCTCGCCAGCGATTGATGAAGGGAAATATTAATAACATTTTTGGGAATGTTGTTCGTGTCCTATCCTGCAATTTCATGTATGCGTCTACGACCCATTTGTTATATGGGTAATGAAGTTCATCCTTCACTATTTTCATCTAAACGCAAGAAGTTTTTGACATCAACAGCAGAACGGACATTGACCTTTAATTTACCCATGTATTTAATCCACATGTATTTAATCATACAATACGGACATCAAAACATCAAGCTTCCCTTCTCAACAGCCTTACTGATCTGAACATACATCTAGTTGCTCAATTAGTAGAGTGCTCACAAAGACACCCTTTCCTTCCGTTTGCAAGGCATCTTTCTTGCCGAGATTTCTCATTATAGCATATACCTTGAGTCTCATCTCGGCATCTTTTGCAAGCGAAACTGCAGTCGAAAGACTGATGCCTGCTAAACATCCTGTAATAAGTACAACTATATGGTTGGCTTGATGCTATACTATTGATGAGATGATGCCAGAAAACGTGTGTTTACGCTTCAATTCTTGATGTAAAAGCAGAGAACTGGTGCTTTATGCTGAATTATGCAGATGGTCTGAGGCCTATTCACAACAGAATCGTCGTCTGAATACGAATCACAAGACATTGTTGTACCTTTTTGTTGGGATATATTATCTGTTCCTTGAAAACCAGCGGATTACATTCATGAAATGAATTCTTTGGAGAATGCGTCTCAGCAGTTGACTGGTCAAACAGTTGATTGCTAAATGTCATTTTCTAAGTTTTTGTCTCGGGCATAAAGGCATTACGCTGAGCCGTTCGGAAATCTCAGATGATGTTCACTATGTCCACTTTGTCATAAAGTCGACTTGCATTGCCTTAAGTCGACTTTTACAATGTACCAAGATTACTAAGTAGATCTTGCTCGGTTTTCCTCCTTCTGCATTCTTTCATCTTTTAGTTACTTTTAGACTGTAGTTGTAAGACTTTTACATATGCAGATAACAACTTATATTGTAATTAAGCTTTTTCTTCTTTTTTCTCGGGATCAATTTAAATCGGACCCTATAAGGATAACAACTTAAAGTTAGTCTAATTTATTATTATTAGTAATTATTATTGGTCCGGTAAAAAAGGAAAGAAAAAACCTAATTGCAAAATACATTCTCTACAAAACTATGATCTATATGTGTATCTAAAACTACATTCAAGCACATTGTAAAAGCTTAAAGAACACAGGTGAAAGGCCATGCTAACCTAATTAAACTGAAATTGAATTCCATTGAAATAGGGAACATGAAAATTGAAATAGACTGCTACGAAAACTCAAGTTTGGGAAACACTGTCTTTCACTTTTTGTACACAATTGCGGACTATACCAGCTACCCATACCTTGTATGTTCTATCAATCACACGACCTGTGAAAAAGTGGAATGAGGAGAAAGAAGAAGATGATTATCATGAATAGGTCCCATTGAGGGGGTGTAGCAGTAATAATGACGATGCTAGCACTTACGCAATTATCATGACATTGATGAATATAATGATTTTATCTGTATGTATGGTGTATTCTTTTTCAAATGTTGTATTCTTTGTAAAATTTCATAGGGCTCTTCAAATAGACAAGTACAATTTAATGTATGATCTTAATAAGCTCGTAGTTGTCATTTTTGAAGAAAGGCAATGAAGTATAGATGATTACATGAATCTTCTCAATCTTAAAAAGTTTTCATTTTTGATTATCCAAGGTCAGATTATAAGTTTTTCTAAATTGCGTTCGTCTTTTCATATATATATGTACTTCATAATAAGCATTTTGTTTTGCCTTAACAGGATGACAACTGTTGAGCTAGGGGCAGTGGCAACAAAATTTCCTGACAATGCCAAAGTTGGAGAGCTGGAGACTACAGCCGCTGGTCTGGATGAGCCAACTTTGAATCATATGAGGAGAGTCCAAGCCATTTTTGAGCTGCTCTTAATGATATGGGTCAGCAAGGCGATGACATTGCCAAGGTGATTCTTGAAGCAATTACTAGCAGCAATCCACATGCAAGATACATGACAAATCCTGGTTATACTGAATTCTTTCAACAAAGATACATGGATTTAACTGGGGATAATTTGCGTAATCTTCTTGCTGACTTCACCTTTGGAGATAAAAAGCAATAAACTTCTGTCTTCAAGTAATCACAAAGATGGACAGGTTGCAAATTGTCTCAGATTCATGCTTTTCTTGATTATCGAATTCTATCGTATTTCACCTTACTGACATACATTGTATTGTATTCAAAATGCATTTTTATAATTTAATTCCTACTCTTTAGAAGACTCTTGTCTTCCTTCAATGTCACTGGACGTGTGATGCATGTAGGACAACCCATACAGAAGAAGTTCTAAATGAACGAGAAGGGCCATTAGAAGCATGTAATCAAAAGAAGTTACCAAATAAGTAGAGCCAAACTGGAGGAAAATATTCCAGTGGTAAGCAACCAAAATTAGCCAGCAAAAAAACGTCCCTCGGGCCAATTTGCTCATAGCAAATGCTTCCCTTGAGTTTTATAAGTAATTCAACGCTTACTGGAACTATTGATTCGGTGCAGTTTGTCTGCAAGCTTTGTATAGGAAAGGAGTTTGAAAACCTCTTCCAAATATAAATTTTGTCGACAAATTTGCCTTGCATATAAAACATATGGTGGAAATATGCTCTGCTATACCATCGAACCAATAGCATTGGAATGCATCTCTCCGTGAAACAGCGGGTCAACATTGCAACATTCAATAGCATTTACTGTTCCAAATTCATACTGCTACTTCATAGTGACAAGGTTAGGATTTGAGTCAGGCTTGGTGTTAGCACAAGGTGTCCAAAATTATGGTTGCTTTACATCCGCCATTTATCAGATGCTCCATTCTGTGACGCTAGTCATAGCAGCATATAAAAATACTCTGCGCTCACGCTAGCCTGTCTATCGTTTATCCTTACACAAACTCTATGGTGTTACACAAGCTATTATATGAATGTACGTACAAAGAGCTATCCACTGATACTTATATTGGTTTAGAGCAGCTAATAAAGTTATACGGTCTATGAAAGAAGCTGTTCCAGTCAACTTTACTGCAACATGTACATTGTATCTATATATTAGTTGTGAAAACAATTTTGGAAGAATTATTTGAACTGCTTTGGAATGAAATCATTTCATCTCAACTTTGGAGTTCCAGATAAAAGTCTATCTATAAAATGTTAGAAATGACATGTACAGTTTGATATATACTTTAATTTAATTCATAGGCTTCTGTGCTTCGTGAATTGCTAAACAAACTATTAAGTTTTGAAGTCAGTACAGTTTAATGATTACCAATAAATATTTTTATAATATTCCAAATTATGTTGGTGTACTCCTGTATCATAAAGGAAGCCAAAAGTGGAGCAGAATCAAAGATGCAGATGTTAATCATATCATGACTGGAAATTGCAAGACATTATTATGCCTCAAATGTACAAACATTCTCTAAAGCCTGGACCAAACTACTAGATCTTTCTTTCAATTTTTCTCTATACAAAAATAAAAGTCTAGTAAATCTAGTCCTTTAGCCACCTTGTATATAGCTGTATTGTATACAGTTCTCATGAATTGTGCTTTTGATCTTGTTCAAAAGCATCTAGTAGATTTTGAGACTGTATCGCGTTGTATTTTGATTTGGACAGATTCTCGAATACTGTATAATTCGTGCATGCCTAATTTCTGTCGCTTTTGTACATATGAACACCGAAAATTCCTCACTGTCAGGACCTTGTGTCTGGCCTTGTTCTCATCGTAGATTCACCTGCATCTTCAATGTCAACTTAAGTAACAACATTCTCAAAAAGTGACCCTTTCCAGCCTTTGCTTTTAGCTGACTTCCATGAAACAAAACCCTCAAGCTCCGATAAAGCTTTAAATAGAATTGCTTTACGCCGATCTCACTCCATTTTAAATATAAATTCTGAACGCTTTGTATTTTCTTACTAGTTGGTTTTGCAAGTGGAAAATGCTTCTGTGAAAGCAATGCTCTAAATTGGAAAATCCAGTAAATTGTATCGTGAAATATCTAATCGTTTGGCCGCAATGCAATACATCACTTAATTTTTGCAATACAAATATATAGATAGCAGAAATAGAGAGAAAAATATAGTCTTTTGGCCAATGATCATTAATCCTTGATGAAGCTTGAGCCTTGCATTAATATCAAATCTCAATGATTCTGAACGTTAGTGCTCTTAAAAAGTTGATTCCTATAAAAAAGTAAATCTTGTAGAACATCGAAATTACCTAGTGACAACATCTCATTGCCAATATTACTGTGTCGTATGACATATGTTGTAACCTGCACTACACGATTTTCTATAAGAAATCACTTTATATGCAACCTAGTACTAGATAGCCTAAATTTTAAGAAACTTCCACAACTAAATGACAAGATGTAAGAAACTTTAGACGACTAACGCATTTAAGTCTTTGCCTTGTTCAATGTAAAGTGATAACAAACCAATGTCAATATGACATTGCCTTAGAATTTAACTCGTAGTGTGCATTTCGTTTGCTGTCCATCAACCTCATTGTGTGGCGTCACTTGATGAGTTTCAATAGGATATCATTCTGATTATGCAATTATGTGCTGATTACGTCTTTTTCATTGCATGTGGTGAAAATGAAAAAGTGAAAATAACCAAAATGGCATTAAAATATGATAGCCAGATTATTTTTGGAACATGGAGCCTAATTTGTTCTTAAAAGGGGCCAGATTTACTACTTTGAGGCCAAATGTGCTAAGCATCAAGTGGTTTAATATGTTAGTTTAATAGTGGTTTGATAGCCTAAAATTTAAGACACTTTCAAAACTACAAGAAAATATGTAAGAAACTTTAGACGAATGATAAAATGAAATCGTTGCCTGGTGCAACGCAATGCTGTACTAAAAGAATGTCAATATGACATTGCTTTAGAATTTAACTCGTGCTGACGCATTTTGAATGAATGAGAGGGAAAAAAATGGAAACATTCAAATACAGAAACAGGACGCAGGAATTACAGCAGGCTGAACAATGAGCTAAGGAGGGAAACAGACAAGGCAAAGGAAATTCAACTTGATGAAGACCTCAAAGAAGTAGAAGAACTAGAAAAAAGAGGAAGACCAGACTTAATGCATAACAAAGTAAAAGAAATATATAGAGCAAGAAAAGGAGGATTGAGAAACATTAAAATTGAAGGAAAAAATGGAGAAAAATTTAAAAATCCTGAAGATGTAAGGAAAAGATGGATGGAACATATAGAAGAGCTATATGATAAAGAAAATAAACCTTATGATTTAGAAATAGAAGAAGAGGAGGAAGTTGAAGGTGATGGAGTTAGGCCCTGAGTTATTAGACAGTGAAATTGAAACAGCTTTAAAAGAATTCAAGAATGGTAAAGCTCCTGGACCAGATGATATACCAGCAGAATTTCTAAAAAGTTTAGTTGGGGAGCCCAAAGAAGAACTAAAACTAATATGACAGATTATTTATAGATATGGAGACTGGCCAGAAGATCACACTAAAGTCTCAATGATTGCCTACCCTAAGAAACCAAAAACTATAAAGTGCTCGGAGCATAGAACAATAAGCTTAATTTTCCATGCTTCGAAGATTGTGGTTAGAATACTATCAAAAAGACTAAAAAGAAAAGCTGATGATTATATTGAAAAGGATCAATTTGGGTTTAGATCAGGATGTGGAACACGAGAGGCAATTGGCTGTATGAGGATGATTCAAGAAAGAGTTCTACATGTGGATGAGGAAATGTTTGTTTGCTTCATAGACTTTGAGAAAGCTTTTGATAGAGTTCAGTGGCCCAAACTGCTAGAGATTCTAAAAGACATATCTGTCGATTGGAGGGATAGAAGGCTGATCAAGAACTTGTATCTAAAACAAATGGTAACAATTAATATAGTAGGTGAAGATTCAGAGCCTGGAATTGTTGGTAGAGGAGTCAGACAGGGTTGTTCTCTATCACCAGTATTATTCAACATGTATGTAGAAGCAATGATGAAAGAGTCATTGGAATATCTTGAAGAGGGCATTAAGGTAGGAGGTGAAGTAATAAAAACTATAAGGTTTGCTGATGACAAAGCAGTTGTATGCAGCACAAAAGAAGGCTTGCAGAGGATGATCAATGAGATAGACAGGGTAACAGAGAGGTATGGAATGAAAATAACTATATCAAAGACAAAGATAATGAGAATTGCAAGAAGACAAGGACCTCCAATAAACATAGTGATTGGAAATATACCTGTTGGGGAAGTCAGTCAGTTCAAATACTTAGGAAGTATTATAACACAAGAGGAAAACTGCAGTATGGAAAAAAAAGAGTAGAATAGCCCAAGACAAGGTAGCTGTTGAGAGGGAGAGAAGAACATTGATTGGAAAACTAAGAATGGAACTCAAGAAAAGATTTGTAAAAAGTTTTATATGGAGTGTAGCATTGTATGGTTCTGAAACATGGACCATAAAAGCAGCAGACAAGAAACATCTGGAAGCATTTGAAATGTGGATATGGAAGAGGATGTTAAAGATAAGTTGGAGAGATCAGAAGACAAATGAGGAAGTTCTAAGGATGGTCGAGGAAGAACGAACTCTAATAACAACAATAAGGAGAAGGCAGAAAACTTGGATTGGACACATCTTAAGAGGAAATGGCTTGCTGAAGGATATAATGGAAGATAAATTTGAAAGACGAAGGCCAAGAGGAAGGAAAAGGAAGTCAATGTTAGATGATTTGAAAGGAGGGAGAACATATCAAGAAATGAAGAGAGTGGCCATGAATAGAGAACTGTGGAGGGTGATTGATCCATGAAGGACCTGCCTTAGGGCAGAACACTATAGTAGTGGCGTATTTTGTTTGCTGTAGGACAACTGTTTGCTACATTCACGGTCTGCCTACAATTTCACAGCAATTTTAGTTCGTTAAATTAAGAAACCTTTCAGAAACCTGTAGAACTAAAATGTGGCCAACATTTAAGAACCTTTTAGTACTGGGCTTTGAGCTAGACTTCTTATTTTAAAAAAACGTGTACGTGGGTATAAGACAATGAACTGCCTGGCTTTGTTGTTGTATTTTTTTGTGTTCCGGCATGTTTGAAAGAATTGTAAATGCTGTTTGTAGCCAGAACCAGATGACTTTATCTCCATTTCTGCTACGAACGGCATAGAAAATTGTAAATGTTATATTCGTGGTTTGTTTCGATCATATAAAAGATGGGCTGCTAGGCCCCATTCACATTTAGACATCCACCCAACCCCTGTCACACTTTGTCACAAATCCAAAGCTATCCACCCACCCCAATGTTGGGCGTCACTTTAAGAATTTCAATAGGATATCCTTCGGATTACGTCATTATATGCTGACTATGTCTATTTTATAAAAAGTGGTGAAAATGAAAACGTGAAAACCACTAAAATGACATCAAAATAAGATAGCCAGATTATTTTTGGAACATGGAGCCTAGTTTGGTCTTAAAAAGGGCCAGATTTGCTATTTTGAGGCCAAATGTGCTAAGCATCAAGTTATCTAAAAAAAAAAAAAAAA
>WIPJ01001340.1:1102114-1122656 GCA_018155075.1 Cassiopea andromeda
ATGTCCGGAGATTCTTAGCACCCCCTGCCTACTTAAAGGCTGCCGGGGACTGGGGGCCTTCTCTTCTCGTGTCACCATGCGTTTCTTGAGCAGAAACTTCTTTACACCAGTGGGTTGCTAGCCCTATCCTGGCGACCCTCCTCATTTATCCGGGCTTGGGACCGGCATGGGAAGGAGCTGGTTTGGTCCCCCCATGGCTGAGTTATATATTTAAACTAAACATGCAAATTCAAATCTCCCCAACGCTAGGTGGTTTGTACTTGGCTGATCTAAGTGCAGATAGTTTTCGTATGAACAAATATTTAACCAAGCAAGAAAAAGAATACATAATGATAACATGAAGAGACAAATGAGAAAAGAGAAACTGTTAGTATAATAGAAGATATATCTAAATGAGTCCATGGTTTGTTGCGTGAGCAGAATACATAATAGGTTGTGTGAATTATTTTGCTAATTAATTTAGTGATTATATAGTTAGTATGGTCTGTGTTGATAAATAAATTGGTGGCATTCCTTCATTCAGAGTCTAAATGAAAGAATCACAGGACTGTCCAAAGATGCCAAGAGAACTTATACACAAGATAGCAAATTTGGCTTAGGGTGAACAAATTACAAAATTAGAAGATAGACCAGCAAGAATACTGAAGAATAGTCCATCTGATTCTTCGGCACCTTCATTGATTCAAAAAACTAGAATACAATATAATATAATCTATAATAAATGGGAGACGTTAATTAATTTTGGATAATTTGAAAGCCCTCTGCTTCTTATAGTGACCCCTCGTTGATTAATTTCGGCAGTTTTTGAATTACTTCAAATATGCATAGATCATTTCTCTGACGATGTGAATGCATGAACTGCATTCAAACTCAATCAATCATCCAGTCTTATGTTGTGGTGTTTTTAGATGGTTTTGCTTCATAAGAACGGACATGTCTAGACGCTGTTTCTTATATGTCCGTCTGCTTACCCTCATCCCCCTTATTTTGATAGTCAATTTTAAAATTTTTTGAACCCCACGCTCATTGCTACCACCTTATATTATAGGTCTTAAAGCCTACCATGAGAGACTTTATTCATCGGTCATGGCATATAAATATGTGTACAAACTAGCAATTCTTCAGGTCCTCCATTTCTAAACTTTACCATACACGTACTCTTTGCAATAAAGACACTCATGCACGCTTCGCAACTCTGCGACTGATCTACTAATGCCAGGAATGAAAAAATCGTATGCAGGGCGTCGACAGAGCCACTGAGAGGGAGGCAGAGGGCAAATTGCCTAAGAGCCTCAAGGTGAAAGAAACCTCATAACACCTGATGCTTCAAGATCTGGAGGCCTCGTAGCGTAAAATGACGTGAAACCAGCAGTATTTTTCTCAATTAATTTCTTGGCCTTGAAGCTTTTCTGCTTATATGGCTAGCAGGATTGCAAAGGCACCCCAGTATACACTAACTAGCACCATAAAGAACTTAAAATGTTTAAGTATGTAACAGCATTCTTCATGTAAAGCTTTGTAAACCTTTCCAGATATGTGTAATTTACTGCAGTTGTTGTTTTACACAGAATGGAAGAGGACAGTCCGCTTTTGTTAGCTATCCTCTTATATACTGCTATATTCATATTTATGCTTGTCATTTGTTTATAAAGACATGTTTATAATGGGAATACGCTTGATGTATCTAAAAGGAGATAATCTTAATTACGGATGGAAGGTTTGCAGATAAAAGAGAGCTACAATTTGAAGGACTTATGAACAAGCTACTTTCCTCCAATCACTCTTTCGCAGAAAACTGCTACAAGCTATCGAAATTCCATGTCGTTCGTAGCAAGCTTGATTTATTAGATGATTTTGAAGCCAAAGTAAAGGGCACGGTTTTTACAGTTTTTCTGGGGGAAAGTCCCCAAAATGCTTTGCTTCTCCAAGCAGGTAGGTCGTTATAAATTATGCTAGAAATCGACAATTCTGTATCAACAAGATATACCGCATAATGGATGGCGTACAGCATAATGGGTGGTCCTCCCCAATGACCCTCGCCGATGACTTTCTCTAGATGCACGCTTTACTTTTGGGGGGCCTCAGATTTATCTTTTGCCACGGGGACTAAGAATTCTCTCGACGGCCCTGGGCGTTGAAGCGGCTTTCAAAGTGAAGAGGTCTCATCACTAAGCTTGTGAGTTATCTCAGAGTTCATAATTTTCCTTTAGCCAAACAAGGATGGCAAGTCCGCAAAAGACGTGATCAACAAAAATTTGAAGGACGTATGAGCAAGCTACTTTCCTCTTAGCACTCTCTTTCGTAGAAAACTGCCACAAGCTATCGAAGGTATTACGGGATATCACGAAAGGTAAATAACAGTCAAATTTTTAACCTTTGCTGTTTAACCTTTAATGACTTTACTTCACTGTTTAACTTTGGCCAACTACGAATTTGAGTTTGACACATATGTTCTGTGGTGGTGCATTGGAGACCCTTTTTGCACCAGATCTGTGTCAAAAACGAGCCAGGGGAGTTTCTTGCAGGATAATATCTCGGTGGCTATGGCCCCTAGACAGGGAAGAGACGGGAGGGATCTGAGGCCAAAGCCTATAAAAAAGATTTTGGACGACGTCTTTTTGACCTAAGAAGCCAACTTATTTGAGCACAGAGAGTGGCTCCCTGCAGACGAAAGAGCTCGGTAAAATGAAACAAAAACTATGATGAAAAAGAGAAAAGTGAAAGTGAAAAAGAAATAAGGTTACAGGAAGATGATATAACGGAAAGTAGCACAAACGCAAGAACTGCGTTAACATTTGGAAAAAAACTGTTGCTTAAATGCAAGGTTAAACGACACAAGGAGGCTAGAGGGAAGCTTTTTACAGGCAAAGTACATTAGCAGTCTAGAAGTACAGAATTCATTATGTATACTTCTAATTCTTTACTGCTTGCAGTAAAACATTTATTCAATATATAAATGGAGAAGAGAACGAATGGGCGGGAACTGGCCCTCTCTGTTCCCTCGTAGAATTACATCTGGCACGAACCTTCATGGAAAGTTACAATTGTAATTTGGTGAGTTTTGTCAGCATTTAGGCCATGTTTGTCCCAGTTCTACCAGCTCAAATGGCAAACCATGTATATATGTGAATACAGTATATTCGCCAAGAAAAGTATAAGTAACTTGGCTTCTCTTCCCACGATAAACTGGATTGTCTTTCAAATCAATCCATGGTTCGAGTTTGCAGATGATGCAGCTGTTGTCACAACCAACGAACATGAAAATCAACTTCTTTTGAATTGTTTTACCAAGTGGTGTACATGGTCATACATGATCATCAGAGTGGATAAATGTGTGACGTTTGGGATCAAAAAATTTTCTTCCCTTTTTCTCCAATACGAACCCAAGCTGTTTATCAATAATGAAATTGTCCCTACAGTCAAATCTGGTGATTCCTTCAAATACCTTGATCGCTATTTTAACTTTGAAATGGACAGCGAGGTCCATCAAGAGAAGCTCAAATCTTCGCTCCCAGATATGTTAACTCGTATCGATGCCCTTCCAGTCTTGCCTAAAAATAGATTACTTCTCTACTAGCGGTACATCCTTTCAAAACTATCTTGGCACTTAACTAAAACTTGGGTGATTCAACATCTTGATGACGTTGTAACTAGGTTTGTGCGCCTATGGTTTGATCTTCCAATTAGCGCTACTTTAAGCGGCATTATCATTCCCAACAATCAATTTGGTCTCAATCTCCAGCGTCCTTCTGTTAAATTCATCCAATGTCAAACCGTCTTGCGAAATTCTCTGCAATCTTCCCAGCATGATGCCATTACGTCACTTTGGAAAAGTACTAGTCAGGGGATGAACGTACAATATGACTCATATAAAAACACAAAGAATTTTCTAAAGATGGTGCGGCACGAGCACACTGAAAAACTCCAGTCCCAGCTTCCATCCCAAGGCTTTACTATTACTTTCCTTTTAAATCACTCTCTGACTCAGCTCAACTCTCTATGGTCCTCTGCACAGAGTAGCGTGCCTAAGAACATTTTAAATTTCAAAGTACGGTACCTCAACAAAACACTGGCTAATCGCACAAATCTTCACAAATGAACAAGTACTTAAATATTTTCTACTATCTGTGAAAAAGAGATAGAATCTTTACACAGATTTCTCCTCTTTTTTGTCTATCTTCTACTATAAAAAAGTTAATGAATGAATGATAGGTAACTTCTTGATTAAAATTTTTTCAATTAGTTCAACTAGATTCTAATCATAATTACCAAACATAGATAAAGTTGTTCAAATTTATTGCTATATGAAATTACTATAATATATTGCATTATATTATAATATATTCTATTATCTCATGTAATATATATATATATATATATATATATATATATATATATATATATATATATATATATATGACATTCTTCTATTCTTCTCATGTAATCGCCAAACAGTGTGTAGACAGTGCTGGCTATTAAGCTTCTCATTGAACTTTCGGCAATTTACCGTCATTTTTTCTTTCCCGTTGGGGACTCTCCGTCTTTTCCTAATTCTAGTACTCCTCTTTGCGACGTTTTCTTGGCCGCGTGGTATATAGCATTTCTGTGTAAGCACTTGGTCTGATAAAGTATGAGATGATGTAAAATGCATTGAATTGCAGCAAGAGTGACGCAAAAGTGTTGTTTCTGCATAGTAAACTGAGAAACGTCACATAGTTTGGTCATTGCAATGCGCCATTTTGATGTACAGCTGCTTTCACGCTGAGATAATTCCTTACCCTTGGGTCAAAGTTCTCCATGTAACTGTAAACAAATGTCTACCTCGAATAACAGGACCAGCCCTCCTAACAGGGCTATCCCTGCTCATGTAATAAGCCTCTAAATGCTTTGAAAAGGGCTTTTGATTTCACTCTTGTCCTTTTTTCTTTTCCAATAACTTATTATTTGTATTCAAACAAGTTCCCTCGCTTTTTGAATTTAGTAGCCGCTGACCAAAGGATGCCATCACCTTTTGACTACATTTATGCACACCTTGAATCCAATTTTACAAATTAACCGCCACTCAGTATGATTTTTGTGTTGCTTCAAGGGCGCTATATCTAACTTAGAAGCGTAGGAGTTTAACTGTGGGGCCCTATAAAACTTGGAAGGATCTTTTTTGCTGCCTTAGTTAAAGAGATGCAGTGTCCAACAAGTAGAGGCTTTCTCAGCCCTATTCACAGAAAGCATGTCTCTTTGCCTTAATAGAAATGAGTAGAAGGAAGATCTTTCTTGCTAAGGGGCAGCCTGCAGTATACTTGTAAGGACAAATTGAAATTGAAATGAAATTGAAATATAATTGAATTGACATGAAATGAAAGAGAAATTTAACAAGATAAAATGAAAATGACATCTCACTGAAAAGAAAACAAACTATTCTGACTGCTCTCCAGATTTCTTTGATTTTTCGAGCAGAAAACTTGCAGCCACACTAAATTTCGAGTCCTTCTACGCCCATGTAGGGAAGTCTAACAGACTCCGACAAGCTACTATACCTTCATCTAACCTCTCCCACCCCATACCGCCGCTCTTGGCAATGATGTTTGTTGAAATGGCTATGGATAATCTCAAAAAAATTGCCTACCTAAAGCATCAAGCTTTCCTTCTTTCGCCAAGATACCATCAACAACCTTGTTGATCTGATCCTCTCAACAAACATCTAGTTGCTCAATGATTAGCGTGCTTCCTAAAACATCTTTTCCTTCCGTTTCCAAGGCTTCCTTCTCTCCAAGGTTTCTCATAGTAGCATAAACCTTGAATCTCTTCTCGTCTTCTTTTGCAAGCATCACTGCAGTTGAAAGACCGATGCCCGTAGAACATCCTGTAATAAGAACAACTTTCTGCTTGCTTGATGCCATGCTATCATTAAGAAGAAGCCAAGAAAACTGACGCTAAATGCTTCAATGCGTTGTGACTGCAGGTGTTGCTGTAGAAAACAGAGCACTAGCACGTTGTGCTGAGTCATGCAGGAGGGTCAAACCTTTGCACAATAGAGTAGCTTGAATACGTACAATGCACTATTTTGTATCCTTATGAGCCTGGATTGAGTTCGAATCAGGGAGTACAAGAAAAGCGCATGGAGTCGAAAGCACTGAATAGCTTGCATTTTGAGTATGCTCGCTTTTTTGCACTTGGTTTTCAGGCACACGCCCTTTTTTGCAAGAAACCTAGCTCACGGCCTAGTACTAAAAGTTTTTTAATTGTTGGCCACATTTTAGTTCTAAAAGTTTTCTTAAAGCTTCTTGATTTAGCGAACTAAATTTCTGTGAAAACGTACGCAGAGCGTCAACTGTAGCAAACTATGTGTTATACAGTAAACAATATGCGTTAGTGCAATTTAAATTCTAAAGTAATGTCGTATTCACATTGCTTTGGTGCAGCTTTACGTTGAGCCAGGCCATGCTTTCAATGTTCTATTAATCTAAAGTTTCTTAGCTCTTTCCTTGTAGTTCCAAGAGCTTCTTAAAATTTAGGTTTTCTTGTACTACGCTGCTTATAAACAAATTTCTTACTAAAAAAGCGTGTAATTGATAAAGTAGCGGCGAATTGCATGAATAATTCTCACTTTTTCTTGTAGTTCTTTGCCGTCCCCAAAATGCATAGCATGTCAGATTGTCTCTGCTATTATAAAAAGGCTTGATGTACAAGGAAGCCAAATTCTATAGTTTTCCCACAAACGAAATGCAGCACTTTTGAAACCTGGTTTCCGTATAATCGCACACTATGCAAGGAGCCACAAGAGTTCCCAGAGGTAGGACGTTTTCTTTCACCGTGATTACATGAGAGTAGCAAAGCCAGTAGTCGTATAGCAAGAAAAATTTAACCTGACGTTAGTGATTCACTGCGACTCCCAACGAGAATAATAAAGGAAAGCACTTTTCAAACGTTGTCGGGTTGGGGCCCATTTGAACAACACTTGTGGCCTGATGACTCCTGTAGACAGACGCGCCTGAGAACAGGTAGAAGGGAGCAAGCTCCCATCCTCCCTTTCATTTGGGGGAGCACGAGGAACAAAACTACCCTGCATTAAAAGCAATAATTTGCATTCCAATCGCCAATATGATCCAACTGAAATCCAATGAGCTAAAAATAAGTAATATGTGAATGGAAAAGACAATTATTTATATGATTTTGATATATATATATATATATATATATATATATATATATATATATATATATATATATATATATATATATATATATATAGCCCCTAAAAATCCCAAAAATATCCCTTAGAGGTCCTCTATTTCTTGGCTTGATTACCTCACCTATTCTAGTCGTTGCCCTTTTGCACCTGTTGGCTCCCATATTCCACTAACGTTCCGACTTTGAAATTTTCCGCTTCAATTGAAATCATGTACGACTGCATATTTGTAATAAGAAGACCGTTCATAATTATCGATCGACATAAAATTCAAAATACAACACTGGTATTTTGGCAATACCGTTGCGTTAACTAGCTGGTAAACGACATTTTGTCTCTGTTATCTATCATACCCTACCTACTGAAATAAAAGGAAAACAGGAAACAGTGTATTCCAGCTATAAATTTTGCTTTAAGTGGAACAACTAATTTTTTCGCAGATAGAAAGATGCGTGTTCTGCAGATTCCTCTTGATAACGTCCATGACATGAAGGGTATTGTTATAGATTCAGAATATGAATGTTTTGCTGACAAAGCTACTGTACATGAAGTAGGCTCCAATTTTATCTAAGACTTGTCATGGCCTTTAGTGAATAACTGATAGTACTGAATTACCAATGTATCATATTAGCTTTAGCGCCTTTCCAATGTTTTCTACAAGAAACCCCATTGAATTTCTCTGGCAATCTCTAGGTAAAATGTTTGTTACCCAACTAGGTATCTATACCTCTTTGCTAGAAGGGCCTTGTCTCAAAGCAACTGGTTTACTAAATTAGTTTCAAAAAGGAAGCGATCTTCTTTGAGAAAAACTATTGTGCTTCCTTAGTGTAAAGATTTCCGGTGAAAAGAAAAAAATTTTCTTATAGCAAATTGCTTGTCATTAGGCCTTTGTTATCGAAGCTGATCAGAATCATTTTCGCACGTTTTCTTTTGCTGGTTGCTCATTCTGATTGGAAAGGGTAAGAAAGTGATTAACTGAAAGCTTTTTGTCTCATCCATTCTATCAATAGAACTGCAAAACTTTTGAAGCCAAATTTGCTGGCGAAAAATGGAAATACTAGACAAATTGAGAATGAAGCCTGCAGCATCCAAATCACGAGACACTATTTGGCCACAGAGCAGCGGAGATTGGACGGCAGTTTATGGCCCTGGGAATTCCCGATCAAAAAGCCTCATAACAACGGATGTTTTGAAGGTCTAGAAGCCTCATATATTGAAACTAGGAGTAATCGTTCAAAAATAATTCCTAGATCCTGAAAGTTGTCTTCCCACTTCGCTCACAAAGGGCTTCGACTTTCTCTTTTGCCAGAGAGGCTCTGAAGTCTCTCAGCGGTCCTGATTTACCATGCCATTCACATATCTTCGTTTCCATAAACGGCTGGATTTGAGCTCGGAGTATGAAGATATATCAAGGATATGGAAGTCAAGTTAAGTAGCAATAGTTTTCGTATTTCACAGATCTGGATGATTGGATCAATCACTATGTGCCAGATTATTCCTGCCTAGGTTGTTGAACATAAAAATGGTGAGAGCTTATTGTGGCAGACAGAAAAACTTTTGCAGCCACATTCTGTTGAGCGTCGAAAAATGCCCTCTGTAAAGTCGAAGATCAGCTGCGACCTAATTACATTATCACTGTAAAACCCCCTATCCAACTCCAAAATACTCGGTACAGGAGACAGTAGCAAGTTACCAAGTGGTCTTGCATAACATATTTGTACCATGTATAATGAAAACATGGAAGTCATGCTTTTGAGTTGCTCAGTATTATTGTTGCAAGCAGCTCGTTTCTATCATCAAAATTCGTGCTTCGAAAATATCTAGACGTCCTTTGTGTCTAACATTCTTCAGTAAAATTCATTGCTTCGAAGAGGCTCGAAAACTTGGAAGTATTGATTGCTATCAGTTAAGTAGGAATACACAGAGGATATTATGATAAGATGAACACCACAGCTTGGCAGATTTGTAAGCATTTCATACAAGGAGTTCTACACAATAATATAAGTCGATTTACATCGTATCCATCTCCATGTAAGAAAAAAGTAGTTCATTGTTTTTTATCTCCAAAACAGAATTCACCAAGGAGCTGGCGAAAACTATCCCCGGTTAAATCAGTGTATCTTTGTTGCAATACATCGCGATAGTTTGGATTTGTCATGTATCTTGCGTGTGGATTGCTGCTTGTGATTGCTTCAAGAATCACCTTTGCAATCTCGTCACCTTGCTGGAGCATATCTGTAAAGCTCGCTGCCATAAGGGCTTGGAACTTTTTTATGAGATTTAGGGATGGTTCATCCAGACCATCTACTGTAGTGTCAAGCTCTCCAAACTTGGCATTGTCAGTAAACTTTGTCGCAACTGGTCCTGGCTGTATAGTTGTCATCCTTAAAATTCAAATGGAGAACTATATTATAAACCTTTTACTAGATAATTGAGAATACAAATGAGAACAGACACAACTTTTCACTATAGCCCATAACAGTTGTTGCACTTTGCTTCGCATCATATCACGAACTTAACTTCAATATGTGCAGGCCCATCATCACTCGGCCAGGCGTTGACCTGGATATCCTAAATGTTTTGAGCAAACTATCATTGACGGGGAGAGTCGCCAAGCGGCCCAGCCAGTTCCATTAGCTTTACTGAAGTTAAGCATGGCTGTGTAGGGTCAGAAACTGGATGGGCGACCTTCCAGATGAACGACCAAAACAGCTCACTCCGCCGTCCTTCGGAAGGGACATTAAACTAGGGGTCCCATGCCTAGATGTTGCATGCATAGTAGGCGAAAATTAGCTGAAAAAGCTAGTTATAACAGCCTAATCAAAATAACGTAAACAACAACAGCAATAAATTTCTTTCCAGATGAGAGCTGCAAAATATGACTCTACAGGCTTTAAATGGACCGTGTATCACTAGTGTGAGACCTTTGATAAAAACCAATGGGATGCGCTAAAATTGCCAAACATTGACTGGCCCGCAGCTACAAAAATTTGGGACCATTGATTTAAAACATTGATATATTTGACAAGAATCCAAAAGATATCAATATAGTTATAACAGCCTAATAAAAACAACAACAAGATCAAGGATTCTGCTGAAAATGGTAACCAGGTTTGAGGGTAGAAACAAGTAATATTGATATTAAAAAACTAGCTATGGGTCTGACGGCCTCTTTATCCTTTTAACGAAAGAGCATGATTGTCGCTATTTTGTAAAAGAGTGTCAACAATAGAAGAAAATGTTGATATTGGGAGGATGTATGCTAAATGAACAAAAAAAGAAAGTATCATAAAGCAAGACCCTCTGGAAATAAACCAAGCACGACCCCCTAGAAGAACAGCATTATTTTAATCGCAAATTTTCGCATTTTTATTGCAAGCTGTATAGTAGGCTAGTATGATGTATTGATAGGCATGTAGCTGAAGGGGTTTTCATGTATAAAAAGCTTGACTGCCACATATTCAATCTTATTTTGAATGTGTTGATGGTAACATGTTCTATGAAAATGGTGAACAAATATTTTTAGAGACTGCTGTTAATTTATGACTACTAATCAGTGCCTAATTTAGCAGGATTTCCAACACTACTGGTTCTGCAATCCTCAGGGTGCATTCCGTGCTAATCCAATGTCAGACATTTGTCTCAGAATTCTGCTGTTAAGCCATACAGTAACAGGGCCAATGAAAAACTTGTATGGGCGAATCACGCCCAAGTATGCGTGTAAAGGTGAACCATAGACGACCAATTATAAGAAAACTCTGTGGAAAGGGAAAATGGGGATCTGGGATGAAGCTCAAAGATAATTTTTGCCGACCACGTCCTTCATACTGTTAGAGAGCGTAGTAATTGACTTCTCACCATTGTTCATCTAGCTAAATTTCCTCATAAAATGGGCTTTGGTAGGCTTCGTTAGTTTTTTAGATAAGAAACTTATCGAAGGAATCAAAATTATGATGCACAAAGAGCTCAACTGTTAATGTCGGGAATCCCCAATTACGCCTGCGTCACTTATACCTATCGCTCTTGTTTGCAAGTTATGTAGGAAGGTTATTTCATGCAGTTATATACGTAGATATTATGCTGAGTCTAACTATGAGACTCAATATAGGGAAATTAGTAATTGTTTTTGTAGCGTACTCAATAGGATGCAATTACTCATACGTTTTTCTTAATTTTTATTGGGTAGAGTAATCGCAAACTTCGATTCCTATTGGCTGTGCTAATTTATTTATTACTCATTTATCATTATGTACATCGACAAATAGAGAGAGAGAGAGAGAGAGAGAGAGAGAGAGCGAGCGAGAGAGAGAGAAAACTAGAGTACAGGAGTAGTACGAAGTAGTACCAGGTGTAGGTCCGGTTTTAATGGGAAGAAAATACTGAAAGCGTACAATAGCATTTCTCTGGACTTATTCTTTTCATTTATCCTCGAATTAGCGTTTGATTAGGAAATCGAGTTCCTACAGTTAAGAGCAAACTTAATTTTGTTCTTTTAAAGTCCTTTGAAAGTCATGCTCAGCTGATTTTCAACCGAGAAATTAATGCAAAATTAATAAATTGAACGAGACTTTCCTGAAAAATGTGATGAAGTTCAATTGTCATTCTATCAGTATTTGGTCATTGACAGAGAAGTCACTTGAGGAAGCATGAATGACTTCCTTAGCATCAGTCTGTAAAGTGTGCGACGCACCAAACAAACGATCTTTGCAATGGGGACGTGAGCAAACTCTAGCTTTCAGCGACTATTGCATGGATTGAGCAATAACACTCCATGTACTCGCCAGAACTTTCTGAGGCTGCGAAATTTTAAAATCTTCGCCTCGAGCCTTCCATTTTAACTTTACCTCGAGCCTTCCGTTCTAATCTCTTTGTTGGCACGAGGTGCTAACAAAGGTTTATAATAATGATAATAATGTGTTGTTGTTACTAGGCGATGCTCCAGCGAAATATGTAACAAATCCAATATCAAAATTTAGTGTGAAATAGAATCTAATGTGAAAAACTTGAAAATCGTTTTAGATTTGACATAGATTTGGAATATATTTGGAATGTAAGTCTTACAAATTTCAGCACTTGTGTACTTCTCTACCTTATCCTTCAACCATTTTCCATTAAGTGTTGATGCCAGAGCTTTGTAATGATTGATTCCAGTTTGTCTTCTACAAGTTCTACGGTTTCTTCTTTGTCTTCTAATCATTTTGAGAGATCTTCCAAAACTTCATCCTTAGCAGAGTTATCTTCTAAACGTTTCCCCACTCCTAGTAGTACTTCACTATCAGAGATCATGATTTTGGACTTGGGGTATCTTCTTTCGAAAACTTCAATCGCTTTTTCAGGGTAGATTCTGCCACGTTGTCCAAGAACTCATTGCCAAAGAGACCTGATTCAGTTTAAATGATTCACCAAGCGTTTTCATGTTGTTGCTCATCTTTCAGTATCACTGTCAAGCTCGCTTCACCTGTTTTTGGTAGGTTCCTGACTCGAAGTAGGTCTTCACCTATTTCGCGTTGTTTGTCCATTTTTACTCCTTGCAAATACATCTTGATACCTGGGTTTTCAGCACACAACTGATTTTTGGGAACAAGTGCATACTTTCTCACGTGACTTCTTCGTGACGTAGACCATATACATAACATAATATTAACTTTCCTATCAAGTTCTTCAATTTGCTCCTATGGCGCTCCTTAAAGTCAATCTCATATGATTTTCAATCTTCATTTCACTTTTGGTGCGCCTTGACAGTAACGTATGTGGTGATCATTGCTTCCCCTGGCCCTATGCCTACAAGCCACTGCTTCGTAGTAAAGTAAATCTTGGAGCAAAATTAGCATGCCCAGAGCCATACCAACAATATCATAGTCAGGGGCGGATTTAGGGAGAAATCTGACCAGGGCTCAACAAAAAGATCGTGGGCTTGGCTATATGGGTGTGGCAATATCTCAGAACTATGAACGACAAAGGGCCAGTTCGTCCGACATTAATTATTGACTTGAAATTCGATATTCTAGACTTCAGGAAAGAAGCAATCAAGTACGTCATTCATTTCGTTTTGTTTTGTTGAATTTATAAAAAGGTTAAAACCGCACACGTTTCTCTCAATCTGTTGAAACTCACAAGGTTGGGGTATTTCCAACATGGGTTTGGCATTAAGTGTGAGGCTTGGTAAACTTGACTCGCTGAAATGCAGCACCTGCTCAGTTCAATACCTTAGTTCGTCACAAAAATAAACAGTTGAAAAAATTGACAACGGAAATGGTGTTAAGCGGAAGTAAAATTCAGCGCAACAGCTAAATGCAAGGAATTAGGAAGAATTCAAAATATTGAGTTCAGAGGCATAGGGCATTCTCGCAAACAAAAGAGAAAAATCTATAAGCTGCAAAGGGGACCTTACCAACAGTTTTATGAAACTTGGGAGGGGTACGTGCCCCCTTTACCCTAGGGCTCCTACGTATTTACTCAAATGGTCGTAATATTATCCAAATAATAGGAGCGACTTACCTAACTGGTGTTATACTAGGGCATTTGGTTTCTTGACAGGCAAGGAACTGCAGCTCTGAGAATTAGCATCATGGATTTCCCTAACCAATTCAGACATTTCTAGTACCTTAACGTAATTGTCCATTCTCACGTAAAGCACTCAACACCTACCGTCTTTCTCGCCACGAGGGCACTGTTTCAACCTCAACAATATCACATGTAGTGCTCATGTTGACATAGTCGAGCCCTGGTCACGGAGTATTGTGATTTGCTAAGGGCCTGATTACGTGGGCGAGTTGACCCTCTGGTAACTCGACTCTGACTCGCCAAACTTTCGAGATTACGTGGGGTGCTTGACCCGCTTTTGCCTCGGCTGTGACCTTCAGCCAACCCGGCTGAATCCGATTGAAAACAATTCAAATGCTTGTTTTTTACTATCCACAGCCATTTTCACTTAGTTCGCGCTTGAATATTCCTAGGACAAATGTCAGAACATTGATATTGTGTTGATTCATGCCATTTTCCATTGCTTCCCTTCGTGTTGACATTGTTTATCACCGCCAAAATACCATTTGCAAAGGCTCTATTCTAAACGTGAAGTCAATCAATGAAGTTATCAAAGTTTCCACCATTTTCGAAGTCCCAGTAAATTTGTTCGAACATACAGCAACCATATCACCTATATTATTCATGATTAAAGCCATAGAAATGGTCAAAACACATCCGTATGCAGTGGGTGAACCCGAAGCTGACACGCTTGCGATATTACATGAGAAGGGTTAACCCGTTTTACCGGGTTGACCCTCTTTCAAAAAGCGAGTTAACCCGCCTTGCCGGGTTGCCTCACTTCAGGTAATTGCGACATAGCTGTCAATAAGGATTTGACCAGGGAGTCGAGCTAGGTCACAGAGCCAGACACGAGCCAGACACGGGTCAACTCACCCACGTAATCAGGCCCTAAGAGCAATTGAGCCCTGGTCAGGACGATGTTTCATTGGATGAAAGAGAATATTTACATCTGACCAGGGCTCGTCCCAAAATTGTTTACAAAATAGAGAGATCTGATTGGATCGAGGGTAGTTGAGCCTCTGTATATTACAGACCGACCAGGGCTCGGAAGGAGTGCAGCATGTGATGGAAAAGCTGAATAGTGCTTTGACGAGCATATTCCAAATGTAATAACTAATTGGATAATGCATCCTTCTGCGTCCGCAAAAGATACCTAGTATCCTAGAGGTGGTTATTCTGAGAAAGACTGAAATAAGCAGCGATAGTGCTTTATTAGCATTGTCTATGAGGAGTAAATACTGGTGACTATTTTTTATAATTCCCGTTTTAATTCAGCCAGCTATTTAGGATTGAAAATCTGACCAGTGCTCAAGCCCTAGTAGCCCTGGTCTGGATCCGCCACTGACCATAGTCACCCCATTTGAATAGTCAGCCCATAGTCAAATATTTCTCAGCGCCATCGCTACCTAAGGATGAATGAATTTTCACACTAAAGGTGGGTTTCCATTTGAACGAATGCAACAATTCGACTGAGGCGGCCAGTTGTGGTGCATGCGTAGTAGGTTCAAATTTGTATTCCCCTTCGGCTGCCCTCGGCCGAATCTGCTAAATGAGAAGTTCAAATGGTTTGAACTTTTTCATCGGTTCCATCGACCGATAATCCCCTGACCAATCAAATGCCAGATGGCATTACCTTCACTATAGCAAGCAGGCAATATTGACATTCCAACAGCAGGCGATGTAGCAACACGAAAAGAAAGGCTTCGGAAACGGCGAGTAGCCGTGAGGAAGTACCAGTGAGTTTCCGATTCCCTATGTAGCTCGGTACAGCTACGTTTGGAGACCTGGACTCCAGCGCAGCCTGTCCATTCCTGGGAATCCTCCCACCGTACTACGTCATTTCACTACGCCGAGAGGCAAAGATCGACATACTGTTGACTACGTTGGGATTCGCATATTTGCTGTAAAATTCTCATAGTTATCATCACTGCTGGGAAACGGTATATCAAATCGTAGTACAGTATTCGCATAGCGGCAGAAACGATAAAATCCATTTAGATGGGCATGAAATGAAAAAGGCGCGGTTCGTAAACCTCTAAACATCTCTAGGAAGATTGTAGTAGCTTCACCATAATCCTACTCAAGCTCTTCTTCACCAACAAATACAGTGTTGCACAACTTTCGAAATTGATCCGCCATGATGTTTACATTTAGACTTTGATGACCGCGCTAGTGCTTAGGCCTCCAAACGTAGCCGTAGTATCTCACGTAGTGTATCGGAAACTCTCTACTATCTTGTACATCCATATGTAAACTATATCTTGCAGCATTCGAAGAGGCTTTTGCAAAAGATGTACGAAGGTAACGATGTTTCTGGCATCCTTCAAGCAGGGGCTTAAATGACAATCGAGTGAAAAACAACGCTTTTGAACTCATTGGTTTGGCACACACTTATCTACATCATCCCCCGCTACAAGATATGATAGAGTGTGAAAGTCTATTGAAACTAATGGCAAAACGTTCTGTAGGTGAAATGGCTTCTCTTTTCGCATGATTTTGTGATTTTGAGGCCTCTAAGTTTTAGTAGACTTTCACACTTTCTGGGGCCAATCATTTATAACTATGGAACAAAATTCGAACCGAAATTGCTATCTACAGTACTAAGTTTCTATTTAAGTTTACCGTAAGCATTTTAATGTTGCTTTCTTCATTGCTATTTTACTTCAATCTACATGAAAAATCTGCTCTAGAACTTTCCTTTAGAGCAATCCATACCCCTCAAGATTCTCCAGGAAGCTTCGTACTCCCAATTGTCCTTTGAAAAGTATTCATGTCCTCCCCAAATGTAGCCTGCCTCGGTATCCAGGGTTGTAAAGGATTGACCCCTAAATATTTGGCAAAAAAGAGTTCAGTAAATGGGTTCATTTCTTGCACTAATGAAATGTAGTTCTTCTCCCTTTCTGTCCTTCCTCTGCACAAATGCCTCACCCATACTCAGCTTTTTCATGGCAGAATTAGTTTAGCCATATTCATGCGTCACAGGAAATTACATGTCTGTCGATCGAGGGTGCTAAATCGGTGCATTTGATTAAGTGGAAACTATCAATCCACTCGGCCGAGTGGGCCAAATCGATCGAATTCGTTCATTCGTTTAAGTGGAATCCCGCTTTAACAGCTTAGTGCTAACGACTTTGCCTTTCAAAAATTTTTTGTTTGCTCTCCTAACGTTACTTGAAGATCAAGATCCATAAGTATCTTGGAAGTTGCATTAAAAACATTTTTTCAAAGATATTTTCCAATCCCTATTCTTATTAGGCCCCTGCTTATTAAAATTTCCTAAAATTTTCTAGAAAATATCTGCAAGCCTCATCTATTCTCGATTTTGCAATCCAAATGTAAACAAATATGTATATCAAAAGAAAGCTATGGAATTGAAGAATGGCCCATCTCCCCATCAGTTGCCTCATAAGTTACACCTTCAGAATAGTTAACCAAAAATAAAATGTTTTCGTGTGCCATCTCTCACTACAAAGGAATGGTTTTCACACTAAAAGCTTAGTGTTTGCAAGTTTGGCTTTAAATGCTGTTTGCTTGCTGTTTTAAAGTTACTTGGAGACTAAGATTTGAAAAAATCTTGGGGTTGTACCTACTCATTTATCTCTATTAGTCTGCTATATTACAGGCTATTTAATGAAAGCTGTATGTAAACAACAACATGAAAGAGTGTGAAGTAACTAAGAGAAAGGCTCTAGGCCGTACTTTATGTTTGGGTAGCCGTGCAGCTCTAGTTGCACTGTTTCCATGAAACCTTCTATTGCAAATTTAGTCGACGCATAGACACTGCTGAAGGGAAATCCCACGATTCCTGCAATTGATGAGACTGTGATAGCATGGCCAGTTCCACTTTTCTTCCAAACTGGGATGAGCTTCCTTATCAATTTGATTGGGCCAAATACATTTGTAGCATACATGGATTCGATGCTTGCATTCTTGTGCTTCTCGGTTGGTCCAACCCAACCAAATCCAGCATTGTTTACTAAAACAAGGAGATAAATTTTACCTCAGAATCTTGTACTATTTGCTGCAGCATAGAAACCGCACAGCCCTCCCAATATCATGCAATTTACATTTTTTGCTGTTATTTCCTATTGATTGGGAAACTATGATGGGTGCTTGTAACTTCTACCATGAAAATGCAAATAGTTTTCCATGCTAATGACAATGACCATTGCTCTTAGTTGTTGCAGGTTATGATCATTCCTTTGAAAATCTGAAAATTTGCAGTGAACCCATCAAAACAGTTTTGAAACACACCACCTCTCCGCAATAATTAATCCCCTTATCTTTTGTAATGATTTGAGATTTCATAAAGCAGTTGTCAAATTTTGCATAGCGTTTTTATCTATCGCATCAATCTGAAATGGTTCAATGTTTCCATTGACAGATTTCTTTGTTTCATGAAGCTAAATCATTTGTTTCAAATAACTTCTGTTGTCTTTGTCTAGGCTTGTGGTAAGTCAGGAGTGTCTTTAAACAGTTACTTTGAATTTACGCAAATGTCAATCGTGGATGTTGCAAAATAAACACTTCGCATTTGATTTTTACGTTTCTTCAAGTGTTTTGGGCCTAGATGAAAAACAAAGAGATTTCCTGCGAGCCTTTGCAAAATGAATTATGGTGTTTTCCTGCCTATGCTAAAGAAACTCTGTCTGGAAATGAAAAGCCTATTTCATCGGGTGGCGAAGACCATATTCAAAGAGTCGCTACTTTCCTGCACATAGCTATTGCGATGTAAAACCAATGATAAAAAAGAGCTTTTACACTTTTTATACACTGCAAGAGCTTCAACGTTCCTAGAAGTCGATGTTTGCTACAATATAGCTACACTCTACAGCATTACTTTACCTAAAACATCAAGCTTCCCTTCTTTCGCCAAGATACCATCAACAACCTTGTTGATCTGATCCTCTGAACAAACATCTAGTTGCTCAATGATTAGCGTGCTTCCTAAAACATCTTTTCCTTCCGTTTCCAAGGCTTCCTTCTTTCCAAGGTTTCTCATAGTAGCATATACCTTGAATCTCTTCTCGGCATCGTTTGCAAGCATCACTGCAGTTGAAAGACCGATGCCTGTGGAACATCCTGTAATAAGAACAACTTTCTGCTTGCTTGATGCCATGATGTCTCTGCGAAGAAGCTTGGAATACGTGTGTTTTACGCTTTAACTCTTACTGTAAAGGCTGAGAACTAGAGCGTTACATTGAATTATGCAGACAGTTTGAGGTCTTGTCATAATAGGGAAGTAGTCTGAAAATAGATAATATAACATTGTTGTATCCTTTTGTTAAGAAACGTTATCTGTACATTGAAAACCAAGCGGATTTATCTATGAAAAGACTTCATTACAAAATTCGTCTCAACAGTTAATTGATAAAACAACTGATTTCTATATGCTATTTTCTTGGAATTTATCTCGGGTATAAAGGTATAAGCCCTCAAAAATGGTCCGATTTTGCACTCTACTTTTTCCTCAACATTTGATCTCCAAGTTGGGCGTGGTCGAGCATGTGTGGCCAAACTATTCGATTTTTCGCTTGAGTTGTCAACTACTTACATTGCCACAACGTAATTCAGCTACAACTATTCATCATCACAAATATTTTCCCGATCAATAAGATGCAGTTGCGAACACTTTTCACTCGACTGCCTCGACAAGGTGGCCAAAAAAGTCAATTTTCACTCAACAATAATTCTTACATTTAATTTTTTTGATAAAGATCAAACAAACATCAATCAACATCATTCGAATCCAGTCAGCTCACTCAATAAGGTGGCCAAACCTCTCGAGTTTCCTCTAGGTTTTTTTTTCTGGTAAAAGATCAAATGAAAGAAGCGAGTGGTCTAGCAAGGTTACCAACTTTTAAATAATAATGCCTGTGAGATTTCACGAGCGCAACTAGTGAACAATGGATATTCGGGACCAGGGTTGGTGGCAGAAGAAGTCTGAATTTCAGTAGATCTTAAATGCACAAATGGTTTTGAATTAGAAAATTTAGAATACCCAAAGCACCTATTTAGTTTGCATTAAAAATATTCCAGAAAAACAGAGAGAACTATGGCGTGCGAAAAGGCGAAATAATACGAAACTTGAATTCGAATATTATAATACGAAAAGTTGAATATTATAATACGAAAATTTGAATATAATAATACGAAACTTAAAGTTGAATATTATAATACGAAAAGTTGAATTTTTATAATACGAAAAGTTGAATTTTATAATACGAAAAGTTGAATTTATAATACGAAAAGTTGAATTTTATAGTACGAAAAGTTGAATTTTATAGTACGAAAAGTTGAATTTTATAATACGAAAAGTTGAATATTATAATACGAAAAGTTCAAATTTATAATACGAAAAGTTCAATTTTTTTTAAGACTAAACTGTGCAAGATTATAATACCAACTGTACAAAATTATAACACGAAACGCGCGCGATTTTATAATACGAAAAACACCTCATTATAATACGAAAAACACCTGATTATGTAACACGAAACGCAGCAGGCATGCGTAGGGGTAAAAGATTCGAATCCCGCAGTACAGTAACAGACAGGCTTGCTGAGCTTCCACGATTGATACCGTTAGCAAGTTTTAAATCATACTACAGCAGCAGAGGAAGGCGATGGAGCCAGGAGGGTATGAGGGATAGGTACCCCCAACTCTTTTGAAAATGTAGTGATTTAGCTATGTCCAAAATATAACAAGTTCAGCACATGAGTTGACCTGTGGGCCGTCTAACTCTCTCAGCCAGCTAATGCAAAATGCGATCTCATCATTCAGAAATCTTGAGAATTTCTTTCATATGTT
>WIPJ01001340.1:1126131-1159635 GCA_018155075.1 Cassiopea andromeda
CTACTAAAAATGCAAAGCAACTCTCTAATTGTCAGTTTATTTTCTACTTTTGGCTCTGTGTTATTGTCCTAGGACATTGTAGATATAGAAATGTTTCATCCAGTTGCGATCTCACAATATGTCTAGTTGAGCTCTTCTCACAAGAAGGTTGCACGTGTGTTCTTCCTTTCTATGATATTCACTTCCCTCCCCCAACCGCAAATTAACCTGTGAAAACCAGTAAAGTCGAATTTTATCCATACAGGTCCAATTTATTGAGTATATAAAGTGTCCTGAAATTTTTCGGTTTTTTCTTGGTCTCCCGTTTTGTTTGTTTTGTAGTTACTGAAGAATATTATTTACAAAAATAAGTCAGCATAGAGCATATTGTGATGGAAATTCTTGCTAAAAAGGTTAAGATTTTATCAAAATTTAAAGTTTCTTATAAAAATTGTCTATCATTTCCATTTCTGCATTTGCAAGATAGGCTGGGTTTGTACAAACACCTTTAGCAACAATTCCAAAATTTTTCAAAAACTTTTCCAAAGCCAAACTACCAAATTTCCAAAACCATAAAATATATTTTTGTTCGCACTTTGAAGCCCCATAAAAACAAATATTAGTTTTAATGCTATTTTTTATGATTTTGAGGTGGCTTATTTTCTACAATATAAATAGGAAAATTAACAAACACAACATATATGATATTTAAATACGGGACTGCATTACATCCATTTCAGTATATTTTAGAATTTTCTCCAAGTAACAATCCAAAACTTTTCATAGCCAATTTGAAAAACCTCTCTTGTTTTTAAAGCTCACTGGGTCCTGGAAAATTGCACTACCACTGTAAAAAACTTTCCAAAACTTTCCAAAACCCGTACGAACCCTGGATAGGATACTGTTTTGGCGCACTATTGTCTGGTTCTCTTCAGATGTCTCTACATCGTGATTCCACTGTATGTGAGCCAACTAAGTCTTCAAGGTCATTGGTGCTTTGGGGACAACTTGCTTGAGGACGGCGGTCCCCTACGACCGGTCCATAGATCAATTGACACCGGGCCGCAAGAAAGACATTTCGTCTATTTGCTACGTCACTTACTGTGACAGACCTTAGCAACATAGCGAAAGCATACACACCGTCAAGTTTACCTGGAACAATGAGCTCCATACGCCCATTCTCCAGACAGCCGTAATAATGTTAAAAATTGTCCGGTCCGTGGCAATACAACAGTTGGGGATCACTGCAGTACAGAATATGAAAGTATATAAGTGATAGCACTTGTAAATGACTTTGGATCTGAGATACAAACCTTGATTTGATCTTTAGATGTAGATGCAGACTGGGGTTGCTTATTAAATGGATCACGTGAAAACATAATTTCACTTAGTTGGGTATAGTGAGGGTCGCTTGAATCGAAAGAGTTGCGCTGTGGAATAAAAGAAACCAAACCATTATTAAAATGCATTATCAAATTGACATGCATCGCACAGATCTGTAGTTACTTTCATGTACCAAATAAACAGGGGGTCCTAATAAACAATGGTTTCAGAAAAGATTTGAAAAATTTCATACGTAGGGGGCTTTGAATTGGAGAAACGGTTTACAATGATCTCAAAGGGACGGAATAAAACAAAAGCAGGTTCTCATAACGCACAAAACTAAAATATATAAAATAAAAACATGAAAAAATACAGAAGCACGCGCTATTTTATCTTGACAAGTGGGCTTCAATAGAAATAATGAAGAGGGGAATTATAATAAAGAGTTCGTAGAAAACGTCATTTTCCTTAAAATTAATACACGGGGTATCCTAATAAGGTCCAGGGGGTTGGAAAAAAATCGAAAAATTAAGAAGAGAGTGGAGACGTTTATTAGGTACCTGAGAGTACATTCACTTGTTTTAAGGAATTAACTACATTAACATAAAGCATAAAACATTACGCTACGCTAAAATAGTGAATATTACCTTAGAATAAAGTAAGGAAAACTACCTTTCTATGATAAAATGTGGAAAATTTGCGCAAACTAAAATACAGAACAATACATAACAAGTCTGCCCCCTATGATTATATTTGGGTAATCATACCATTTTATTGTAACCTATGATTTGTGTTATGATACCTTTACAGTGCTACCTATGATTTGTGTAATGATATCTCTACAGTGCTACCTATGATTTGTGTAATGATATCTCTACAGTGCTACCTATGATTTGTGTAATGATACCTTTACAGTGCTACCTATGACTTGTGTAATGATACCTTTACAGTGCTACCAATGACTTGTGTAATGATACCTTTACAGTGCTACCTATGATTTGTGTAATGATACCTTTACAATGCTACCTATGATTTGTGTAATGATACCTTTACAATGCTACCTATGACTTGTGTCATGATACCTTTACAGTGCTACCTATGACTTGTGTAATGATACTTTAACAATGCTACCTATGATTTGTATAATGGTACCTTTACAGTGCTACCTATGATTTGTGTAATGATACCTTTACAGTGCTACCTATGACTTGTGTCATGATACCTTTACAGTGCTACCTATGACTTGTGTAATGATACTTTAACAATGCTACCTATGATTTGTGTAATGATACCTTTACAGTGCTACCTATGATTTGTGTAATGATACCTTTACAGTGCTTCAACAAAACAAAATCTCTTTCAAATTTCAAAGTTTCTCTAAACGCTACCACACGCACATAGAACGGAAAAACTACAAGGAACTCCCTTTATCCCCCCAAAACACACAAAAGTACTTGAAATGTCGATACAAAGTAACGAGCAACAATACTAAGCAAAAAACGTGCGACCTATCAATATGAACAAACTAAAATAATAACAATATCAGAAGGTCACCTCTCTATGCACAAAACAATTTGGCTAAAATAAATTGATTTCTATGTAAATAGGAGAAATATTGAACGTTCAAACAGTTTACAGGACATCTTTGAAGATTGGAGGACTGAAGATAGTACACACTGACCTGCAATGATAGTCTCAAAAGTCCTATACCAACAACTCGGTTCAATTGATTTGCTAATGTTGATTGATATTGTACCGTCTGCAACAACTCTTTCACACTTTCAATCGTAATTTTATTCCCTAAAAACATGAAAGTAAGCTGATATTTAGATCAAGAGTATGCTTTTCAGAAGCAAGGCATCTTAGATCAATCTTCTCAAAAAAGAAAGACGAAGGTGAGAGTAGATAGATTGATACATAAATACATAAATGTCAATATGAATAAATGAAATACTGACTAGCAAGATTCAGGTTGATAAGTGAGCGATTTCCAGGAATCCAGAGTTCGCCATTTATCTCTTCTGTGTTCTCCAGTAACGGATGAGGAAATTCGATTAACTCTGGAGACTAAACCATTGTGTCAAAATTAGCATTAAAAATGATTTCAAAATTATTTGAAAAGAACGAAAGTTCCTGGTTACTCTAACATACACTAGGCTCGCAAATCCATGAAATGAGATGTGCTCTAGCTAGCCCATAAATTTTTAAATGTTATGTAAATGTATAATTAGTAAACATTAATGCTTGTACGGAACTTAAGTATTGCTCAATTCTGGTAGATTTTGACAAAACTTAGGATAGAATTCGCCAATCTCTGTGTTAGCTCCCTTGGTACATTAGCCAATTCCTCAGATCCCTTTCTCAAATGTGTAATGACATAGGCATCGATAACTGTCATATCAACTTCATTATTACAAAGTTAACTACTATACCCATCTGAACAACTTATTACATATTTTGTATGAGGAATAAGCCATGGAGTAAACTTGAGCTCTTAAACTTTTAATATAAGTATTCAATTTTAAGCAGTGATTTTCAGTATTAGTTATGCATGTTCTTTGAAGCCAGCTAAGTACAAATTACCTTTCAGTGAGATTTGCATTTGTAGATTTACAAACATGTTGATGAAAAGACGCATGAAAAAACATTTACTTCCTGTTCACTACTCATTGCTCCTTTCTTGTCTTGTTTGGCTTTCTCGGCTTTCTTCGGAGTTTTTGTAGAGGTTTTAGATGGTACGTCAGTTGATGAGCCTTAAAATCATAATGGAATCATCAGTTCATGCCTGGAGACACAACTAACCGCACATTCCCGAGTTCAAACGCGTGTAAAATCCCCAGCATGAGAGAAACATAGCACGTGCTAAAAACACTGTCAACCGTGCAATTGCACATGCCAAATGGGAACTTCGTTGTCACAACTTCAAAACTAGAGACTGTTACCTTTGTCAAACATAGCTCTGCCCTTAACCTATCTTTTCCTTCATGAGATAGATATTTGGCCTTGCATCTATCTTAAATTGACGTCAATACTAGTGTGTGAGAATTATGAAGATAGCAATCAAAAGGAATGAGAAACTCCCCGGATAAATCTTTTTTCTACAACTCGGCTCATTCTTGCTTTCAAAAAACGCAGTCTTAGGCCGGACTTATCCCTCACAAGAGGCATGCTATTAGTTTCCAAAAACTGATAACATTGCGTAGCTTCCCTTTGCATATATATGACAATAAAACAATAGGCTCTTCCTCATAATAGCCGAGAAAGACAATAGAATAGTATTAGACTGTAAAATTTAATACTTCCGCAAAATAGCGGCTGCCAAGCGTAGACATAGATCATCAATTAGCAGGGGATTCGTAGGACAGAAGAATCGATATTGCAGCTATACGCACCACGAAACAAATCCTATAGGATGCAGTGTGTTTATTTTGTTAAAAATATAAGTTCTTTTGGTAATCGTTTTTTGAGGGGTAACTTTATCTGTTAAAACTTATTATTAGGCTAATACTATTAAAACTAATCCCTGCCGCCCCATATATATATATATATATATATATATATATATATATATATATATATATATATATATATATTTACCAAAAATAGAAATACAAACGATGCCATACGGAATCACATAGTAACACTGTGACCATTACACGAAACAAATAATCAGAGATAAGCAATAAAATAAATGCATCATTCACCCGTTAAGCAACTCCTCCACCAGGCAGAGGGGGATGCCTTAAATTCTGTAACAGCGTTTTAACTATACATGTAGAGCCGTGCTACACACCATTATGAAAAGAGTGAGTATGGGCCCAACACGTGGCAAAATTTGCGTTACGTAACTGGTAAAGATGCTTGTTTCTAAGTGCTATGAGGTACAGCAAGGAATACTGCAAGACTAAAGCCATTTAGGGCTAGCTGGCACACACAACGTCTTTAAAAGAAAGCTATCGTTTTGCCTGAGCTTAAATTTTCTTAACTTTTCCCAAAATCGAGCCTGAGATTTTCTTAAAATG
Organism: Cassiopea andromeda; assembly: GCA_018155075.1. Classification (NCBI taxonomy): domain Eukaryota; kingdom Metazoa; phylum Cnidaria; class Scyphozoa; order Rhizostomeae; family Cassiopeidae; genus Cassiopea; species Cassiopea andromeda. The sequence continues at coordinate 1,131,456 of WIPJ01001340.1, forward strand.
ATGCATGGGGAATGTGCTTGGTTATAAGTGCTATGAAGTATTCTCAAGTGCAAAATAAACGGGGGATCCTAATAACCAGGGGGTCGGAAAGAATTCCGAATATCAATAAACGGGGGATTTAAAATAAACGGGAGGATCGGAATTTGAGAAACGGCATAAAATGATTATAAAACAACAGAAAGAACAAAAACAGGTTTTCATAAAGCATAGAACTGAAATATATACAGAAGCACGCAATTTTGCTTTGCAAGGTGGGCTTATTCATGCGTGAATAGTACTAACTAAGAAAGGAAATATAATGAGGAGTTCGTAAAAAACTTTATTTTCTTGAAAATCAATAAACGGGGGTGATTTTAATGCGGCCCGGGGGTAGGAAAAAAACTGAAAAACTCTTGATCGGAGGGGGGCAGTTACTAGGCGCTTGAGAGTACATTAAAGAATACTTCAGGGCTACAGTTACTCGGAGCTAGCTGGTATATCGATCATAGTGGAAGTTTGATTACCGATAGCAGTGTGTGATATAGTTCATATTCAGCAGGCAATGGGCTTAAATAGGCAATCGCACCTAAAAGTTCTAAGTGTGCACAGCAAAATGGTACCAAAGCAAAAATGGCAAAAGTATGGTAATGAAAGATATCTAATGCACTAATGTACCAAAGAAACGACACTACAGAATGGTACAAAGGTAATGAACCCTAAAGAAAGACTTTTAAAAATAGCCATCATGGAACAAAGATTGTTTAGATATGCAAAAAGCAAAATGAATACCTTTTTTGCTCATGGCATCCTTTTGTTGCTTCTGTGGTCCATCTTTCTTCTTTGTCGCCCCTTTGTCACTGCGGCTCTTTTTATCATCTTTCAAGTGGCTTCGAAGGAAATTAGAAACACTATTTGTAATTCGGCAGTAATAGAGGTCTTGACAAAATTTCGATGAAGTCAACGAAATCTTCATTAGCTATTGGCAAGTTACCATTGGAGTACTATTAACCAGTCAAATGGTTAGATCTGTTGGCAAGTCATTACTATTAACCAGTCAGATGGTCAGAATTGTTGGCAAGTTCCCATTCGAGTACTATTAGCCAATCAGATGGCCAGATTTTTCCATTATTCCTTGAGCTTTAGTGAATTTCTACCTAGATAAGCTAAGGATATTATTGGATATGTTAAAATGAGAAACAAAGAAAAAGATATGGGAAAGCATCAAGAATCAAGATGAGTCTACTTACCCACTTTTGACGCTAGGTGGACGCTGGGTTGAATTGACTGAAGTTAACCCTCTAACTGGACTGGCTCGCTGGAAGAAAGAGAGAAAGAGATGAAAAGTGAAAAGTATAAAAGTTTCAGCAATTGCAGACATGAGGCGTTGCAGATGCTGCTAAGGAGCTGTTAAGGTCAAGTAATGCCAATGTGATCTTCTGCATTGTTATCGAAAAATTATTGTCACAGAATCGGAAGGTTGCGAATCATTAGCCAATAAGAACTGCCAGTAATTCCAATAGATATGGTCAGAAAGGGCTCGTGCTTGATTTTAATAAACCAATTCAAGGAGTTCTCAAGTACTATTCAAGGACTAAAGCAAACATTTTCAAGGAGCTTTAAATACCAAAAACAAGACATGCAGGAAACCCAAAATACCAAAAACGAGACATTTCTTGGAATTTCATGAGTTTACATGTAGGATGTTCTTCAAAATTTTGTGGATATTTCTTTTACTTAACTTTCGCATTTTTTTGCTGCTGTGAACGAAGTAATCAGAAAAACCGCTCAAATTTCAAGAAATTCAATCAATTGTCAAGGAGAAACTTTCATTTTTAAGGAGTTTCAAATACCCTTGAGAAGATATTTCAATATTTTCAAGGAGTTCATGGATTAGTATGAGCCTTGTCAATTTTAACATAGGAGTTCCCCAATGCTCAGTTCTTGGACCAATTTTCTAAGAGTTTAAGGACCTGCACAAGCCCTGGTCAAAGCTTTTGATATTGCGTTGAGCTGATGAAAGCAGTTCCCTGATAAAGCCTAGAAAATCATTTCGATAGGAAATAGTACCTCCTTAAAATGGGAAGGTTTAACTCTTCACAAATACATTTATCAAAGGTACGATAAAAATGCTTTTATTTTTCATGAATGAAGAAGCCACAATCCCTGGTACAACCATGAAGGAGTAACCACATAAATAGCCAGTGGTGTAGAAAAGGGGAAGCGAGGGGGAGTAAAGTCCCTCTAGCTGTGGGCCCAGCCCCCCCCTAATTCGGTAATTTTCTTGCCAGTCAAGCACTTCACAGTTCATATTTCATGGTAAAACACTTTAAAAGCTATCCAGAAATCATTATATATGAAGATTAAGAAGATAACTCAAGTACTAAAAATGCAACATTTACTAAGAAATGTTTTCAGTTTCTTATATAACTAAGTAGACGCACCTCTAAATTTCTTATAAAACTGCATGCACAAAAAGAGACCCATTAAATATCAATGTACTTCTACTACACCACTGTGCATAGCTTACCTCATCAGTTGACTTCTTAGAGAGGAGATAACGCCTCTGAACAACCTCTTTATGAGTAAGGGCAAAGCGAGTGAGAGACTGTGGAGAGAGATTCTGGTTACATGAAATGTAACATGAAGTTCTATAAAGCAAAATGCTCGAGTGATTCCATATACTAGTATTCGATAACGACTCAAAATACATGAGAAACAAGGGACAAACTTCACCCATACAAAATGTTCCTTTGGTGTTTCGTGTTCACACTACACGTGTTCAATGGTTGCATACAACTGTATTGTTTTGACCAAATGCGGCAATGTTGCTTTGATAATATTGGTAGACTTACAAATACGATATTTTGTATTATGTAATATGATACCTCAGCCAGTTTAAAACAGCCGGCATCGTTAATGAGGTTGCTGCCAAGGTTTAATGAAAGCAATGTGCGATTCATACGTAAACCCTGAAAATCAATAATTGCAATTAATTCCTGTGAGAGCAAGAGTGGATGACGTTACGAGTAATTGCGCGGTTCATACGTAAACACTGAAAATCAAACAAATTGCCACTAATTCCTGTGAGAGTAAGTGTGAATGAATACGCATACATTCTAAGTCTCCCATTTTGTACGGAAGACTCCCATTTTTCAGGTAAATCTCCCATTTCCTTATTCCTTACCAAAATCTTCCTTTTTTAGTGCCTTTCAGTAAACGGTACGTTTGTTGGCATGTTTTGACAACCTGGAAACAGCTATTGTGCCATTCAAAATATAGGATATTGATGGATTACTATAGATTTCGCCCTGCTTTCTATACCATCTTCATGTAATATCACAAAACATCAATTTCATGCAACGCAATGCAACAATTTACTTGGAGTTTCTGTTAATGTGTGTGCAAGTATGGCTCGAGTGGTGAATGTAATAAGTGTGAATACGTGTGTGAAGCGTAGGTATGCGGGTTTGCGTGAATTAACACGAAAAGCAATGCAACTTCATAGCAAAGGACACAAAGATGCTAAAATAACTGTAACTGTGAAGAGGCATGTACAATTGAAGTGTACTATCTTACCACTGCTAGGTGTCCTGCTCCTACGCAAGTAATTTTATTCAAGCAGAGGTTCAACGTAAGAAGGTGTTTGTTTTCGAGGAGTGCGTTGCAAAGGACACAAAGATGCTAAAATAACTGTAACTGTGACGAGGCATGTACAATTGAAGAGTACCATCTTACCACTGCTAGATGTCCTGCTCCTACGCAAGTAATTTTATTGAAGCAGAGGTTCAACGTAAGAAGGTGTTTGTTTTCGAGGAGTGCGTTGCCAATATTTAGAGCACCAATGTCATTTACGTAGCAGTTCTTCAATGATAAATTCTGTAAGCTAGAAGGAAGGAACGATGGCTGAGGAACAGGGCAAATTGATTCAATGAGTTGATAAATCGAAAAACTTTCTAGAAATCCTACAGATAATACGTTAGCAAATTAAAGAGAAAACAAAGGAATGAATGTATTAGTCAAGTAGTAAAGAGATGAGTGAGATCCATGAGTTATTGAATGAATGAACGAGGGAATGAAGGAATGAATGAATGAATGAATGAAATAAATTACCAAAAGAATGAATAAATGAACGAAGGCACAAAGGAGTGAGTGGAAACTAAAATAAAAGAATTAGTAAAGAAATGAAAAAGCAAAACATCAATGAATAAGTGAAACAAGAAATCAAAGCAATGAGTGACTGAGCAAATAAAGGGAAAAATTGGTCAATGAATGATGTAATAAGTGAAACAGTGAATGAATAAAGAATTGAATGAAGTAAGGCAGGAATAAAAAAAGCACATGTGAATAAGTGAAGGGTAGCAATGAATGAATTAGCACATACTGAGCAAGGTTGATCAATGAATAAGTAAATGAATGAATGAATGAATGAATGAATGAATGAATAAATGAATAAATGAATGAAGGCAGGAATCAAAGAAAAAAGCACATCCGAAAAAGTGAAGGGCAGTAATGAATGAATGAGTAAATAAATGAATGAATGAATAAAGGAATGGATGAAAGAATGAATGAAGAAGGAATAGATGAATGAAGGATTGATTGTCTGAGTGAAGAAGCGTAAAGAAAAAACACATGAAGTAATTTGTAAGCTACCGAAGTAGAGTGATGATAAAGCTATTACTTACTTAAAGAACTGAACAAATTAATGAATCAAAAAAGCAACGAATAAGTATATGAGTACAAAAGGAATAACAGGATGAATGAACATATGAATCAATGTATGAATAAATGTAAGCTTGGTTTACCTGCTTTCCTCCTTAAGAAGCAAATCATATCTGTGTTTTCGAATGTATGCATTCCCATCCAAACAGAGGTCTTTCAACCCAGTGCATTGTAGGACAATTTTTGACAGTTGTTCAAGCGTACCGTCTTCTAGGCCAGCGTTCCACAAACTGAAATGCATTTAGTAAATATACAGGCGCATATAATATGCTGTGAAAGCGCATCGAAGGAGACTCGGGTGTCATTTCTAACTCTCCTTACTTCGGAACACCCCTGTAAACACAACATTCATAATTGATCACTCTTACTAGCGATATAACCAATTGAGGAAGCTAAGAATTGGCTCGCACTCATCATCATCAACATACACCTCATATGAGGAGTCCCCTCCCCCCTTCCTGAACAATTGTGAGGAAGAACATTTCTTGTTAGTCCATATCACAGAAACCTAAGGATAAAAAATTTTGTTGTACATCTATATATCTGTTCAGTTTGCTTGGGTAGCTTCATTTGTTATCTTCAGCAAAACATGCTATAAAATATATAATTATAAATTGCATTCATGGTGGGCAATACTCTAGATTTTCTAGCATGAGCCTTCCCCTCCTGAGGAAATCAAAATTCAGCGCCTATGATCATTATCACCATCACACCTTCCATTTCTTGATGAAATTCAACCTAGCTTCTATGTGTTCTACAGCCCACTCTGGCATTTCATCCCATCCCACTTATCTGCTAATGGGCCTAAGTATATACAAACGAGAAATAGCTTTGGAGACTAGGCATTCACTCCTATCATCCCTCTACTCTTGACTTCTACTCATCTCAACAAGAAAATTGACAGAGAGAAGTGAGAATAATAACTACACAGCTGAGATATTAAGTTAAAAAGAAATATAAAGATCTGCCATATTGTCAAAATGCTTAAGTCTATACTATCACGAAAAGAAAACGTACTTTATGGAAACCAATCTATCTTGTTTGGGCAAAGCTACCAGTAGAACTTCCATCATCTTTTTGTCAACCTTCCAGCCTGGAATATTTGTAAATGAAAGATGAATAGATACAAAAACAAAAAGCATCAAGGAACAAAAAATAGCAAAGGAATAACGCAAGCAACAATTAATGGTTTAATAGCACTATTTAATCAAGAGGGGAATATTTAAAAAATCAAATTAACCATATTGCAGGAAATACTTTTGTGAATCTTGATAAAACACACACAGTGTCTAGTGTTCTCCTTGGTTTAGAATAGCCCTTTTTCATAAAAATCCAAATTTGGAAAGCTTTTCAAAAATTCATCAATGCATCAAAGAGGATATGAAAAGTTCATCACTGGCGGGAATAAAGCGCCGCACGTACCGGATTTGGCCCAGCGGCCGTAGGTTGCCCATGCATTTTCTAAACGTTTGCAACCAGAATCCAAATACAGTGAATTGATAGGAACTATGTTTTCATAGAATTTCCTATATCTCTTAATTATTTTTCAGATCGAGCTGAAATTTGGCAGCAGTACATATTTCAAGCTGCTTTTTCAGAATTTAAAGCCAAAATCAAAATATTCTAACAATAGTATTTTCGTGATGTCACGCTAATGAGCTCTATTAGAAAGAAAATGAATGGAATTTGCAAAAAAGGAAGATACCTCTTATGAAAAGCTCCTTTACGTAAGATTTGTTTCCTTCATCTTCACTCTCGATTTCAAGTCGAGGCTGGAAATAATCATATTTGTCTTTCATTGTAAATGTTGTTGGCGCTGGTTCTTGATCATCCTCGCTTGATTTCACTTGATCAACAGGAGGCTGAGGAGCTATGTGGTTTCGGCTCCGATCTAAGAGATGATATGGAAAATTACTAGCATTTTCATTTACGAGTGAAATAAATAGGATTGAAGGCCAATATGGAATGCCATTCATGTTGGCATAGTCCATACATTTCAAGTTCGCAGCTGTGAATTTTCGAGGACAGGGGTGGAATACACGAAAAAGGGCATATCAAAACATTTTCAAAGAAGATACAGACTGTGAATATTGTTTTCCAGATTGAAAAATGGAGGAAATACTACGGGCGGTATACTGATATCGCTGCTCTGAAGACCCCTGGTTCTTAGTGCAACGTCTTATCATGGCAGGAGAGGAAAAGGGGGGCCGGGGAACGGGGATGACGTCTCCGGAAAATTTTCGGAATCATGATTCTTCAGTCTTAGGAAAAAACGCCCTTTTTGATATAGAGAGGACACTACAAAGGGGCATATTTGTTCATTTGCTGAAAAGGGCAGGGGTTCGACTCCAAAGACCCCACCCCTAGTCACGCGCCTGCATATTCATATAAATTACCAAATAATTCGGATATATTTATAGTAACAGCTTACACAGCAGTAATTTAACTGTATCAGTCTTTCACTGTAAGCTGTAAGCAGTGATATGTGAATCATTTTGAACCTAAGAAATAAACATAAGTTGCAATGGAGAATCACTCTTCAGTGATCAATCAGCCTTAACAGTCACAGTGAACGTTTACTGTGCTCTCTAGGGTCTTTCATTTAGTACGCACGCACGAAGGAGGATGGGGGTCTGGGAAAATGTAAGTCATACGTACAAAGGAGAAGGTGGTTTGAGACATCTTAGTGCATATAAAACAGACCCTTGTTGCAAGGTACTTTTATCAAACTCTTTAGCGATGACTTTCATTACTGTTTTATAAAACATTTGCTATGATTATTTTCACGTCTCTTTTACTGTCTATTTCTCTATGCAATTATTGAGTGGACATTTACAAGCAGTCTCGTTAGGAATCTGGGGGGGGGCAGTTGTAAGAGTACGTACAGAATAGGGGGAAGTCGTAGAAAGTGTAAAAATGCAGACGATGGGGGAAGGGGGTTAAATTTTTGCCATTGTGGTGCGTACGTACTAATGGAATGACCCTCCCCCCTCTCTCTCCCATCTCTCTCTCTCTCTCTCTATACCCCCTTCCCCTTTGGGAAAACGTGAAATGAATCCCTAAGAGAGTAGTCATGCAACGCACACAAACCTTCTTTGGATTCCTTCCCTTTACTCATGCTGGTGTCCAAATGCTGTGCTGTTGGGGAAGAGGGTCGGTGCGGCCTAGGAGCCACCTTGACTGCGGGGACATCATTTCTTGAGCACAGTTCATAAAAGTCTTTCTCAAAATCACCAGTAAGTGTGTAGGTTTCTACAAAGAATGGGTCGAATATTCAGAATCACATCAAGTCATTCAAATACTGCTAAGGAGCTTATTAAGCTTGAGGGATAAACGGCTTTAGTCGCACACTTTTCTATGGGAGTGGTAAAAGCCATTAAGTGCCCGCATTGCGTGAAACCATTCTACGCGTAGCGAAAACCTTTTAGCACAAATCTGCCGGGAACTCTGATGATAATGGGTCAAACGTCGAAATGATGTTATCCACCCTGAAATCACAACAACACGGCTTCAATACATCGAAAATTGAGATGTGTATAGAATCTAATTGAAAAGAAACTGGATTTGCATAAAATTTTTCAAAAAAAAATTCCAAAACTTTTCCAAAGCCAAGTTAGCAAATTTTCAAAAACATGGAACAAATTTTCGTTCACATTTTTGAAACCCGATAAAATAGGAAAACACTCTTTTAATGCTATATTCTATGGTTTGCCTGTGGGCTGTGTTTTGTATTATGAATAGTAAAATTAACAAACACAACATATAAAGTGCTTAATACGACGCTAAATTGTATCAATTTTTGGAATATTTTAGCATTTTCCCAACGAAAAATCCAAAACTATTCCAGCCGATTTAAAAACCTCTCATTTCCAAAAATTTTCAAAACCCATAAGAACCCTGAATGAAAACTTTTTTTAAGCCCTGGCCAAAAACCTCGATTTTTCACTCGATCGTTTACTCGACAAAAATTCGAGGGAAAAATCGAGCAGTTTGGCCACCTTGTTGAGTGAGTCGAGTGAAGTTGAGTGAAGTTTAATCCTCGTCAAAAAATCGAGCAAAAGAACTGTTCTTGAGTGAAAAATCGAGCGAAAAATCGGGCCGTTTGGCCACACATGCTTGACTACGCTCAACTTTGAAGTTAAATGTTTGTTATAATTGTTAAATGTGTTATTGTTCAAATGTGTTGTTGCTGCTCAATTAATACTTGATGTATGCATTGTTTCAGTGAGGAAAACATCGAGTGAAAAATCGAGTCGTTTGGCCAGGGCCTTATTAGCTCATTGCACTAATTCAATACAGAAACTTGGGAATTCAATACAGAAACTTGGGAATTCAATACAGAAACTTGGGAATTCAATACAGAAACTTGGGAATTCAATACAGAAACTTGGGAATTCAATACAGAAACTTGGGAATTCAATACAGAAACTTGGGAATTCAATACAGAAACTTGGGAATTCATTTGACTTCATTGCGTATCACCCTGTCTTCTAATAGAACACATGCATAAATAGTCTGTTGGTACACTACAGAACTTTACCACAGCACACAAAAGTGGCAACATTCTTTTCAAATACTGAAAGCTTTAGGTATGTGAAAAGAATGTTGCCGCTTTTTCGTGCTGTGGTAAAACATATAGTTGAAAAGTTAAGCCTCCTTGCAAAAATTGATTGACCAGAAATGTCAAGGTTGATGCAACAAAGCTGGAAATACATTTTATGTCTCTTTCCTACCAGCCCAATATTGATTATTTTAAATATAAAACCTCGTAGCTATCTATAGAAGTGAATAAAACATAATCTTGTACACAACGTTAATAACAGCATAAAAATAGAGTTCATTATTGTGACGTCATGAAAATGCGTTAAAATAAGAATATGTTAAGTTTGGCTTTAAATTCTGAAAAAGCAAATGGAAATAGCTGCTACTGGGAAATTTCAGCTTGATTTGAAAAATAATGAATGATATCATTGACTGATGACATAATTCATATTTTGACAATATTCAATTGTCAACACATGACCAAGTTAAGGTACTCTTTTACTTCATGTGGCCAGAATACACATTTTTTTTATTAAGAAAATCATTAATTTGTCTGAGCCTCAATTTTCTTAACTTTTCCCGAAATTGAGCTTTAGATTTTCTTAAATTTTTCTTAACTTTTACTGAAATAAACTGGCTAGAGTGGTTTACATTTTTGTTAATAATATTGTATACTTGAACTTGAATTCCATCTTTAAGATTTTGAATGCAATAACGACGAAATACCGACTTTGGCCTATAAAAACACTTTATTTTGGAAACTGAGCCTCGTGATTTTCTTACGATTTTCTTAAGATTTTGACGATGTGAGCCTCATTTTCTTATAAACTTTTTTCTTATAAAAAAAGAACGTGTATATAAATTCCAGAAATAGATTTATATGACGTCATCCCTACTGAACTCTATTTCTCAAAAAAAAGATCACAAAAGGTAAAAAGCTAAAATCACGAACACCATAATAAATCACAACAAAAAATCGCTAACATTTCGCAAAATTTCTACAGGCGATGAAACACTGCTCAACCGTTGAGCAGTGTTTCATCGCCTGTAAAAATTTTACGAAATTTTAGCGATTTTTTGAATATTAATAAACTTATTGAAAATGCATTTAATGTCCTATGGTTTTAAAATAGCCTTTGTTTTCTGCACAGCATATTGGTGAGTACTTTATGTTTTTGATGATCAATAACATAAAGTACTCATCAATATGCTAGGCACAAAACAAAGGCTATTTTAAAACCATAGGACATTAAATGCATTTTCAATAAGTTTATTCATATTTCTAATACGATGCAGATCAGCAAACAATAAGCGATATGCCCTTATTCATAATGAAATGCAAGAGGCCTAATATAATTACGATAATTGCACTTAAATCTCTTTTGATGTTGTAGGTCAGAAAAGAAGCCTTGAAATGTTTATTATTTCAAACAGAGTAGTCTGCAGTGACGTAACCGACAAAGATTGGGTCTGGGAAAACTCCTAAGGTTCCTTAAGCTTTTGATGTTGCGGAGGAGCCCCAGATACTTTCAAGGGGCTGGTTAATAATAAAGTCACGCTTTGGGGGGTAGGTGGCTCTACAAGCTTTTCTTGATTCTCCATGACGGCAAGTAGGGTGGTGACGGGTACTTTAGTAAATGCCATGACGTCACGATAACAATCTTTTTTACTGAGAAGTTTTTCCGCAATACAGGAACTCAAACACTCAGCATACGCCTAAATTAATGAGGTTGTCAAACGAAACCGTGGTTTCTAGCTTTCATTTATCCCCTGTTCTATGTTACCTTTCAATTTAAATGGGACATGCAGGCACTAAAATGTTCTAGACATTGATGCTTTAGACGTCCTGCATTCAAAAGTTAATATTTTGCATAATCTTCATTCAAACATTTCAATTTTTTGCTCAATGTCGAAAAATTTGTTTTTACTTGGTCTTTGATGGTTAGGAATGTGATATTCCAGAAATCGATTGTAGAAATGGACACCTTGTACTGAACAATGTTGACATGGGTCCAGTTTGGATAAGCGTCTTACAATTACAGATTTGCTATTCCTCCTTGGCTATTGCTTTAAAAATTCTATGTTGGCACTTATTGCTATTGCTGAAACAAACATAAAAGAGTAATGAGATTTTTACTTCTTCCATATCTTTCTACTATTTAGCTTTAGCTATATAGCGAAAAATATTGCTTTGGATCAGTGCTGCTCTGCATCGGGGAGGGGGGATGTATTTGATCTAAGCGCGATGCAGCACAAGGGAGTCCTGTGGCAATTTTAGTGTGACAAAATAATTGAACAGCTCCCAAGAGACAAGTCTTTTGGATCATATAGTGGGAAAACTAAGAAGGGGGTCTCCCACTGCTCCCGAGGTTGCTCTGTTGCTCCACTGATGGCCAGGTGTCAAAGGATCATAGAACATTATGCATTATGGGATTTTTGCTCGCCATAGGTTCTAGCCAAAAGTTCTCTTGTCGGGAGGTGAACAATTATTTTTTTCGGATATTTTAAAATTTAAAGTACACGATAACTGTACATTAGAGATTATAATAGAGACTGTACATTAAAGAGATAACTGTACCTCGGCAAAAGATTAAGTCCCCGTCGGATAATTGCTGGCGCCACCTTTAATTAGGATCGTGAACTAGAAATTTGCGTTTTGAGTAAATTGAAATAAAACTCTTCATCAGCAAGGATTATAGCTAATGGGGTAAAACAAAGAGCCATTGCATTGGTGAATAAGACGACGGGAAAGAGCTCAGAAGATGAATTCCCTCTCTACCTCTCTATGTAATTGACATAATCTCTCACGTTATTATGTCAATTACAAGTACATTGTCTGGAAAGAATCATATTCCAATGATAAGAATCAGATATTTCAATTCGGGCTGCGTTTCACTTATGTGTATGTATATCCGTTTCTGTTATCCTAACTTTCAACACAATGCAGAGTAAATATTTCGATTATTTCTCAACTGGGTAAGAACTCTGGGCCGCCTAAAGCGGGGGCGAGGGGGGCAAATTGCCCCCAAGGGCTCAAGGCCTAAGGGGCATCCTAACACCCAATGCTACAAGGTCTGGAGGGGCTTTATAAAGTAAACAAGCAGCAAATTTTCATTCTTACTCTCTAGACCTATACGATCTTCTGCTCGAATTGCTCACAGGTGGGCTCATCTTTCTTTTGCCCCAGGGCCTCTGAATTTTCTCGGCGGCCCTGTGTAAGCACTACATGCAATGGGCTGCTCGGTTGTCCAGCTCGAGCTTGACTGTTGTGTGCATGTTTGACCTGTACGTAAAAGATACATTTCTTCACGTGGAGTGGGGTTGTACCCCCAAGCTTCTGTGATCATGTAGCTCTATTTGAGATCAAGAAAGGTGTTTATATTGACAGAAAGGGATAAAGAAATAGATGCTAGCCCTACTTGTAAACTGACCTTTGAAACTGGTCATTGCTGATGAGCTGACAGAACAAGGAAGTGTAAATGAAGGGACTTAAAATACAGCTGAACGACTATACAAAAACAACTGGTAATACAAAACGGCTTATATTCCATTCCCTTCTGTAATGTAATTAGATAATAATGATACGAGATAAAGCTCGTCTAACAGGGAAGTTAACATAGCCAAATACCAGACATAGAGAAGGAAGGACAAAATCATGTCCTGATGCATGCTTTTTATACGAGAGGTTCTCTGTGTGATGTTCTCACTTTCAAGGTAAAGAATATTGCAAGCGATAGGCCAAAACACATCCACTCTATCTACAATGATTAATATTCACATCGCACGAAACAAATCACGCATTCTCTCGCTTGGTTAGTTCTACAATATTAAGGATGCGAAAGATCACAATATATTATTTTTGGCAATATATGTCAAACTGTCATGATTCATTACATAGGAATGGTACTGGCATGGATGCATGCACAAGGAAAGGGCAAGGGGCTAAGATTTATCCAGGGTACCTAGGATACGATGTTGATTTTGAACAAGAGGGCAGGATCACCAAGTGGGCACATTGAAAATGAGCCCTCCCAAAACACCATCGTTAGAAACTAGCAGGTTCCTTCTCTTCTCAATGATCACTATTCCCTCAAAATTTTCAGGAATGCTACCTGGCTATAAGCAGTGTAGAGGGCTGGAAGGTATACTACAACACTTGAATAACATAAAAGGGGTATTATAGGGCCCACCATGGTTGGGCCTAGGGTAAAATTTTCGATAATAGGGTTCCCAGATAGCCGTCAAGAGCAATTTTGGGAGTATTTGTTGTCAATAGAGTACAGAAAGAATATCCAATTGTCTTCAATCAGAAGGGCATAACCTGCCCCCTCCTCCCTTTGGCGAAGGGTAGCGGGGCTACCACCCCGATGCCCCCATGCTGCAGGCGTCCTTAGGTACAGGAAAGGTCGGAAGACTTACGAATGCAATAGCAGTCCTTAAAACCCGACTCACCTCCATTTGGTAGAGTAACCATCTGCTTTATGACAGAGCGGCTGATCTTAGCCCATCTTGCGCTCCTAGATATTGACATGGTCTACATTTCCCCATCCACAATCCTCAACTACATTCGGAGTTCATACCTATCTTGCAACAGCACATGTGAACAGCCGCTTCAGCTTTGTTACTTCGATAACAGGGTGATGGATACCCTTCATACAATATATCTTGTTCTCGTGTCAGTGGCCGCTCGTCAGTTCTTTCCAAAAAAAGAGCCGATGGTGTGAAGGTCAAAAGAGTTGTATCGGAAGCTCTATGGGATACATCACAATAAACATTGAAAGAATTCGCTGGCAGGTACACCCTGGTTAAGTCAAAAGGGGCGATGACTGTTTCCGTACTATTCGTCAAAACACGGGGGTCAATAATAAATCGAATATTGCACGAGGCTTAACAATGGAATATAATTATCGACAACGTTTGATTACAGGTAAAGCAATACAATCCTTGACTTCCCGCTTCTGCTACTCGCAATTTCTGAGTTACATTACACCAAATTGTTTGCTGATGTCAGCAAAACGCTCAATGTCAAAAGGATATAATTGCACTCTATTTTATAAGACTATTGATGCCAAAAATCGCTAATATTTACGAATAAGTTAAGAGTAATGCGAGTCTTATGTTATATAAAACAGTTATAACAGGCTCTCTGGTAAAGTTGTCCCTAGTGGGGTATTTGTACTAGTGGGCCCTCATCCAGCTTTACCAGTACCCTCAGGTCTCAAATAAGCGCCCCCACTTAATTTGTTGAAAAATGTTTCACCCCCTGCTCCTGTTAGGGCCCCCGCTTATTAAATTTTCAATTGTTCTAGAAGATACCTGCAAAAATTTTGTACATTTACAGAGTTACCGAAATGATAAATTAGTTGCCTGAAGCGATGGTAATTGGGGACTTTTGTATTTTTGCTGGTTGCTGCACAGTTACTACGACTGCCCCTACTAATTTCATCCTCAGGATCGTCCAGCCCCTCCCCCTTTCCCTACTACCAGGGACCCCTCTTTTGAATAATTTGCAGACATTGCTCACAGGAGTGGTCAAGCAAATAGAATGGCGTTTGGAAGAGTTGCTTACAGGAAGAGAATATTAATTTATATTGAGAATTTATACTAAAATTCACAGGTTTTTGATAGGGATGCAGGATTCTTCTCACACTTTTAGAGCGCTTTGTTGAGGTTTTCCAATGGCAGTCTAATGAAGTTCTAGCACATCTCCTGTCTTACAAAGGAGCATTTTCCTGTGTTTCTCAGAGTGCAATTCTAAGAATTTTCCTGGGAGTAAGGCAATCGAGCCCCTTTCTTCCACATTTTGACTATTGAAGGAATCCTTTGGCAGACAGAATTTGATGTATTGTTGTTCATCTTTAGGATATTTATCTGCTCAGTTGAGTTTAGTTAAATTTTTCATATTAGAAATTCCAACTAAACACAAAATCTTATAAACTAATAACAAATTGCTTAAAATAAAACAAACAACAAGATAGCAAAGTTGAAAATGTGACGTCACAAAATTATTGTTACAGATATAACTTTCTGTATGAGCATGGGTCCCTCCCTTCTCATGTTTTGCCCAATTGTTAAGTTGTCTTGAAACAGGCCCTGAATTATACTTTATACTTTTAGATTAGAGGCTGTTCAATAATTACGTCACGTCTAGGGGATGGGTAGTTCTCATAGAGACAGGCCTAACTCTATGGTAGCTATACACGGTTTTGTTGATTGATAGCGTGATGCTGCGGGGTGTGGTTCCAAAATGGCAATTTCAATATGACGTAATTATTGAACAGACCCTTCGCCATTGCGCTATCGATACAACATCTAAGGATTACAGATATTGGTCGATGCTCTTCTTCATTTGTGATGAAGAAGAGCATCGACCAATATCTATTATCCGTAATTTTCAGACCACGCTACACCTTTAGCATTTTAGACTAATTTAGAAACAATCTAAGACTCAAAACAAACACTTTGAGAATATTTTGAGGCTCAGCAAAATATGCGGTATTCATACACAAGAACCTGTTAACTTTTCGGGTAATCCAGCCCTCCTGAGAAACCCCAGTACCTAGTGCCATCTACGGTCCCCTTCACACTTTCCTTGATCAGGGGTGGCGCCTGTGGAGGGCTAGGGAGCTACAGCCCCTTGTTGCAGCATGCTAGTTCTCCCGTCGGAAGATGAAAAGCTACTTTTCCAGAAAATTTTTGCATCAGTAGTACCCTAAAAACAGTATTTAGCACAATAGTAAGAAGAGTCAGTCCACTTCGGAAAAATTCTGGTGCCACCCACCCCTGTACTTGATCCTAGCAATTTAAAAGAGTTGAGAAGAGACAGGGGGCAAATGCCTCCAATTTCGTATCATGCCATCCCAGACCAAACACTGAATCACGGGAAACCCTTATTTTGGTGCAGATATAACTTGAGCTGACAAAATTTTGGCACTGGTAGATATTTTGAGTCGTCAATCGGTACTTTTCTAAAGAAAATGTTAGCTATTCTATTAAAGAAAATTCTTTTCCCATTGCAAACGTGTAAACAGTGCACACCTTTCAGAACGCACCTAGTCACAGATTCGTATTTTGGCCTGTAAATAACGGCTACTAGAAGTTTGCGCATTTGCAAGCTTATCTGCGCATGTTGTACGGAAGAATAGTGAATGGAAGTACGGATCTCATACCGGAGAATATCCACGGTATTCAATCAAATCTCGTTTTTACCTTAACTATAAGAACGACTCCCCTCCTTGCGTCTGTACATTCGTAAATAATGATTTATATCACTTACGAGTAATTAAAATATCATACACTTGATTTTAATTAGCTATACAACCTAGCAAATATATCACATTCTAGGTTCATACACGATGCTTCAAATAAGGCAATATTACGAAAAGATTAATGATGTGGATGAGAAGCAGCCCTGTGTAGCACAGTGAAGACAAAAAGCCTCCTCATAAGCAACTAACGTAAATAAACGTGAGAAATACCCGCCCTAAGTTGAAATTAAATGGAATAAAATCACGTACTTCCATTCGAAAGCGTTACGACGTGATTCTCCTTTTCTGATCTGAATGAAGTAGTTCGACTCTTTCTACTAAAGGTACTTCCCGTAGTAACATCGCTTCTTTTGCGGTCCGTCATATTTCTGCAATTCAAAAAGCTGTCTCTGGCCAAAAACTGCAGTAAAATGTTTTGTTTATGATTCCAACATAGAGATTTGATTATTGAAATGGATGGCATCATTGGTGTAGCTTTGTCACAAACACAAAAAAATCACACGTGTAGATATGGAACAAAAGGTGAGCAGCCCTCTAGAGAGGTTGGGATTTGTGGTGAACATCAAGAGACAGTTGCCTGGACGACGTACTCATTCCAATGGGATAATAGACAAAAATTATAAACTCTCATTGGAGAAAAAGCTACAAGATGCTATTCTGAATGGTTGCACGTCAAACTGATGAAGCAAATAACAACAAATGATAAATTTTTTGAAAGCCATGTCAGGACTTGCTTACACTTTCGAACATCATCATTGATCTGAAATTTGACACGTGACTCTACAGAATCTCTCGTCCAATTAGAACTTGCGCCCTATGCTAAGGCCAATGTGGACAACGGAGAGGGAGGGTGGTGGATGGATAGTATCTCTTGTCATTGAAGAGCAGAGCAAGAAGAGGCGAAAATGCTCTCTCATGTTCTCGATTTACGCGTGGCTGTATCGTCTAGGACTAAGGTATTTATAACTTTTGAGTAAAGTTTTCTAAAAATTGGTTTCGTGCACAAATAAATGCGTTAAGTTAGGTTATGTGGAATTTTTCATCTAAGGGACCGGTCATAAAATTGTCCAGGGGAGGAAGCGGAAGTTATATGGGTGAGAGGACGAAAATGTAAATCACTCAAAAGAAAGGGGTGAAAATAAAGAGAATTTAACAAATAGGTACAAAGCGTCTTGTCGAAGTGTTAGATGGGAGGAAAAATTTTCGAGAAAAATTTGAGAGAGGGTGAAAATTTGATGAAATACATAAGAACTTCCATCACCCATAAGCTGCGCACTATTAAACCTGTTGCATTAGCCAGGAAAAGCTTGACCTTTGCTGCAGCATTTCGACATGATTTCAATTGGAGCAGTTCTACAGCAGTACGAAGATCTCATAGAAGCAAAACTTTAAGTGTACTTCTTCTTAGAGGTCATTTTACAACAACATGATGCAGAACAAAAGAAGTGGACCATGTTCTACTTTGAGATCAACTTTTTTGTTAGCATTCTCACAAACCTAAAAAGCGTACCCAAGATGGGGGGATGAGTTTAAGGCAATATGCAGGCTTTTTGAAAAATAAAAATAGTCATGGACGTAGGAAGCCCCTGAAAAGTGCGGGGGGCCAGGCCATAAAGGGGGCACATGACTAAGCCCATAACATGGCCTCGCCGTATATCACACTACGTATATAAGGAACGCTGCACTCTAATGAAAGCCAAGTCAAAAAGTTCGCATAATGAAGGAGGACTGTGATGGGAACAGTGATATATTCAGACTGTGATGGGGACAGCGATATGATTATTTCATGTAATATTTCATATAATGATTTATATAATATTCATAAAGCCTTTCAGCAAGATAAATATACTAAATTATAATAAAAAAACAAAAAAGACAAAAATGCAAATAAAAAGAGACGCTGCTCTACTTTATAATCTAGATTATACTTAGGAATCTGGATATTTTTGCAGAATCATGTATTGTATCTGGAGTAGTGGGACCTTAGGTGGTATTTTTCCACAGATTTTCTGGACACAGCTTGTCACAGATCTTATAAAACACAACGGCACAATCAAATGATTTACGTTTATTTTAATATAGCTGAAGGATTATTCGCGTAAAATTAATATGAATATCAATATATGCTTTACCAAAGGGTTGTAGTTGGCCCGTGAAGGTAATATTGACATTCTCTGATGCTTTTCTTGCTATGGACATATATTTTTTGAAGTTCAAAACAGTTTTCATACAGATTTTGTTAAACTTATTTGGGAAACGAACACATTTTGCAAAGAACGCCGCGGTTTTCTTTAGAGGAAATTTGGTACCTCTCTACTTGCTGTAAATGACACAAGAAAGGGGGTCTAGGAGCAGCGCCCCAAGGAAAATTTTTGCTGCACTGTTTCTTACTTTGGCTTAAAATGCATCTCCCAATAACATTTTTGTCATTAACGATAAGGACATTCGAAACTCCTATTGGACTGTTTTAAAAGGGGCATCTTTCAATTCGGCAAAAGAAGAAATGCCTATCTTTATTTATTTCTTAACACAAAAGTTTGAATCACAGTTGCATTTGTCAAAATGGATTTCTTCAGTTCTAATGAACTGTTTTTGGCAGAAAGGGGTGATTTTCTGGGTGTAAAATCCATTAGCTGTGGGGAAATTTGCTGCGTGGGCATTTACCCCTGAGTTTCCATGCAAAAAGACCCTCGCACAGCTTCCTATTTTATTTCTTTCTACAAAATTGACCAATTATAACAAAATCTGGTCCATAGGTAATGCAAAGTTGTGGAAAAATAGTGTCAATTATCTTCATAAAAAGCCATGATTACAAACATTGCTCTAGATCTCTTCGTATGTTGAGCACTAAAGCAAAAAATTATGTGAATAGGACACTTTTTGATACGGAAGATGCACTTTTGCGTCTGGAAGGGGCACTTTTGGGTTTGAAAGGGGCACTTTTGGGTTTGAAAGGGGCCCTTTTGCATAGTTTGCTAAGTAAATGGGGAGGGGGAGGGGGGAGGGGGAGGCCCCTCCAGTACCCCCGTTCCTACGTTCATGATAATAGCTATGATACCAACCCCAATGGGTGTGAACGAATGGTTATTATATTTGACATTTCGTCTTTTACTCTCTGAGGGGAGTGGTGGCTTAAAACCGCGTACATTAAAATGAAAATAACAATAGATGACTCTCTATCTGTTAGGCCTTTTGCTTGTGAGTAAATGCCTAAAGAGCATGCGCAGATAGCTTCAAAATGAACTCCTATGTTCGTCAATGAAAACAAGATGAACATGCACATATAAGCACCTTCATAATTACGCTTACCACAATGGCAAAAGACTTCACCCTCTACATCGATATTCCCTGCCATAGTTCAACTGTAGATCTTCAAATGTACAGCTAGAACTTTGGAGATTTCACCAGGCACAAGACAGGCCACAACTAATCAAACTCCTAACTTCGAATCAGGAGAAGACATTTTCCAAAATGGACGATTCAAATGCCAACTTATACAAAACAAAACGACAACATAATCACCGTACTGCCAAACAAATCTCCTCTACTTGTCAAGTTTCAAAATTTTGTTTTACGGTTCGCAACATTGTTTTCAATTGTAGTAACGAAGCGTAGAGTTCTTTGTATCAAACACAAACGGAGATTAAACGTAAAGACTTTGATCATATTGTGGTCAATGGAATTGAAGCTAAAACATTGAAAATAAATGGCTTCTACGCTTGAAAGGAATTTAAAAACTAAGTTCTATCGCCAATGAAACGCCAAGGAAACAATAGAGTTCTAGATTAGAAAACCACCGTCAAGAAACGCTCAAGAATGTGAAAACTCGTTCATGGAATCCACGGCCGTCTCCAGAGAGGTTAGATATGGATGTTGTGGCAATATGGCCTCCCAACTTAGGAACCGCCCGTATGGAGAAACATGAATTTGACTACTCTTTGGCATCCAATAGAAGGAGGGTATAGTAAGGAAAGGGTTTGGTACTTTTGCTAAAATGAACAACTTTGGGGTTTGCTAATAGTCGTGGTATCAATCTTCAATAGAAAGCATGAGAACCCAAAAAGTTTAAAATTATTGCAATTAGTTGTTAACATTGTACAAATATAAAGTTTGTTTTGATTTCCTTAGTTATTAATACTGATTTGCGTTCACAAAAGTCGATGTATTTTACTGGCTTATCATTTTCAGAACTTTGAAATCTTTAGGTTAGTAAAATGGGGGCTGGATTTTTTCAGAATTGCTTAGTTGGGTGCAATGTTTAATAAATGAAAGAGGAAATTTAATAAATGAAATAAATGAAAAATTAATAAATAAATGAAATTTTCAAAAATATGCAATCGGGAGTCCCCTACTATTTGTTAACAAAGGTTGCATTTCATAGTGTTTGGATTACTGAGAGAAACGCCACAGCAACAGCCATTGAAATGGAAAAAACTTCATTTGGTCATCAAGCCCATAAGAGAATCTTGCCATACAGTAGTGCCCTGCATATATGAAACAACCTTTTCAGCTTCATGTCTGATGCGTTTCTTATAAAAGGAGATAAAACTTCAAATCAGGGATAAATTTCTTATTGAAAACCATGCTATACAATTGACCAGCCATTAGTAATGCTTAGGCTGTTGACTATAGTGCAACGTCAAAGACGTGTGCTTAGCATTGATGTAATATTATGCTTTTCAAAGGGTTAATACATACACAAGCTTTTCAATAAGCATCAAGCATTCTTTCAGACTTTCTCCAGTTTCTTATAAAGGAAATAATTGACTTGCTAACCTGGGTCTGTGCTTCTTAACTCTATGTTTATTATATGCGGGACGATATGTAATTATTTCACTCAAAGCTGTCACAGGAGCGCAAAGTACGTCACTTTTATTTCACTTGAGCCTGATTTACAGGTGTAAAGTAGGCAAATTTAATTTACTCAAAGCTGTTCCAGGAACGCAAAGTATGTCAGTTCTATGTCACCTAAGCCTGGTTCACACTTGTAAAGTAAGTAACTTAAATTCAATCAAAGCTGTTACAGGAACGCAAAGTACGTCACTTTTATGTCACTTGAGCCTGGTTTACACGTGTAAAGTAGGCAAATTAAATTGACTCAAAGCTGTTCCAGGCCAGCAAAGTATGTTACTGTTATGTCACTTGAGCCTGATCCACCTACAGCACATGACTTGCATAGATTGACACTGCTTTCAGCACGCGAATTCTTGATGATTTTTGAGAACAAATTAAAATCCGAATTCGCAATTTGAACAACTTGAAAAGCAGAGACAAACTATGTACATTTCTACTAATGGATTTTTAAAAATCAAACAGCATGACATACCATCATATAAGAACCACTTCCTTTTCAACCTTATTTGGGTTCTTATTCAGGGGATTCAAGCCATGAAATTTAAGCCTCAAGGTTCTTTTACAAACAGGTTCTTTCATCAGGGTTTTTACTGTACCTAAGGGGAGTTTATTAAAACCGTAATTATTACAAACACTTAAAAATTGAGCTTCAAAATTTTCGTTGCTCTTCGGCAACCCTCTCAGTGAAAATTCTCAATAAGGAGGTTGCCGAAGGGAAACAAAAATTTTGAGGTTAAATTTTTAAGCGTTTTACTTATGTTGATAAATATGGTTTTAATAAACTCACCTTAGGTATGAAACTACAAATGCTATTAGTAAGGGAACGCTGCTTCGATCATAATTCGCTCCGAAGGCTGGTACAACAGAACGAGAAAGATTTCTAACCCTTGAAGTTCATCTTTCATCAGAAGGGGCGATTTTGCATTTTAAAGCCCTGTTTTGGCAACACAAACTATTGCTGTATCCGTTTATTTTCTTAAACAAGAAAGTAGAATATAATAACAGCTAGAAGACAACAATAACGTCTGGAAGAAAGCAACAAGCGTTTAAATTGTTTTGCTGTGTAAACACGACTGGGTTCGCTCCAGGCTAAAGTAACTCGGGTTCTCTGCAAGGAGAATTGAGAAGCTGCTTAAATAGATCATTTCAATATGTAGAAACCATTTAAAATCTCCCATTTATCAGGGTGCATTCCGTGTAAACCTCACACTGGAGTTACGCTAGTAGCTCCTAATCAGATGTAGGCCAAGGTTGAAGTTGGCGTACACTTTAGTTGCAAAGATCAAAAGAGATTTGCATTTTATTACGATAGTACGCCAACGAGTATAGTTAAAGCTATATCTACGCTGCCACGCCGACAGGAAAGCTATCTCCACGCCGGAGATCTTCGGCCCTAAGCGCATGGCATCCAAATTGGCCCATTTATTGATTTAAGTTTCGTTTTGGTAGTAGTTAATGCATTCTATATTCATCCAATCTATTTGATTAATGTTGGGCAAAGTCCCCTTTGCATAATGATCTATACAGAAATGCTTGGAATATTAGACCTGAGATTAAACAAACCCCAATCATTCAAAATAAAGAGAAAGATGAGAGATCAAAAGTATTGTGATTTCTCTTACTAGGAAAATATCTTGCTCTGCTTTGCAATCTTCCCTATGCACAATAAACTCAAATAAACAATAGATAAACAATAGATTCGAATATCTAAGTGGGGAGATGACTTACAAGTACGTACGCTCGAAGGAGGGGGTACCTCCAAAACGTACGACAGGGTACAATGGGGGAGGGGAGTTCAAAATCGATGAATATTGAGCGTATGTGCTTTTGAATGACCCCATAAACAACAAACGTAGTTGCAATTGGTGGAATATTTCTGCGCAAATTCTAAATAAAATTGCATGCAGTATATCATTAGAGGACGCAAGGAAACGCTGGGAGAATGAAAGAACGGTATGTGCAGTTAAGGATCGAAAAATCTTTGTGAGTAAAAGTGTACCTGGTATGGATTCTTGCAACGCTTGCCATCTCCTCCGCATTTGACTTGACGCTGGATGGACAGACGAACGCCTTCGACGATTACTGCTAGGAGCACGAAACATGACTGACGTATTGAAGCAAATGAAGTCTCTTTCTTCTAATTTGAAGACTAGATTTATCGATACAGATAGACCTTGGTGAATAAGGTTTTGAGCACACAGTTTACTGCTATGATGTAAACCTATGGTCAGGAGTTCACTGAAGAGTTCAGCTGCAGCTTCGTAAAGGTGATAGGGCAAAGGCTAACTTACGTTATAACGTAGGGCGAATCATTAAGAGTTACACTCTTCACAGTGATCGTTGGTTAGGCAACTGAAAACAATCTGCTCCGCACTCAATTCAATTTCAAACGTGGTTCTTGTCCTATAGTATGATGAAATTCTCAGAAGAAATGAATCCTCGATTCTGTAGGCAATTTAACTCAGCCAGAACTTTCACCTGCACTTGCTCAACACTCTGCTTCTTACGCGACATTAGAGTTGTATCCGTTGGGCACGTCGTGCTTTTATAGCCTCTTGTGATATTCAATGCCAGCAAAACTGACGCATAAGTTTACAACTAATGGACCGCAAAGCTGTATTGATTGGTACCTTCCAATGCTAAAACCTCATACAATGCACAACGTCACAAATAAGCTACTCGCACAATTCATGGACTAACACAAAGTAATAATGTAGACAAGCGTTATCACCCTCCTGACTAAAGTAAGATGAATGCGAATTCTGGATAAGTATTTTCAAAGACAAAAGTATACAAACATAGATCAAGTTGTGATCAAGCTCGCTCAATATGGCGCTTAGCAACTCAAAGATGCTAATCAAGTTGAATGATACCAAACCACCGCCGGAATTCCGAAAGAAAAGTGTTTGAATTTATGAAATAGCGCCTGCTTCTTAAATTCTGCACTTTGCTTCTAATCTCAAAGTTAAATTGAGATACACCAAACTATGTAGAAACGTCGCACAGCTTCTTTGATCTGCCTTCTTCTACCATAAACCAACTTCATTAAAGAATACCACGTGATTGCGTCTTGCTGTCTTGCTTAATACATCTACTGTGAGCTTCGGATAAAGATATGGCCATTCAGCATCAATTTAGTAACACAAAACTGGATTTCATTTCGCTCCACTAAAGCTTTATGCCAACGTAGAAAGTATCTTGTGTGAAATTCTATACATTGAGTTGCATCTATGATTGATTCAGTGAAATTTATTGCGTTTGTAAGTAGGAAATGGCGAAAGAAGTCACAGCAAAATTTGCACAGGTAAGAAAAAACCTGATTGCTAATTGACACAACATGCAGCGCAAACAAAAGTTAACACCTTAAATTGCTATGGAAACAGAAAATATCGCTTCAAGCGTGCAATAAACGCAGGTTTTTCTCACCTTGTTGACAGAAGTACCTTGGAAGACAAGCGTCCACAAATCTATATCTGCATCAAGATAAACAATAGAGAAACTTCTAGTGGTTAATCTCAGCAAAACTTGCCGAGACTGAAGGAGAATTGTGGCAGCAAAAAGTGGATATGAATTTCTACTTGTTCAGGCTCTGCTAAAGAATTTAGCACGTACTCAGAAAGGTCTTTGAATTCGGAATTGTCAACGAAGCTACTATCCCATATATAAACCAAGACAGCTGAACAAATCTGCTAAAATCGCCAGTACAGAACTAACAAACCCTTTTTTGCATTAGATATTATGGATCTTTGACAAACCTCTTGCTTGACAGCTTCCTCAACTCGTACAACCTGTTTATTTAGCAATTATCACCAAATAATCAGCTGTTTCCAAAATCAACTATCAATGATTAGCTATTTTCTTTGACAATAGCCCTTTGGGTTGAAATTGTGCAGAGAATCCAGCATATTGCATCTTAGAAGCAATGAAAACACTAAGAAAGATCTTCTTCATTAGGAATGAAGGAGTGACGGAGATGCATTCCATCGACTATACTCGCAACAAATACTACTTATTACACAGGAAGAGCATTGACGTGAAGAAGTTGGTCAATTTGATCTTCATTGCCAAAACTTAGCTATATCGGTAAGTGAATATCTCTTTTAGATATCTTTAGTAAATAATTGAACGCCTTTGGTACCACTGTTCTGCAATACAGAATCTATAGTCTTTGAACTTCCACGTTCGTGGCCAAGGTCAATCTTTTGAATGCCGCTCTTCCATAAAACTGGGACTCTGTTAGAAATAGATAGCATTAGGTTTACATTAGGATTGTACTCTACCAACTTAGCTGTATTGGTAAGTAAATATCTCCATTAGATACCTATAATAAACAATTGGATGCCTTTGGTATTACTCTTCCGCAATACAGAATCTACAAGCTCTGAACTTCAAGTTGATGGTCAAGATTAGCCTTCCAAATGGTCCTCTTCCATACAACTGGGACTCTTTTCGAGACATATAGCATTAGGTCTTCACTAGGATTTACTTTACCAACTTAGCTATATCGGTATGTAAAATACCTTCGTTAGCTATATTTAATAAACCATTAGACGCATATAGTATCACTGTTCCGCAATACAGAATGTACAGACTCTACACCTCCAATTTCAAGGCGATGATCAGCTTTTCAAACGGTTCTCTTCCAAACAACTGGGACTCCTTAGAATATAACATTTGGTCTTCACTAGGATTGCATTTTACCAATCTACTAAAATACTCTGAATAACGAGGTTACGTATCTGTATGACAGCTACACAATCAAATAACTCAGTACTCAGGACGACAGGAACTCCAGGCACTGTGCAATGAAACCACGTGGCCTTCAACGCAGAAGTTGCAAGTGTGAGAGGAAGAGAGTTCGGAGAGCTCATCGAAATGATTGCAAATTTATTCCGTTAGTCGCATTGCCGATATCTGTTAATAAGATGATGTATACGCAGGTGGAGACTTATCGTCAAATGTGTAAAACTTCGCTGGAAGACAGCAATTTGACTAAGGAAAATTAACCAAAATTCGAATCAGAAAGTGAGGTTAATAGAAAAGGTTAATTCACAATTAAACAATTCCGAAGTCTGGTTTTCATGGCAATTTGCATAAACTAACACATAAACCTTGCGGTCAAAAACTTCCTTGATCGAATGCATTCTTGGCAATTCTGAAGGCAAGCTAAATCACCTCTCAGATTTAGAATTCATGCTGAAGTCAAATTGCTAATCTTCCATCTGATGCATTGACCAACTGCAGGCTTGAGCTCAAGAAGAAAGTGGTTTTCTTGGAAAGTTATGCTCGAATGCTCTAAAATTTTTGAACTATCATTAGGGACCAGGCATTATTAATGCATGATAGGGGGCCAGAAGATGTTTAGAGGGGTCATCAAAAATTGGTGACTTTTAATGGGGGTCACCAAAAATAAAATCACAACAAGGGATAGTAAACATTCACAAATAACCTGAAGTTTCCTCTAAAATATATCAGATCAATCAAACTGTTATTTACAACGTCTGCAATACTATTCAGTCACATGTAAGACATAGGTTTTACCACACTGCTGTCACATTTACTATCATCATTATCACTGTCTATTTATATCTGAATGTATATAAGTATAGATTGATTTTTATATAATAATGTTAAACTGCGAGTAGCTGCCCAGGGACATGGTATTCAACATTTACATTGGAGGACACGGGACGGTGAAAAATTACAGCTGCAAAATGAAAGGGTCAATATAATTATCAGAGGAGAGGTCGAGGGACCACTGAACAGCAAAGAAAGTTGAGATGCTATGCGCGAGCAAAATACCAGTTACGCTTTTGCAGTTGACATATCAACAGCTTTCTTAGCAAGACTTCAAAGGAAAGTGTAAAGCACTACATGCATTTTTTGCACTCTCCTTTAATATGCACGCAAAAGAGCATTGCTCCAAAACTCCAAAATCTTGCTCTTAGCTACCTTTTCTTAAAGTAATTCCTATAGATTCTTTCCATTGGAATCCACTAACATATTCAAAACCTCATGGATAACACAACAGACACTCGTCAACTACTGGGGAACTGTTCAACAATGCTTGTGGACAATACTTGAACAATTATATGAGCGTAAAGAAAGAACGCCAAGCCCAACCTGAGGCAAGGTCCTCCGCATAGTGGCTTTTGACCCAATGCAATCTATAACAACGTTCAATACATAGTTAAATAGTTGTGTCACTTCAACATACAGCTTTGTATCTTCACCTAATAACTCTCCTTTGATATTTCTAATGGGATTCCCAAGAAGTAAAGTCATACAACAATTTGGATCTAAACACGATCAAAACTAGAGTGTTTCTACTAATTCAAGAGGATATTATGGTAATAGAATTATTTGTATTATTCTTAAGAATATGATAGATTGAGGGGAGCTTAAAATCAGAAGCAGGTGTAAAGAACTCGTGGTCTCAAGAGTATACTTAACGGAAAGTTACATAATCATGAACCTACTTAATACCCAGAATCCACACATTCGATGAGATTGCATAACTAGATTGGCTTTAAGGTAAACGCAATTCTGTAATGAATCGCAGAATGAAAGCGACGAGAATAATAGTCATGGTTCCTTAATGGAGTATGGATTCTCGCAGTTTCTGTTCTCGTCGTCTTCATTCTGCAAGTACATGACTATATTGTACATAATTCTAGATTTATAAATATGCTTAAAAATTCATCTGCAATTGCTCAAACATATTTTTAGGTACTTATGTATATAATTGTATTAATATATTTGCAATCATTTCACATTTATAAATAGGCCTATGTATGTATATATGTATATAATATATA
>WIPJ01001340.1:1161602-1193093 GCA_018155075.1 Cassiopea andromeda
CCCCCCCCCCCAATTGGCACTAACAGCAAGAGCGTATTTGGGAAAAAGAGGGAAGGAAAGAATTCGGTGTCAGTGTCAGTTAATTATGGGCAAGACTAACGTATAGTCTTTGCATGAAAGAACACAAACTTCTCCCAATGAAAGGCCACACTTGTTATAAGAAGCCATTGACAAGAAGTACACATATAGCTGCCAGCTGCACTCTTAAAAACAATGGCCTGAATAATAACATTGCTCTATTTCTCGATTACCATATTTGTGCTAAAATCAATAAGTGACAGGAGGAGATAACAGCAGTAGATATCTAATCTAAGCTGCACTTGAATGAAGGAATTGCCTACGGTGTTTGCAATGCAAGTATTGTTGTGGATACGACTCCTTCAAGTCCATGCCCTAGTGGTCGTTCCCAAAAGGAATCTAAGAGCATGCGTAGACGGGATATTTTCAGTTCGCTTGGTTGTGGGCAGTTGAATGAGATCGTGCTTGGCTCGCGCATGGCAATAGATTCCCTGCTCAATGAGTTGCTCTGAACGTCATTGGCTTAGCAATACATTTTAAAAATAAGGGAAATCCTCGGTACCCTCGAGAATGTAGCAGTAATAGAGCTCATTAGGTTGACGTCAAGAAAATTCTATTTTGTTAAATATTTAAATTCTGACTATAAATTCTGAAAAAAAAACTTAAATAGTTGCTATTGACAAAATTTAGCTCGATCTGAAAATTAAAGACTGAGATATAGGCCACTGAATGTTGACAGTTTCTATCAAATCACCGTATTTCGAGGCTGGCGTTTGGAATTAGGAAAAAAATACAGTCAAGCATATTGCTGTTGTATGTTGTTTGAATCGACTCGGATCAACGTGGCCCTGGGTTCGAGGACCACCGCAGGCAATTGGTGACTTCAGGAAGGGCAACCGGCCCTAACTGCTCATGCCAGACTCTCAGAGGCACACTCAAATCCCCAAGAAAGTAGGGGGAAACGGAGGTAGAATTGAGTAAAAATAACATTAAAGAGAAATATAAAACAACAAATTTTAGTTGAGAAGCTTATAAGACAGGAACCACGAGTAGATATCACAAAGTTAAATTTAAAAACAATTTCGAGGAATATTGTCAGCATCGGCTGAAATATGACCATTTGAAGACAGAAACTTGCCATACAAGCCTCTGCGTTTTTCCCTGGTTGTACACGTTTAGAACCAGACACAAAATACAGTGATTTGGTAGGAATTCTATCAGCATTCAATGACCTATACCTCGATCATTAATTGTCAGATCGAGATGAAACCTTTCAATAGTGGCTATTTGAAAACACTTTTTTTCAGACATTAAAGCCGAAATCAAAACAGTCAAAAAATATAATTTTTGTGACATTACACTAAGTAACTCTATTTTAAACAGGGTAAACTGTAAAATCACTTTCTGAAGGCGGTTCTGGTTAAGGTCTTTTAAGTGAAACGTCAGAAGTAAGGATTCGATGCAATACACGTTTTTTTTTTATAAGACAATCATTATTTTGCCTGAGCCTCAATTTTCTTAACTTTTCCCGAAATTAAGCCTGAGATTTTCTTAAATTTTTTTTAACTTTTACTGAAATAAACTGGCTAGAGTGGCTTACACTTTCGTTGTTAATACTGTATACTTGAATTTGAATTCCATCACTAACATTTTGAAAGCAATAACGACGAAATACCGATTTTTGGCCTATAAAAACACTTAATTTTGGAAATTGAGCCTCATGATTTTCTTACGATTTTCTTAAGATTTTGACGATTTGAGCCTCATTTTCTTATAAACTTTTTTCTTAAAAAAAGTGTATACACAGAAGCACAAACATAGGTAGTTATCGATTCCTGGCCATGCAACTGCCACACAGTACATTCCATTGTATAAGAACCTTCAAAAATAACTGCAGATAGGCTGCTTTTCTTGATTTATGAAAACAAAAACCTTTTCAGTTTGATAAAAAAGACATGCAAGAGTGCCCGTGCTTGATTGAGATCCTTAGGAGCAGCAACCATTTACTATTCATCTGTGAATTTACATGAAAGGAAAGCCAATTCAGTTGAGAATGGGGAAGGGTACAGACTATAAACAGGTGCAAATTATATTTGGTTAAAGAAACAGCTACAACATGACCACTAATAATAAAATAGGCTTAGATTTGAGGAATCTGTCTTTCAACAAGACTTCAGAAATGGTGAAGAAGTTTCTAATTTGCCTGAAGATACAGAGCCACTCCTCTCTAAATTCCTTTGTTTTAAAATGATGCCAACTTTGTTTTCTTGTGTTCATAGTAATAAATATTTAGATCGGTTTAAATACTTGGCTCCTATTTAATCGCTGGATAATATAACCCTGCCTTCCAAAACTGACTCGCCAAGTCAGGCAGGCTCATCTTCATATAAATGGCTATATTAACAAGGAATACTGTATACATAATTTACCTTGACCCAGAGCAACAGCAGAGCAGGTTTGGAATATCTTTGATAGGCCATATTCCCTCGAAATGTGAATGGAGGAGTGAGACCTCTGGTCAGATCGAGATTTTATACCTTGACTTGCAGCTTTTAACTTTACGATTGCTCCAAGCATCATTGATTTCACGCAATTAGTAATCTGCAGGTCTATTGATGGAGCTCAATATAACCAGTTAGGCTAACAATCACACAAATCACGTACATGGAAATTGACAGAAACGTGTGCTAGCTATTTATTTGTGCAAATGCTAACACTGCATCGGCTGGTAAAATAGTTACACTGTAGTTTCAGTTACAAATTTTGCAGCTAATACTTCTTGTGCAAGATCTAAAATGTCCCACTTATCTATGGATGTTGTCAACTGCGATTCGACTGGGGCTTTTGCACAGACTTGAGAAAGGCAGCGTCACAGGTTTAACGTCAATGAAGAACCACTATGCTTCGATTGATACGACAATTTACAGTGGACAAAGGGCTTCAAACAAATTCCTCGCTAACTACGTAATGTTATTTGATATGTTGATATGTCCGTCAAAGTATTCTGTGTTCAGCTCTTCAATGATTTACATATGCTTATAATTACAATAGCCAAGAGTAACGACATTGCATGCAAATGGTACTAGGTAGTGTTGGCATGCTGTAGAGAGACGAAACGAACTGTTCAATGGCCAGTCTGTAACAGTCCTACAACTATCGAAACGTTAATTTTAGAGAAAACAGAAGCTACAAATTAGCCTTTAGAAAATGACACTTTGAATTCTGTCCAAGTGACAATAGCTTATCAACCAAAACGAGTTGCATTGTGTTTGCAAAGACGTGCAAACAATAGTTCTAACAATAGGTCCATTTCATTCATAACAATAATAAGAGAAAAAACAATACAAGGCCATAAGACAAGTCTATCTTTTCTAAGACCCTCTAGAAACAAGAGCAGAAAAGAATCTAACTTAACATTTATCAGTAACAAAGTTTGCTCTAGGCCAAACATAAAGACAGACAGTCTCAACACAAACTTAGTAATGCTAAACCAAAGTAGTCAAATATCGAGAGAGCATTCCTGTAATCAGGGACGCCAGAGTATCAGTAGGTTGGGAGGGGGACTGAAGTGTGAAGATGGGCACTTGCACTATTATGACGTCATAATGACGTCATAATTTCAACCTATGAGCTATTTTTCATAAACATATGCTTCCAAAAATTGTTGCATTTCATGGCAGGTGATGAAATCCAGAGGATGGAAGGAAATTGCGCCTTACAGAGGATCGAATGTAAGAAGAACATGTGAAAAAAACTATTGGTAGTCAGCATAAGAAGGGCACTATTGCTCCTCTTGCCTCTGCTCTTCAATGGTAGGAGGGGCGATGCTTACCCTTCACCCCCGTGCTCCGGCACCCCTGACGGTAATACTGTAGGTAATTCAGCTCATACAGGCAAATATGGGTCACATGATACTTTTCTTCAGACATGTGCTATTGCAAAACCAGAATTCATCTGCTGTTGTAAATTAGAAATTTTTGTAACCTTCAAATGGCTGGAAAGCAGATTATTATTTCTCCTATTTAACGAGTCATGCATTAATTCTCTATACAATGCTTATCCTATGACAAGACCTTAAAAACCAACAAATAAAACATTGCACATTATCACTCACCAAAAAACTGATACCAGTTCAGACAATTATAAAGCCAAGTTCAAATGAAAGGCTATGTTCCTTCACCACATCGTGAAAACGGCTGCATTCATAAGAATCTCAGATTAGCCATGTTGTATTGGCCTCTCACTTAGCAACACACTAGCATTACTAATTACATCCTAATGTGGCAATAACAATCTCTTGTCAACAATTCGGGCTTTGGGAGACTCTTGTCAAAGTGCGTTGCAAATCTTCACTATTTCTTCTATTACAGGACTCAAAACAGCATTCTTTTGAGCCTTGCAAGGTTGTATCAATCTGAGCCAATCTTGCAAAAATTGATCCACTGATTAACAACTACTATCCCCTGTAGGCGAATTTCTTCTCCAAATGCTAGTGGCAACGGTAGCGCGATGTGGGCCTTGTATCAGCGTCCCTGGGAGCACCAAACTCACAGTAACTTTACAGAGCAAAAAATGATTAAATTGGATTGAACTCGGCTGGCTAGCAGATGCTCTAAAAGTCTTCTTTAAACAAGAATCTCCGATGTAAATCAGTAAGACCAGATGAATTCCGTAGGCCTGCCTAGATTGCACAGTACAAGACTAGTGTGCCATTGTTACTGACACTCGAGCGACGACAAAGAGCAAAGGAATCATCCTGCTTTAAAAGTAACTGCAATTTAATTCTCGAAAATCCTCGGAAATTAGCTCTTCTGCTTCGTCTAATCACAACAGATTTGATAGAATGGCTACCGACCTGCCTGAGATCACCAGAAAAATAATTAAGAAAACACAACACAAGAAGGTTTTTGTATAACTCCCGGGCGTCACTTTTCAAACAAGAGTGATAAAGGCTCAAACACATAAATCAAACGTACGTGATTTCTATTTGTGTGAATACAAATATTTAGATAATTGAGCAAGCCATTGAGGATTGTGCATGCATGATCATGTACACAGTTCAGTACCTTTGATTGCATGAATAAGGAAGTACTGTCACACAAAGCTGCTGTGGTTTAATTTTGGGTTCCAACTAAGCAGGAGGGATCCTATTAGAAAGGGGGGTTGGAAAATTCCTCAAGATGAAATAAGCGGGGATTGGAATAAGCAGGGGGCTAAAGATTTCGGCTAACAGCTCACTAACCTGCACAAAATTAAAATAGTCCTGATGAGCATCACTTCAAGGAAATAGTTTTCGAAATTTTGACGCATACATCTTATTCTTTATTTGGATAACTCAACAAAAATGCCAACATTTTGGACGCTTCTTCTGGAAAACTTGAAAATACAATTGGGGGCCTAATAAGAACGGGGGTGAGGTCGGAAATTTTTCCTAAAAAAACAAGCGAAGAATCGCTTATTTGGGGCCTGATGTTAGATGAGGAGTCTTACACTAGCGGTCTTCGGTCAGAACGAGATCATATTTGAGGCCTTTTCTTCACAAACTTTTAATATTATCTAATATTGTAAGTAGACTTGTTCTTTGAATAACATAAAATATCATAACAATCATTGCCATATGTCTTTAGTACGACAGATTTTTAAGCAGTGACGTGTTGTTTTAATGAGAAACCTATCTCAAGACCTATTAATGAAAGTTTTTCTTAATTTTGACCACATTCTAGTTCTAAAAGTGTCCTAAAAGTTTTTAATTTAGTGAACCAAATTGCTGCGAAAGCGTGCGAAGAACTTAACTGTAGCAAACAATTTGCCTTATAACACACAAATTGCGTAAGTCAGAGTTAAACTCATGACTGCGTATGTCATATTCACATTGTTTTGGTACAGCTTTGCGGCAACAATTTAAATTTACTATTTGTGTGAAGTTTCTTACGTCGTTCTTGCAGTTCTAAAAGTTTTTTAATTTTAGGCTGTCTAGTACTGGGTTGCTTATAAATTGGTTTCTTATAAAAAAACGTGGTACCATAGTTAATAATTAAAAATGAAATGAAGAAAATTGAAGCACGACAAGAGGCACTTCCAGTATCCAGTATCCAGTATCCAGTATCCACTACCAGTATCAAATCACAGTAATCATGCCCCTAAATACTTTCAAAACTTCTACGATCAATCATGGCTAATAGACACATGCCATAGCAACAAGTAATTGATAAATAGCGGCATAACCGACCAAACAACAAAGACTATTATATGCTAAACTCTTGTAAGCGGCAATAAATGATTGAATGCCATACATTGCAAGAGTACAAAATAAGAAAACAGCCACATCAAAAGTACAGAGCTATGGAGCTATACATCCTCCGTTAGAACATACCAGTCACCCAATCGGAAGGTGAAAAACTATCCTTTTGGAGATTTTTACCAGTTATAGTGCTTGAAAATCATGTCTCAGCCCCCAAATCGAAAGATTCAGTC
Source organism: Cassiopea andromeda (assembly GCA_018155075.1). NCBI lineage: Eukaryota > Metazoa > Cnidaria > Scyphozoa > Rhizostomeae > Cassiopeidae > Cassiopea > Cassiopea andromeda. The sequence goes on from WIPJ01001340.1 coordinate 1,168,095, forward strand.
CTCCTCACGTCGGAAAATGTCTGGTACCACCTTTGAGAGCATAAGAGCTATCATGAATACTACAAAGTTGACACAACATTGACTTGAAATACTCCTAAACTGGAAAAATTTGGGAGTTTAATGAGTATATGGATAGTGAGCTAAGTGCAACTGGTAGAGCTTTCGCATTTATTGAGCAGAGGGGGGTTGAGCTTTTTTAAAAGTACCACTTATTTATATCTAGAAAACAATATTTATGCAAATATTAACTTATTTCACCCCCTTCCCCAAAATGTCTTTCACTGTTTGTGTCTGTAGACTGGCAAAATAGAGTATTGCTGAATACAGCTCTGGTAGGGGTGTAGTGCTAAATTTTAAACAAGGAGGACTCAAAATAGAATTTTGGAGTCCATGCCCCGTTTAGACTGTGCCAAGGAATTCCAATTTATTCCTTAATATTCCTTTTACCACAAAATTTACAGCCAGGCTGTAACGTTATTTTGCATTGCAAATAAACATCGAAATAAGTCTGCAAGTCTTGAGGAAAGCAAAAACATTAAAGAAAAATGCTTAATAAGTTGGCATTCAAAAGGAAGAAGTAAGCCCCCAAAACCTTCCATCAATTGGACAAAGGGAGCTGCACCCACTGGACCCCCAAGGTTACAACAATAGGCTCTGACATTATCACACAGTGTATTGACATTTCTATAGCCTAGAACTGTCAATCACTAGCATTTCAGTAGTAGCCATTAGGGGGGCATGGGGGAGTAAAGCGCCCCCAGGCATCATTGAGCTGGGAAATTCTTAGCCAAAGTAATACACCAAGGGCCAAATACACATATGTAATCAGAAAATCCTTTTTTGCCTGTACCTCAATCTATATGTATGCTTGTAATTTACACTGACCTATTCAGCAAATTCAGTATGAGAGGTGGTACCAGGTGAGCGCTAGGGGGCTATACCCCCATTGGAACATGCTGTCTCCCCATTGTAAGATGAAAAACTATTTTTTCAGAAATTTCTGCCATTTATAGTACCCTTAAAAACAAATTTTAACCCCCTTCATTCGCAGAGTAAGCCCCTGTCATAAAATTCCTGGTGCCACCCTTGTCCATCACCTCTTCCACCCTGATTTTCTTGAAAAGCACCCACTGATGTATTTACTGATAACAAACTTCACATAACTCATTGATTATTCCTTTATCAGAAATGGCATTAATTTTCAGTATTTTATATAGCATATATCAATATAAATGCATAGAGGCTACCCTGATTCAACCAATGGCTACCATTTGATTTTCCAGCTTCTTTGTAGGGCATTGGTGAATTTTGCAACCAGTAATGCTGTAAATGGGGAAGGGGAGGTATGTAGGTTATAACCCTTTAGTACAGTATTTTGAACTGGCAACTGTAGCTGACTATATGGACTATCCCTTCATCAGAACCAGGGGTGAGGCCAGAGGAAGGATAGGGGACTATAGCTCCTGATCAGAAAATGCTAGCCCCTCTTCTGAAGGTAAAAATCTACTTTATTGGAGAGTTTTGGCATTAATAGTTTCCTGAAAGTCTTATTTTAGCCCCCTATCAGAAGAGTCAGCCCCCTGTCAGAAAATTCCTGGTGCCACGCTGGAACAGAACTCATATAAATTGGCAATATCAGCTACTGTCAAATGTACATGAATATATGTCTCAAGCTAATCTAATTCAATCATTGGCTATCATCTAAATTTGCTAATCTGCAAAACGTAATTGATAAGGGAAAAGTGGAACTAGTAGTACTATGGATTGGGGGTGGGAGCTGGGGGCTACAATCTACTGCTACATAAATCCCCAAAATTGCTATTTTGACCAGTTGTACAAAAAGTTCATATGAGAAATTACTGCTTAATTTTCCCAAAGTGTCTCCAAGTAGGAACTAAATAATAAAATGCTTGGATAGATGCATTGGTCCATCCCCGTCAAATACTGCTAAGTGAATCCTGTAAGCTCTCACGAATGGTGCCTTTTGAGAGCATTGTCTGTACTATTGATTCTCAGCTGGTTCATCTTTAAAAGGACAGTTACAGTTAACAAGCAGAAAAACATTTGCACCAGACTTAGATGCTGACTGTTTGCTAAATATTGTGAATATCACAATGTCCTGATTTATGAGAGCATGCAAACTATAGCATGTGTTCAAAGCTTTCCCAAAGAAATATTTTCAGCCATCCCCAAAAAATTTACAATGTGATGTAATTTAGATGCAATGGTTTGGAAAATGAAACAGTTGAAGATTGTTCAGATGTATCTTTTTCATATTTTTAAAATAAGAACCATGTTTAAAAGAAACATGAAGGTGAAATTAGGCAAATTAAGAAACATTTAAAAAACACATGCAGGCTGAGTTGCAAATAATAACTTGGAAAAACTGTTTTTACATGAATTTTTGTAAAAACAAAAAGTGAAGCAGGTAATGGATGTTGTTTGTATTTTAAATCAAGCTAGAAATAAAATACAAACAGCAACCATTACATGCTTCACATAAACTAAGTAGCTCTTTTCTTGCATCACAGTTGTTTAATCTGAGTTGCTCTTGATACTGAAAGTCTTAATAATTTAAGAAACATTTAAGGCTGGATATGGCAAAAATTGAGAAAAATCAAGGCCGAAGCCAGCAAGTAAAAACTAAAATACACACTTATAATTAACACTAGCAAGTTTGCTTCCTATACTAAACATCATGTACTGCATTTATGCTACTTTAGCTATACATTCTTTCCAGCTAATATTGGCAAGTGCTCAAATGAGAGATGAGTTATGTGCAATTTCCATTGTTATTTCTTAACAGGCAACCACCTTAGAGAGCATGACCTTTTCCAGTGAGGTTTCTAGTGTGCACAGGTATAGAATCAGTTGTGAAAGTGTGTATCTAGCCTCAGGTCTCACTCTAGAAAACAAACTGGTTTTACTATGAAAGCCAAAAACTCAATTGCACACTTAAAATAGACAGCTGAAACCAGCTGAACTCATGCACAACTGAGAGGGAGCCTTTGCATGTTCCTAACCTCATCAAAAAGGCATACTCTGCAGTTCAGCACTGGCATATGTCAAATAGTGAAAACCTAGAACAAACCATTCTGCATTTGACACCTAATTTACATCAGATCTGTAACCAGCAATGGCACTATAGGGTGTCTTATGAGGGCAGCTGCCCCTGCAAAATTTCAAACTCATACCCTGTTGGCAACCCAATTTCAAAAAGGGTGAAGAGCTTTTTGGTACTTAAGCTTGCTGTAGATTGAGGTTGCTGTTTGAAGTCAGAATCCCATTCAGAAATAAATGCAGTTGAATTAGACAAAGATTATTAAAACTCAACATGAAACAGCCATTCCAAAACTGGAATGAGAAAAGCACTTAATTAAGATTGAATGATAATATGATAACGATGAATAAATAATCAAGAATACTATGATATGTTTCCAATCTTTTGTCAGAATTGATTTCATTTATGTTAAAATGAGACCTCAAACTCTCATTGTCAGCCTTGTAATCAAGTTATTATATTAATTTATAAGAAACTGCAGACTGTTCAATGCAGGTCCTGAGGGCTTAGACCTCTGCCTATTCTAGTAAAAGAAACCAATTGTCCTTCTCTCTCTTTATTTCAGATATGGCATTTCCCAACATTGGACAAGGCATGGTTCAGAAACTACTTGGGGTCCAACTGCAACCCCCTTTGTGCATCCCACCAATGGTAAAAATTGCTACTATAAATTGTTGAAACTTCAGAATAACACTATAAGAAAGCCTCCCCCAGTATTTCCTCCATTTGTGAGTATGAAAAACTTCATTCAAAGGCTGTATCCTCTTTATAATGTTTTAGAGTAAAAGCCATTAGATGGATGAGGGCAGATACTAGGGGTCCAGCCCTACTAACACTAAACATGCCTTTTTGAACATTACTAACCTTTGAGTAGCCCTAAATCTTTGAGCAACCCCAAGCCTTTAAGTAGCCCTAGCCCTTCAATTAACCCTAACCCTTGAAACACTAAATTCTTGTACAACCCTGACTTTTTGAGTAACCCTAACCCTTTGATTAACCCCAACCATAACCCTTTGAGCAGCCCTAACCCATTGTGTAGCCCTAGAGAAGCCCTAACCCTTTGAGCAACCCTTACCCTAGCCCTTTGAGCAACCTTAACCCTTAAGTATTCCTAACCCGTTTGAGAAACTCCCGTTGACTAACCCTAACCGTTGAGTTGCCCTAACCGCAACCCTTTCCGCAACTAATGGTGAGCCGGATTCTTAACATCGGCCAGGGATGGGGGTCAAAATGGCAAATGTTTCCACTACGTGCATAAAGCATGACACATAAAGCTTTTTTAGATTTATCGGCAAATGGCAAACTTTGACAATTACTCGCCAAATGTAGTTTTGTGCATTTTATCAGCATAAGCACCAAGTTTTGCCAGGCTTTATGAGCTCAAATATCGAGCCATTTTTCCTAGAACAGAATTCAGCGGGATTTACGATGCAATGCTTAGCATGAAATTTTCAATATGCTAATTTATCTTTATTTCCAAATGCAAAATAGCAAATACTTACCAATTCCCTCATCCACTACTCGATACGTTGAGCCAATACTGATGACTGGCCTAGACTTCAGCCTCTCATAATCCGATCTTTCGTGGTGAAGGTGGCTGCCTGCCCTTGCTGTTGAAGACTTTTTCGCCATTCATGTACTGCTAGATAGTCTTCAATATTAGCTATCTCACAACTTTCATTCTCTGCATGCCAAACTTATACGCGAAGTTGGTTGTTCATTTTTTATAGGAAGCCATTATGTTACTATGGCAATTATGCAATTGAGAAATTGCATGGAAAAGAGGTCAAAGCAAATGGACTTCGACAAATAATAATAATAATAATAATCAATTTCTTTATAGTTGGCTGGTACATAGCTAAGTATAGGAACAAACACTAAAATTGCTAATTAAGGCCAACTACCTAAAAATAAACAGTTTATAAAAATAGTATGCTAAAATATCTTGAATGCAATAAATGACATACAATGTAGATAATAAAAAGCCCAATCATAAAAATCCGACGTTTGGAATAAAAGGTCGACATAGTCTGCAAGAGCATTCTTCACCGTGCCGCCTTTTTATCTCTAATTTAAACAATGAGAGAGATTCAGTATTCCTTATATCTTGAGGGGGGAAAGCCAAAGTTGAGGCCCTCTGTATCTGATGGACTCAGACCCAAAATTTACGGTCTTTATCCTTGGTATTACAAACTCATTGTTAATTCTTAGGTTATACATATTTTCTCGCTCTCTGAAGATCTCACTAATAAAAAGAGGGTTCATACTGTTCTGCGTTTTGAATATTTCTGTCATTAGGGTTTGTAAGTTCTTCGTATGGATAGCAACCGATTTATTTCTTTCTAATAAAATGTCAAAACTAGAAACATAATCCTTGTAAGCAATTCTAAAAGCCCTTTCGTGTATCTTATTAATCTTGTTATTCAAATGGTTGACCTTCGGTGAGTCGAACTGCAAGGAGAAACATAAATGTGTTCGACTCATTGAGGTGTCGGTTAAATTGTGCTTCCAAATTCCCCCAGAGCGCAATGGACCGAGGTGTGGACATTCAAGTAGAATCCAGAACACAATAGTCTATGTGGACCACTGATCTGTGATGTGGATCAGTGATGTGGACAGTAGTAGAACAACTTTTTCATCTAATAAAACCAAGTTTTGGGTTTGCCCCAAGGCCATTCAATTCATTGGATTCATTTGAAGATTTATGTGGTATTGACAATGTTATCCTCAAAATTTCAAATCATTTAACTACTCTTCAAATGAACTCTCAGCCACCTTTCTTGGACCATCTAACTCAAGAAATGGCAAAATTTTGAGTTCTCTGATGCTGTGATTCCTCGAGAAAAATTTTGCCACACCTTAAACACACGCCTGGCTACGGGCTTGCCAAATATACAACATGCAGCTGCAAGAAAGAGCCCAGGCTTGCTCGCTATGTCTAGCAGTGCCACACACGATTTTCCAACTTCACTGTTCCTGCAGACCCCAGCGTTCACTCCATGCTGCCCCCAAGCCTGGTATTTCTCTCAGTATTCTGTAGTTACGCAGTACGGCATGCTATGGCCTAATGATCCACGAAATTCTCATGGTGCATTTTGTGAATCACTTAAGGGGGAGGTTTAAGGCTAAATTAAAGCTTCATTGCTCAGCCAACTTCACTTGTAAGTGTACGTTGTGCATGTTTGAAATACAGTAGATGTTGGTAAAGCATTCATTGGTGGAAATATTATTTGAGCACTCCCAGGAGAGAGAAAAAGAGGGGTCGGGGGGACAATCCCCCAAATAATGTTGACTTCGCTCTTCAGACTGTTTGAGAGCGTAGGACACGCTTACTGATCATATTCACCTAGTTTGGAAAAGGTACTTTGGCAGACTTCATTAATTTGTTGGCCAACAAACTTATCAAAAGATTCTTGTAAACAAACAGCTTATCATTTCTCCTGTTTCTCCCCACTAATTTTTTTTCCAAGGAAGCTACGTGAATTTCCAAGACCACTATCATATAAAACAATCTAAGTCGTACAGGTATAACGAATACTATGAATAATAATTACTACGACAAACAATGCACAGAGATACAAAAATATCAAGCAAGTAAAATTAAATAAGTTCAATAAGTCTGTCAATATTCGACCGCAGTAGCGGCAATGGCAACGGCAATGGCAACGGCAACGGCAACGGCAACGGCAACGGCAACGGCTCGACAAAGAGCAACGACCAATCTGCGGATGGCAACAACAACCACGGCGATTTCCAGTAGCAGTACCAGCTTCAAGATCACTATTGGCAACTCAACGATCAGCACTTACTGCGCACAATACACAATAGGGGCGATGTTAACATGCAATGAGAAATATCAATAATAGACATCACATAGGAACTAATAACGGAGCATGGGAAGATGGCATGATCTGGCAATGACATGAAATGATGAAAACACTAAATGTGGATAAATTACAAAACAGAGCCAATATGATCACTTGAAACAACATTTTTGTCTACTATACGAAATCAAAATAAATCACAAAAACTAGTAATCTAGCAATCCCAAGTCAAGATCACTCAAAATTTGGCTCTAATGCCTAGTCAAGGTAGAGCGTGTGTTGGATAATTCCTCTAGTATTGTGCCATATACCCAGTATATTAAATAGTTGAAGAAGGCTACCATTCATTCTCAAATGATGTTTTAGATGTTTTAATTTCAGTGCTCGTGCAGGTCCTTGAATTCTTTTATAAGTGCTGGAATTTTAAATAGCTTCTCAAAGGCACTGGAAACTCTTTGAAAATGAAAATTTTCCCTAAACACTTGACCAGACTCCTTAAAATTTGTGAATGTTTACTGTTTACTTTGTTCGTAACAATAATCAATCCAAATCGTTAGTAAAATAATTACCCAAAAAGTACACTCAGGAATGTCTTGGGGGCAGCTGCCTACCAAAGAAAATTTCCAAGTGCTACCCTGTCAGCAGCCCCATTTACAAAAGGGTTAAGGGTTTGTCGGAACTGTGACTAGCAATTTTAGCCGGCATGTTTTTGATTTGGTTGTCCAATTCTAGGTTGTTATCGACAACAGTATTGGGCCAGGATGTTGAAAATATGTTTGTTTAATTGAACTATACAAAATGACAGAGGGGGCGCAAAGGGAACACGGCCGCAGGCACCGCATTTCGTAGCCCAAAATGGACTCAACAATTAATGAAAAGTAGAAAAGACATCAAAGTAAAACATTTGAATACATCTTGTGCTTTTTATTAATGCGTGGTGTTAATAGGAAAATGCAAGAAATAATCTTGAAGCATAACAAAAATAATAACTTGTAGACTAACTTTGGTTAACAAAAATTGTCAAGCAATGGCTACGCAGACGATTTCGGCCCCAGGCCCCATAGTCCCCAGAACCTTCGATACTTTTCAATAAGCAAATAGTAACTTGAATCAAATAATACAATCAAGGCGCAAGAGTTGTGACATGACAGCGCTTCAATATTGTCAGACGAGTAACAGATGGCATTTTCGTCAGCATACATTGTAGCATGGGTGTTTCATAATGGAAAAAGAAAAACATTTTGATGGGTACACTGTAGCATTCCAATTTAATTTTTTGACTAAATTGTCGAATATGCCTGTGTTTCAAGGTAATTATAGAGCTGATCGTACACCAGTTTTTCATGCAACCTAGAAAAAGCAGAAAGAACAGAAGGATTATCGATTAAAATCGCCATCAGAGTGTTATGTGCAGTCTCTGTCAAAAGCTCTCTAGCGTTTGCACTACTGTAAACGACACGATGGGCCTAAGCAAATCGTTCACTCCTCCTTCCTAGGATAATTTATATACAAAGGATATTAAGTTTCCTTACAGCTAATATTAAAATAGAATATTGTCTGTGTTCATTTCTTCCCATTAAAATCTCCCAACACTCTAGCTGGTACGAAATCAGAGTCCGCCCATTGAGTATTTCCATTCGAAATAAACACAAAGTAACCCTCTCCCCTCAAAACAGTGTCAATTCAGAGTTGCTATGGCAATTGTGTGATATAGAAATTGCATGGAAAAGAGGTCAAAAGAAAATGGACTTCTAAAAAGTACAGTTAAACCTCGATGAGTCGAACTGCCAGAAAAAACAAGAATTTGTTCAACTCATTGAGGTCTCGATTTATCAAGGTTTACATCTGACAACCAAGACTACAAAGCACAATAATAGCCATCAAGCTTGTAGATAGTTAATTGGCAAGCACTTGTTTAGCCCAACATAATGTCAAGGGGGTGGATATCTCAATCTTTCAAAATAGTAGTTAACTAAATGTTTGCTGTTTGAAAACAGAGAAAAATACTCATATTGTTTAGTTTGTACATCATTAGTAGACAGCAGAACAAACAAAATTGAAAAATTGTGCTGTAACCAATGACATAGAATGTTTCTGTCCGCAGTAAGTCAATAAATGACTTTAATTAGTGATAGCTTGAGAACTATTGCTTTCAAAGAATGATCTACAAATATTTTCTAGGGGAAGGGGGCTTATTGGAAAGGGGGCTTAATTAAGAGTCGGGCTAAAAATAATTTACGGTAGTTAAGTTTACCCTCCCCCATTAATTAAATTCGTTTAACCGTCTTCTTTGTCTAGTTTAGTGCAGAGAAAGGAAGAATTATTGACATTTGCCTTATATTGTTTGGCTATGGCATCTTCAAACTTATTTTTACTGCAATTTTCAATAATTCGCAGAAGAGAAACTGCTATGTGAGGTGATTTGTTGCCCTAATATTTCCACGATCTTACCTCCACATGAGGTCAATGTTTGAATGAACGCAAGAACAATAGACCTGTTCTATTATTTATTTTGGCCTGCGGAGACATCAAGTGTTGCACAAAATCTGCTCGCTTTACGGCCGACTACCTTGTATTTGCAGTGAAGAATCAAGTGTCAGGTGAATGCGACTTTTCCATCTTTTCTTTGTAAATTGTTTGTCCTCCCGTTATTTAACGTTCAAGAAATACAGAAGCCACGTTTATTTTGCTTTTGCTCAACTCCTTACCTATGCTTTTTTGTTGTCTCCGGTAAAGTTTGTTCGGTTTGTCGAGAAATCTCAGAACTACTTGTAGACTTGCTGCGTAATATGAATCAGAAATGCAAGTACATAACCTTTACTGCACGAAGCTAGTACTGTAGCCAAGTAACTACTGCATGTCTGCGTGATAAAAGCGTTCACAAACATTAAAATTAAGCAGTCTGTTTTGCCTAAGCTGTTGTACACCGATCGACTCCAGTTTACGGTTAGTTTACTGTAAGTTTCCTATAACGTCATGCTTTTAATCTTTTTGTGAACAGCCTATCTGTTCTACAAATGGTCTATAAATTGGAAGCATATAGTTGGAGACTAGTATAGATTCTATTAGTGAAATATCTCTTCTAACAGAATATGAAGCTTTCGCAGCAGCTAACCTCATTTTCATTTCAGCGTGAACTTTTCAATGACATCATGTGTTTAGGCCATAACGTCACAGATATAAAAGCGTGTCGGACCAACGGGGGTTTCTCCACTTCAAGTAAACAGAAATCATTTTTTTGCGATTCTTTAGATAGTACCTACAAATACGTTTAGCAAATCATTCTGGTATCCGTTGCTAGTTCCTTTATTGAAAAATTTAACAGTTGAGAATGGTGCATCCTGGAAACATGGGGTACAAAATTAGTTCCTTCCAATGGGGTTCTCTCCATTTTCACCATTGTACCGAATCGATTTTGTACCCCATGTTCCCAGGATGCTCCATTTCCAACTGTTAAATTGTTCAATAGACCACTAGCAATGGATACCAGAATGATTTGTCAAAATTACTTGTAGGTACTATCTAAATAATTGCAAAAATAAGTCATTTTATGCTTACGTGAAGTGAAAACAACTCCATTGAGCTTACCCGATTTGTATCAGTGACGTTTAAGGCCTAAAACTCATTTTGTTATGGAAATGTTTGACATGAAATGAAAATGAACTGAATTACTGCGAAAGCTTCATAATCTGTTAAAGGAAATATTTTACTAATAGAGTATATGTTTCTTTCCAGTTTATAGACCTTTTGTAAAACAGATAGGCTGTTAGTAAAAAGATGAATGATATGAAGTTACAGGAAAGTTGCTGTAAGCTGACCGTAAACTAGAGGTCGCTCGGTCTGTTGTACTGTAAGTTGTTCATAAACTGAAAGCGTAGAGACCTCTCTGTACCGCCTCAGCAGTATCAAGAGGGTAGAACAATGGTGGATTTTTAACTCTGCTCAGGCTGGTTTTGCTGTTAAAAATTACCTAATTATAATACAGAAGAACAACACAAACAACAAAGAGGGATTGCTGGTGCTTTATTTATATGCAAATGATTGGCGAGAATTCAAGCGTGCATCACAGTCCGAGTTTAGAATCAACCACCGATCACTCGATTTGCTTCTGTACTTTTGAGTACCAAATACAAGGGAGATCCCCTCCTAGTTGTTACATGTCAGAGGATTTCCAGCACCTAATTTATTCATAAGCAGAACAAAAGTTAGGCTGGAAAATTATCTGAAATCTATGAATTATTGACCGGTCATTATTTATAAAGGGGGTGGTGAAGAAGAAGAAGGGTGGGCTATAATTACAAAATTCTTCCCACCAATTTTTCTACCATATTCACACATTCAATACCCAACCATGTAATGTGTCGAAAACATCAAAGACGAACAATCTGACAAAAGATACTGTTGGTCTTATACGTTTTAAAGCAACATTTGACAGTTTTACCCACTCCTCTGCTTGTCGAATTTCTTGTTACCTACCATTGCCCACCTAAAAATTTTCTTCGGTCAACCATTTTATCTTCGGTTCCAACCACAATTGTAAATGATGACCGGTCCCTTACGGAAGTTCGGTTTATTGTGAAGCGGTTAATAAGAGAATACACATTTTTCTTTGTAAGAAACGTATCTATAAGAAGCACGAGGCTGAAATCAGACAAAATATTAAGAAAAATTCAAGAAACATTAGCAAGTTGAGTTTCAAGCAAAAACTTGAATAAATTTTTATTGATAAATGTTTGATTCAACTAGCAAGAAAATAGAATGAAAATCCATTATATACCTTAGAAAACCTAAGTGTTCTTTTTCTCAATTGCTTGCTCTAGGTTGTTATTGTCATTGGAAGTCTTTAAATCTAGGAAGCACTTGAAGATGGACTTGACGAGATATTAGGAAACATCCAGGATGATACCAAAGAGCTTATTTGTTAAGAAAAAACGTGTACTCAATAACGATTTTGACGTGACAAAATAGCAATCAGAATAAGTGTAATTTCATCAGAAAGCCTTTAACGTTGCTAATTGAGGGGGGGGGGGTGAAAAGGATTTAAAAATTAAGAGTTTGGGAGATAATTCTACACTGAAAAAACCACGAAATTGGAGGAATTGTTCCGAAGGGACTGCATATTCATTTGCCCTTACCCTAGAGATGAACAAATTTATTACAGAGAATAGTTACCTCCGATAAGAAGGAAAAACATCATTTCAGCTTTGCAATTTGGGATTTTGCCCCTTTATGCCTATCCTACAGCTACATACTTACACTCAAGAGTGCAACAAGATGACAGTGAACTACATTTACTTATTTGAATAAATGCATGGCAGTTTCATTACAATAGATTAGCGTTAATATTCTATTTGACAACACAACTCGTTTTAATATTTTGCACTGTCTATTCTCAAATTGATTGGAGACTCCATTGTATCACGAAAAGCATTTAAAAATTTGTGCTCTCTACTGCACCATAAAATTAGGCCTGTTGAGTGTATCACACTTCCATAGCCATAACATCAACAATAGTCATGACAATGCAATCAAATTTTCAAACTGCACTCATTTTATGATCTATTTAACACTTGTATTGTTATTTTGGATTTGTGAGTACAGTTTCCGAGAAATGACTAGTTATTAACAGATTTGAAATTCAACGTTTGTATATTTTCCATTGATTTCTAGTCATGATTCTGGAGGTACTCTATGCATTGATTGTTGCTACAGTTGGATATATACTCATGAAGTACTGCTTACATCTCATGCATTTGAAGGATTATCCTCCAGGACCATGGCCATTACCACTTATTGGCAATCTACATCAACTTAGCAGTGAGCCGCATAAGTCATTGGACAGATTGGCAAAGAAGTATGGCCCTGTCATGAGCATTAGCTTTGGCACTCAGAGAATGGTGATGATTCAAGGAATCAAAGAAGCTAGAGAATCATTGATAACGAAAGGGCAATCGTTTGCAGGTGATAAAAATTTATGATTTTTGTATAGCAACAAATAGTTGACGATGCGGAGGCGGATCCAAGGGGAAGGCGGGGGGCATATCTTCCCAAACGGTAATGTTTCCTATAGCAAAAACTAGTGTACAGAAACTTTCTACATTGAAAAGATAATAAAAATAATGAGATCCCCCTCCGCAAGGTCCAGCTCTGGATGTTCCCCAGTGATAATGATTGAGTTTCCACAGCTTAATCGTCTTAATCAACTTAATTGTTTATACTACCAAATTCAAATAATTGCACCACTTTCTGATGTTCAAAATTGCTAGCAAGCTCTCATGTCATGCTTTATGCAAATAACTTGCTTTCACGACTTATAGCCATTAGCTGTAGGACTAAAGTGGTTCTTTGAATATAACCTTTCAAGCATAGCTTGCTAGTTCCCTTCTCTGAGAGCTTGCAACTGTTTTCTTGGAGTTATAGTAGCAGCTAGACAATATAGAACCACACTTATGAAAGTTTATATGTTCTCAACGAAGGTAAGTTGAAGGATTTGTAACTTTCAAGGCAAAGCAAAGGCAAGTCTAGGAAGAAAATATGCTTAGTGTATGCAACTTGACAGGGGCGTCGAAACCTGTGACCCATTTTTATAAGGTAGCATATTACATATTTTTACATGTTTTTACATTTCCGATCTTAGGCCCTTCCATTTTTAAAGTGGTTCGACGTCCCTCGTCGATCTAGGGGTACATTATCACATTGGAATACGACGCGGCACTTTCAAACATCTCAATGGTGTTATGAAAGTCATTTCTAATTATACAAGCATAATTTAATGGTTTTTGTCCTGGTGAAAAGTAGCAAATTAGCAATGGCAAACTCACTCTCTTCCACAGAGGCTCTGTCTCTGAATTCAGACCACGAAAGGGGGGAAACGTGGCGTGTTTTTTCCATGGGCTTTTCTCGCCCAATGTCACTGTCCTGTTTCTGTGATAAAGACTGCTATCGTCAGCTAGCATTGCACATTTTTGGTTGCTAGCTTCCTATGTTTGGCAATGTTATTGGAAATTTAGTGTGATGTACTTGGAGCCTGTTACATTGGAGAATCTTTGCTACTTTCTTCTACGAGGCTTACCTCTTGCATAGTAGCCAGTTTACTCGATCACCTTGAGAATATATGTAAGGAGTAATGGCTTCTCAAGTTTTATGCTGTAACAGAAAAATCTGTGAATTTGAGGAGCCATCCCACTTGAATTGCGTTCTAGTGGTGATATCGTAAATCGGCCGGTACAGCCTGCATTTTCCCGTTCTTCTTAAACATCTATATGAAATATCAATTAATGCTGATACAAGAATCTGAAGTCTACTATTTTGATGGCGACTTCTTTCCTCATGACCAAGACAAAACACTGAACCATTTACTTTCAGCAGGTGCTAAGCGGGTGTAGAGTGCTTTTTGTGTAATGCAAACATCTCAGAATCTTCAAGGAATTTGGCATAGGAATAGATTTTAATTGGATAATACCTATCCTATTCTATTGCACTCTATTATCTGGCTGCTTTTATTTGACTTTTTATATTTTAGGTTCTGCTATGTCTGTCTTGATTTCCAAAAAACATCATACTCAACTTTTAAAATTAATAGCAGTCAAATCTCAAAACATGTCTGAAATCGGAAAAATATGGTAGTTGTTAGTTTTGGTGGTCTGCTTTCAATAAATAGACTAGATCCACTTTAAATGTAAAATTGCCCCATCATAGATGAACATCTTCATATTTAAACTGCAAAAAGTAAGTAAGTGTGTCCATATTTTAGGCCCTAATCATACATGCCATATATCCTTTGGATGCAAGTACTTGTAGCGGTCCATCCCCTGAAAGAAATTATGTGCTAGCATGAAATCGCACGTGCACTCCTTTTGCACTAGAGATAGTTCTAAATCATTTTACGTTGTACGTGCGATGCAAAATCCCAGCATCTGAGAAACCAAACAGGAAGAACAATCCATGTTTTTGCGGGTAATATTCTAGAAACTGCAATCTCTACCCAACTATGGTTTTTTCATCTCTACCTTGTATAAATAGTTTTTAAATGAAAATGAAATGAAATGAAAGAGGTATCATAATCAAAAGTATGAGTCTTGAGAAAAATGGATTCATGGAAGGCTAACCAAAAACAATATGCAGGAGCTTGCATTTGAGAAATGCGATTCTAAGGTTTAGGGTGATGTTGGCACGGAGGAGGTTTTGCTCGTACTGCAGCTTTTGTGTGTGTAGCCACTTGAGCACGTGCAATCACCCTTGTCTCAAAGCATGGTATGGTAGATTCAAGTATCACATACGAAAATCAACCGCTGGCCCTCACAAAGTGCTAAAACTATTTTGGAAGCTATTGCCTTCACTACGCAGCTGTGACTTTTGAATTCAACGATAAAATTTTAGACTGTGTACCTGCTAATAACGCTTATTATCTTTAAATTGCTTGGAATTTTAGCCGTACCAAACTATTACCGGTGTTGTTCTATACATCTGCTTTTAGCTACTTTCCATCGTATGATTATGGTTAGAGCTTCTATACCACTGAGCTGTTTACAGCTCATAACTGCAAAAATTAATTATCACCGAGCTTCAAAATATTTGCTGAATAACTTTTTAGGTATTTACAATCATTAGCTATGGAACCAATGCGACACAGCAAACTTTTTGACAGCAAACTTTCTTATAGGCGTTTTTAAAGATAACAAAATTTGGAAAGTATTCATTATCCCTCCTTTACCTGCAATGTTTGAGATTAGACTTAACGTAGATTATATGCAGGGTTCACTGTTTGAGCAGTTGTTTATTCCATAAAACACCCAATCAATTATTCTTTTTTGCAATCACCCGCTTTATTTATCAACAAACTCATATTTTTGGCATATATAGGCTTATCTTTCATATTCCAGTTTACTTGCGAGTATGATCTTGCGGATGTAGGATTTAGACAGTGAATTGATATCAAAGGCGTCCAGTTTTAGTTACATATCTTTACTCATCCTGATTTTCTGTCTTAAGGTAAGCACTATAATGGGCAGTTTTTTCACTGAAGCATAACATCTCCTGATCCAAGTAGTTGTCATTGACAATTTTAGTACTTTGAGATAACTACCTTTAATTGTTCATAGCTAGCCTACACATCACATTACCTCTCGTCGTCTTTTCTGAAGTGCTTAATTGCCGTCCTGCCGCTAATCAATTTTGTAGAAAAGTTCTTATTAGCACTCCCCCACTTATTTGTTTTTGCGCAAAAATTTTTCAATACATGCTCCAAACAGATATTTTGAACAAATCTCTTCTGTTAGTAACATATTTGCGCTGCTTACATTTTCCTGACCATAGATGTCTGATTTATGAACATTGAGTTTATGGCAGTATTATCTTAGGTTTCAAAGCACTTCTTCCATCCTCCCCACGTATTCCAACCGACCCCCTGGCAATTAGGCACTTAATAGTAGGTTCACTTTGTCTAGCTGGGTTTTCTCATGCACTTTAATTTAAACCACAATCTCTTGTTGTTGTGAATCTCACTCTGCTTGTGACTTCAAGCAGATTTTAAATCACATACCTCATGACCACCTCATAGATAAAAAAATTAGGATTTTTTCACATATTGCAATAACTCTAGGGTGTACTTTTTCTATTTTTCTTTTGTGGCAAACGTACTATAGCGTATTCCGTTATTTTCATTGTGATGAACAACTATTGAAGAACAAAGTTTCATGATTGTTGATCATTTTCTGTATGCTCCTCGTGAATCTTTTGTGCAATATCTGCTTGAGAATTTTTGCGATGATTTTGCTCATAAAGTGATTTTTCATACTTAAGTACTTCCTTTAGAATCAGCTGCCAGTAAGGATGAATAGCAGCAACATCCTGTGCAATACAAATTGGTTTTTGGATCCTGAAGTAAGCAGAAGTAGCATCACCACCTTCGTGTGCATCCAAAGCTGCCTTATTTTGCTAACCCTATTTGCCAATTCAGCTGAAGTCATTGTCGTCTGGAGTGCCGAGGATTCTGTTGGTACAAACAAAACAATTTTACTCAGTCTTTGTATTTCTGATTTGCTCCACGGACTAATAACTCAAGTAGTCTACACAACTTTTCTTGTATTTCAACTGTATGGAAGAAATCTTTGCTTTCTGACTCATATTTCTAGAAACTCGTGCCTGCTACTCACGCATGTCTCAGTTCTTAGCCTTTGGCTTGCCAGTGCAGAGAGATACCTATGTATCATCCACCCTTTTCTTTACCAACGGTATCTATATTCTGGTATATGGCGTATCACAGTTGCAGTGGTATGGGTCCTCTCCATTCTCATAACAATTCTCTGTCACTTCTTCCATGCAGGAGGTCTTGCTTTAGTGCTTTCTATTTTTATGTCATGTATAGGTATCGGCCTTATTAACATAAAGATAGCTATTGCAGCAATGAAAGCTAGAAGAGAAATCCGCCAACAGCATGCATGTGTCGGACAAATTGATCAACGGGGGAGACAGTCTGCAAAGCTCTTTGCCTTACTCATTGCACTGACAATCATTTGCTATGCTCCATTCTGCTACGGTGTACTGGTAACAAGAATTGGCACAGCTACCCATTCAGAAAAGATGATTGTTAATTGGCTTTGGTGCTTGCTGACTGTAAGCTCTGTTCTAAACCCAATTTGTTACTGTCTAATGAACAAAACGCTGAGGAGAAGGTGTCTGAAGATGTTCAAGATAGGCCAAACTCCCAACTTACAGTAAAATTTTCAGGAATACAGTCAGCCTGTATTAACTGAAAGCTGCTTCCCAATCCAAAAACTGAGACTGAAATTTTATTAGGAATCAAGCGTAAGGAGTAAATATTGATAGAAATAGTTAGTATTGTGCATCATTGATTAATTACTTTCTTCAGCCCTCTCTTTTGTTGTGCTTAGCTCCCCGCTAAAAAGGATCTTGTGCTCTGATCTAGAGCTTAAGATCTGTTGAGCCAGAGACAGAATCAGTTGTTAATAAATATTTTAGCAAAGTTTCGTTTGATTTTTCACATGTACGCCTGTGTGTTATTCGTTTGTGACCCAGGTGTAAACCACAGCTATTCTATATCAACTGTCTCGCATGTTAATTTATATGCAATGTAACCTTATGTTTATCTAATCACATAGTTATCACCTCACTTGATTAGCTAATCACATGTTAATCTAATCATATGGTAGTGCAATTCCCATTTAATTATGCGTTAGTTTATGCATAGGTGTATTTAAATACAAAATATTAAGACCATTGTAACATATCCACTTTTTAATCTAATCGCATTTTTATGTCATAAGATACCTTCAGATTGCTTATAGCAGTTATCAAATGTGTTAAAAAGCAATCATACGTTTTCAACTGGTTACTAATGTGTTTAAAGTGAATAAATTGGATTTTGCTACAATGCAAAAATTTTCAAATATACCATCAAATCTCAAACTGTACCTATGTTTTGAGAACAGTAATGCATTACTGGCAAGGTATATTTTCTGATACGAAAGTTTGGAGTGATTTGAGAATAGAAGCAGAAGAGAATTTGAAGATTCTCTCATGCAGGGATGGTTTTTATGCATATGTTAATGTATTTGAATGTATTGCATATATTAAAGTATTGATGCTTAAAAGTTATATGTTCAATAAGCTGATTAGCATAATTTATTATAAGTATTCGTTAGATATGCAAAAATACATCTGGGCTATAGCTAAAATTGATTGCGTACACGAGATAACTCCACTGTCATTTTGTGTTCTTTCGCCTTCCGCAATGGCTACTATCATTCTTGCACATATAAATCAATATGGCTGCAACGCTTGTCAAGCCATGTTTCCTCTTTCACCTGTACGCTTCCACAGAGCTATAAGTTTTCTTCGAAGCTTTTTATTAAGCATGAAATAGCAGATGGGATCAATAAAGCTATTAGCAAGTACCAATGTC
Source organism: Cassiopea andromeda (assembly GCA_018155075.1). Classification (NCBI taxonomy): domain Eukaryota; kingdom Metazoa; phylum Cnidaria; class Scyphozoa; order Rhizostomeae; family Cassiopeidae; genus Cassiopea; species Cassiopea andromeda. The sequence goes on from WIPJ01001340.1 coordinate 1,186,903, forward strand.
CAAAGAATTTGTATGACCTTCACATTTATTTTGATATCGGTAAAAATCGATATGCACACCGAGATAGCAAACGGGATGTAAAATAGGAGACTCAACCCTACGACAACTGCAACTAGGTTAATGAATCTTCCGTCTCTTCTGCTATTTGTTTGGTGGTTTCCCACTGAAGCGGCTTGGTCTTGGATTTCCTTTCGCACTTTACAAGTGACATGGTATAGACTAGCATAAATGAATGCTATAGTGCAGCAGCCTATAGAGTTAATTACAGCGAAGCCAATGTTCACCGCAGTTCTCAGAGGTGATAAATTGTACAATATGGAAACTAGACTCGCCTTGAGCCAAATTAACAATGTAATGCATAAGAAAACTCTAGAGTTACTTATCCTCTCATGAAAAAATGGGTAGAAGATGCATATATATCTCTCAATACTTGCCAACACCAAGACCGAGAATGACACCATCCATAGCATCGATCCACAGAATGTTGCTGCCCATGCAATGGAGCATATTTGATACCCCATGAGTTGTGCGGCCATGAAAGCTATCCATAGCACTTGTGAGAGGCAGCCAGAAAGAAAATCAGCGAGTGATAGATTGAAGAGAATGACTTTGTTGCCTCCAGGAATATCTTCTATCTGCTTCAACACAATCATTGCTGAAAGATTCAGAAATATTGCTAAGGACAAGGATACCCCATTTACTGCAATCAGGATCAGTAGGATTTCTGTTGCATTTTCTGTGCTTGGATCCATTACCCAGAGCTCGCCACAGTTATTTGTAGATAAATCTGCATGTGATTTGTCCATCATGAAAATTCAAAAACTATGCAAAATATTTTCTTAAGCAGCCAACGGTTTCAAATAGCAGCTCATGGACTCTTGGATAATTGTTCCTAGACACAACCACTAACGTAATGCCATTTGGTGCTAATTTCGTTCTCCACAGCAGTGATCTTATCCTGTTGAATGGTTTTTTTTGGCGGCTGCATCTTTTGTAGTAGCACAAGCATTGCTCTATTAATTTCTTCTCCAATGTATTTCTAGCAAATATTTGTGACTTTCTCTATTAAACCTACCTATTACAGTTTGCAGTAATTACTGTTTTCACCACTAATACTTAGAAATTACTGTAAAACCCATGTTTCTATTTGAAAGAAGATCACAGAGATATTACGCAAGTCTGTTTCTTGGAATGATTTTCCACAAGTATGTACATGTTGATTATAATCAATCCTCTGATTCGATGGATCACAAGATTTTAGCTAATGATAATGACATCAAATATTATGCGTTTTAACGAGCATAGTCTTGAATTGAGGTGTACTTTTATTCTGTTCTCTCAATAAGCTGTAAGCTTATATATAAATACATTTTTGTGCTGGTAAACACGACTGTAAAACAGGAGTCTCCGCATAGGATGTAAACCATCAGGCTCGCTTCTTTAGAACGTTTGTTGGCATCTTTGTATGATAACATTTGCTATAGTATTTGCTGCAGTATGCCCCAGAGTTGCGTGCTTGTCTATCACCCAATTGCTTGTAGATTCTACATGACCATTGTTATACTGAAGTTTGAATTTATGTGCAATTATTCCCATAACGTAAGGGTGGAGGGGCAGAGATAAAATGTCCTATAAGCTGATGGAAATACATATATTATGCAAGTCGTTTACTTTTTTGCATCAAAAATTAGTTATTCTTTTGTTATATTTGTGGTCAAGCTAAGTCGTTAATTAATAAAGCACTCTTGAGAACTATTCCTCTTTTTTCTTTTGTGTCGGTTGAGCTATTTTATTCCTTCTCGTAAGTATATACATTAGTATGATTTACAAAATAGAGGCTTCATCTCTTGATTTCTAAGCAGTATGCTGTCGAATGTCATTTCGATCGCCATGTTTACTATGAGGAGAATCTGGAATAAAAATCCACATTTCTAAGCAAATTGGGCCCACTGTTTTCTTGGGGATTAACGATAAGCGTGTCAGAATCTAAAGACTGGCAAGTTGCGCGGCTGAAAGCATACGATTGAACTAGGCTGAGCACTTTTTGGTTTAGAAGTATTTGCTGATTTTATGATTTTTGAAAATTTGATCGGTAAATACAATTTCCCATATTACACATTACTAATTTTTATGTATAATTGCAGAAAGTACGTTAGATCCACCCTTATTTTATGCCCTAATTGGAAAGCTGGATAAAGGAGGTGTATTGTAAATAGTACAACACAGATGAGCTTTGCAAGAACAGATTTATTGCAAAATATCCTTGCTATTTTGCTCTTGCAGCGAAGAAATACAGGCATTGTTTTAGCGTTCTTGTGATAAGTTTATCTGATAGATTTGTGATGAATTTCTCTGCAAATTTAATACTATTATTTTTTGTATGCGTTTCGTCAATAAAAAGACTGGTACCAAAAAGCGATACCATTGGGTGTAACATCAATGTCATACCCATTGGCAATAATATAGAAGGCGCAATTCACACCAGGAGCGAATTTTCGAAATCACTAAACAATGAGATAACACAATGGCAACACTCCAAAGCGGCCACTTTAAAGACACTTTTCCGTTAGTATTGTTAAGAGGTGGCTTGAGATAAGTGACCTGAAGTGAAAATTTGATATAGGAGAACACTGAAACTTGTGTGAGAACGATTTTAAATATTACCAATACATATCTTATCTAAACTATGTTCATTAATTCTTTTTCAGGCCGGCCTCAAGATAACTTTGCTGGGCAACTTATATCACATGGGAACAAAGATATACTGTTCACTGACTACAACCCAACATTGAAAGCAATGAGAAAGATTGCCCATGGTGCTTTAAAAGCGTATGGAGATGGTTTGGTAGAACTTGAACATTCAGTGTTGGAGGAAGCAGAGGCCTTATTCAAAAGATTTGACTTGAAGAACGGAGAGGGGCTTGATCCAAGGAATGATTTAGGTAACATTGGATGTATTCATTGTAAATAACTTTATGGAGACATTGACTGGCAGGCTTTTTGGACCTAAATACACCAAATTTCATAAAATTCTCTTAAATGCTAGGCGATCTTTTAGAATACTAAGGGAATTGCATGTTTTTGGACGGCTAGCTTTGTCCGTGAATTGAGACATCAAAAATTCATGGAGTGAATGTACTTTCTCGTGTATACTATAGGAAATGCTCGCAATAAACAGATTGCCTTCCCCCTGTTGAATCAATCTCTCTTTCCTTTATTGATATCATGACTAGAGAGAGTTCTCAATAAAGGATCCGCCTTCCCCCTGGAGAGATATCATGATTGCAGCTTCATATAAAGCTCATAGCATTTTCCGAAATTTTGAAAATTTATATCACTTTTAAACAGTTGTGGCACCATCATAAGACTATTACGAGTTATATCCCCACCCCCAATTGCAACAAGCCAGTCCCAAATTCCCAACGAAAAGCGAGGAATTCTTTTGCTGAGTTATATTAGCTGTTCTAGTACTTTAGTAACCTATATCTTAGTTCCCTGTCGGATAGTTTAGCCCAGTAATGGACAGTTCTGGGTGCTGCTCAAGAACTATCTAGGCTCCAGATCGTAAATTCTAAAAATTTAGAACAAGCTCCATTTAATAAGAAGACTTCCGTGGAAAAGCGAATGCAAAAAGATCAGGGGTTCACTTCTAAACAAGTAAGAAGTAGGCTTCGTTCCTCGTGCAGTCTTGAAAAGAGCTAAATTTAGCTCACGAACTATAGGTGCCCGACCGCTTGTCTAGATTGCAAATGTAACATTGCACATTTTTGTTATTTCGTTGCTGTTAATTAGTATTCATTACTATGTTGTAGCCAACTTCGAAATATATTGAAATGACAACGAAATATAACATGATATTCAGCAACAATCGAAACAATAATGGTGTCAAAACAATAATGGATCCAGCCTTAAATTAACTGAATAGGAAAAGATCTTGTTGTTTGGGGTATAGTATTTGAGCGTGTTGCTTTTATTTCATTGCAAACATTTCCTTCCTAGGTCTCTCAGTTACCAATGTCATCTGTGCCATTATATTTGGCAAGCGATACTCCGAAGATGATGAGGATTTCCACTTTATTCTCAAAGCCAAGGAATTGATTATCGGCACTGATTTCACAGCTCCTTTTAACTATATCCCAATTTTGAGAATACTCCCGAATGCTTCGTTAGATAATCTAAAGCTCGGACTTGAAATGCGGGATAGTTTCTTAAATAAGTTGTTTGAGGAGCACAAAAAAACGTTTGATCCAGATAAACTACGTGACTTTACAGACTTCGTTTTAAGTGAAGTAAAGCAGCTAGAGATGGAGAACAAGACTTTTCAAGGTCTGGTTGATGACGAAAATCTGCAGCAAATATTGAGCGATTTGTTTATGGCTGGAGTGGAGACAACAACAACAGTGTTAACTTGGTGCTTTGCTTACCTTGCGAGATACCCGGATGTGCAAAAGCGTGTTGCGGAGGAGCGAAAGATCATTATTGGTGATCGGATGCCACGACTGAGCGACAGAGGCAGTTTGAATTACTTTGAGGCAGTGGTTCAAGAAACCCTACGTATGGGATCGGTGACACCGCTGTCTGCTCCGCATAAAACCGTTAATGATACAGAGTGCAATGGTCATAAGATTCCTGCTGATACACAAGTCTGGTACAATGTCTGGTCGATACACCACGATGAAAATGAATGGAACGAACCATATTGCTTTAAACCAGAGAGGTTTCTTGATAATGAGGGGAAATTAATGCGTACTACAAATCAGAGTTTTTTGCCTTTCGGAGCTGGAAGAAGAGTATGTATTGGAGAAGCGCTAGCCAGAATGGAGCTGTTTGTTTTCCTGTCAAATGTCCTTTGGAAATATGACATAGTGCCTGATGGTGATTTACCTGATCTGGAAGGAGACTGTGGGTTATTTTTGACACCAAAACCATTTAAAATCAAACTGAAACAGCACTGAAATTTTCCCTTACATTTCAAGAAGACTTTGTTGAAGAGTAGGGCTTTGTCCAATTTTTTCAAGCACTATGCAACATACCATAGTGTGCAATAGGAACGTAAAGCCCTAGCCAAACTACTCGATTTTTCACTCAATTTTTTTGTGAACATTTGATCTGTTTGTTGAGCGTAGTCCAAGCCAAACTACTCGATTTTCTCTAGTCAAACTAGTCGAGTGCAAAATTGAGTCGTTTGGCCACACTCACTTGAATGTGGCCAAACGACTCGATTTTTGCACTCGACTTTTTAACAAGTCATATATTCGCAACGTTTATCAGCTAAAAATATTTCCCATCACTGATATATTCCTGCCCAATGAGACACTACTGCGCATGTTTTCACTCGACCTACGATTCGATTTTCACTCAGTAGCAATTCTTTTGCTTAATATTTTTCACAAAGATCAAACTTCACTCAATATCACTCGACTCCACTCAACTCACTCAACAAGGTGGCCAAACGGCTCAATTTTTCCCTCAACGTTTTTTCGAGTAAAACATGGAGTGAAAAATTGAGTCGTTTTGCCAAGGCCTAGAAGAATGAAGTCACTAACACAGAAAAGCATATTAAATTAATCAGCATACGCATATAGCAAAACTGTAATTTAGTAGTACTGTACAAGACTTTGTCCCAGTGCATTCAAGCTATAGTCCTAGTGTAGTTGCCCATCCTATGGTGCTGCGCATTGATCAGTAAATAGCTGCATTGTATTTCTGTAATTTATGAATCCTCTACTTATTTACCTTTCTTATGATTTCAAATATTAATGCAGACTTACAGAATACCCTATGTCATTCGGCTTTCTTTTCAGCCTGCCCACTAGCGGCTGCTAGTTGAGCTTTGTGCTATGGCTTATTCCCAGGGGCGATTCTAGCCAGTAAAATCTGGGGGGGGGCCAGTGAACATATATCTGAATTATTATAGTTTTCTCTACATGAACCTAAAATGCAGCAATTTAGAAAATACAGCCCATTGGAGGATGTCAGTCCTATGAAAAATGCTACAAATGGAAAAAATACAAAAATTGTTAGTTACCAACAGAAAAAATTATGTAGTAGTTTAAAAAATTCTTCAACGATTGTCTCAATGGTCCTTAGGGTCAAATCTATTTTAGTGTAGTTTAATACGGCGATTGTCATGTCGTGAGTGAAACTCGTCAACAAACTGCTCTAGGTCTACTGATTCAGCGCGAGTTGAT
>WIPJ01001340.1:1198842-1217481 GCA_018155075.1 Cassiopea andromeda
CCCCCCAATTGAGGGATTGTATTGCAGCAGTTCTGAATATCAGCAAAGTGGCTGCTTAACAACCATTCTCTAATAAAATATAAATGAGTTCAAGACCTTGCAGGGGAAATTCAAACAAAGACCCATTTCTGAGGATAGATTAGATAGGTACCAGTAAAGGTTCCTACACCCTATAAGCCACTTGCTGAAATTATTATCTAGCACTTGCTAGTTCAATTATACCCGTTCACCGAAGATCCAATTCAGAGAGAAAACACATCAAATTTTGATCCCAACTCATTTATCATTTTGAATAGGTCTGCACTCTACGAATCTAAGGGCGTACTGCCTTCAATGAACGATTAGTTAGACTATAATCATTTTTTCAGAACAATACTTAAAATCAACCAATGAAAGAAAAGAACAACATGAAAGTGTTCTTAATCTAATATCTGTACATTATTTTACGATGTCCAAGGTGAAGCAAATATAATAACATTCTTTAGATGAATAAAAAATACAAATACACTATTATAAATGGGTTACTGAATAGGCGCGTATGGGATTCCCAATTCTACTGCATGACATTAAAAGTAAACCATGGCATAAGAAGGTAAATGGGAAGAACAAAGATACGTTTTTAGCATAATCCACATATACAAGCTAAAAGATAAAATTATCCGCAATTCCAGCCCATATCTAATACAGAAAAGTATACCACATACAGTGCTATGTTTTTGCCACAATACACTTAATTTTCTATAATAAATTTGCTTCCAGTCTCAGTACTGGAAACTTCTAAAATCTATACGATACCAGTGTCAAAACAGTGTTAAAGACTGTCTTTAGAACAATTCTTGAGCTCCAATGAAGCACTTATTTTCGAGGCAAACAGCCCTGTACACCAAAACCGTACTTGAAATGCTCCGTGTACAATCCTGATGTTGTTGGCACCGGCTTACTTTGGGGATATCTGTTGGCAATATAGACTACCAAGAAGAGGTCAGCCCAGAGATGTGCCGATGAGGGGCGTGGAGAATGGCACGCTCCCAATATTTTAAAATTTGCAGATAAGTTGGTCAATAGTCAGCCATGCTGAAAAAGAGTTGCCCACAAATGATTAAAATACCCTCATCCCCAACGGAAAGAGTCTAAGCGTCATTGAGTTAGCCCAATATAGAATTGCAAGAAATAACTCGTAGATGATGAAATTGATGAAATGTACACTTAAACTATGCGCTTGGAATTTTTGTTATTTGAGAAGCACAGACTACACATTTTGTGCTAAGATATTTTTTTTGGCTATGTACTGAAGCTTTCTTTACTTATGATTCCAGTGTCAAAACTTTCTTATTAAGAATTTCGTAGCAAAAGTTTTTTGAGTTCCAATGTTTTGCACATGCACATTGAAAGAGCAGAGAACTACTTTCTTATAAACCACGTTCTTATAAAGAAGGGCGTGTATTTTGACGCTTTGAATTTTGATTATTTTATATAACGCATTTGGGGTGCGTGTGAAATCCCTTCAAAGGAGAATTGACGGTATGAAACATTCTGGACAATTTTTCAACATCGTTGAATGAACTTACATGCATATTTCTTAATGGGATATAAAGGTTTTTCGTTAAAATTAGAAGGGGCAAAGGCTGCTGATCACTTTTAATAAAAGATATGAATTTTTAGTTGTATACGTTTTACTTTTATACTTCTTTTACTTGTTTTAAATTCACACAATAGAAGTTCAGAGCATATGAACTCACTATTCTGATCTTTTGTCATAGCTACATAGCTCTTGATTATAACTGTTAATACTACGATAAATCCTCTAATTAGCACCCTGGAGAGTTATTCATTTTCGGATTTTTGTATATTAGCTAATTCAAAGGGAGGCTAATTCGAAGGGTCTTAATAATTTTCCTGGTAGTTCGTAATATTCCTATTGAAATATTTCTACTAATAAAATATTTAGTCGATGCTACACATACAAGTAGTAAAGGACAGACAAATGTTAGCTAATTTATGACAGGTTGTTCCTTCCTGGCACTATGAAGGACCAAAAGACTGCCTTATAGGTACAGTTGCATGCTTGGATGGGTGGACCTAGTTAAGGGGGCTTCTTAAAAATATTGTGGCTCTAGCGTGGGGGATTATTCGAAGGGAGAGGCAATTCGAGCATTTACAATATCGCAGAACAATCTGGATCCACCTGTTATATATTTCACCTTGATAGCAAACATTGCATTCTTTCGATAATGAAAACGTTTATCAGAAAGCAGCACTATAGCTAGACCTACCAACCTGGGCACAGGCAAAGACAACCAATCTTTGTTGGGAGAAATATGGAGAGATGCAAAGAAATAAGGAGAATAAATTTTTTCACCTTGAATGATTGATGGAAACACCTCTATATGTTTAGATGTGGTGTCTAACTGTTACAGTCTCTGCAGGCTTCATTATATATCCTCTTCGGGTACCCATTTATAGCAAGGAACTTTGGGCTTTCGGCAATGTGAGCTCATTGCCAGAACATCAGAAAGTGATCCATGTAACTTGAGATCCATCATGGAACATGTCGCTAATTCTTACAACTTTCTTATAAACTATGTTAGCCTACAAGGGCTACTTCGAGCAGTATCGGTATTCATTTCTTTAATAAATGATGGGCCTAAGACCATTTCACCAATCTGGGAAAAGATGCACCGTCATTGCGTGGGAAGATCAGTGTACACAAAGTATGTCCCATATCTTAGTCCTATTTCACAATATTTCCAATCCGCTTATCAAATCATGAAATCAATGGCATAAATTTGCTCATGTCTGCAAATAGCAAATGACGCAATGCCCCCTTGGAAGAATCCACGGAGACGTGGCATCAAATTACGTCACTATCCTAATCTTACCTTGGATTTATGTATTGTTCGTATCTAATAGGCTGTCAGCGTGTTTGCGGATTCTTTTGTCTCGTCCTCGTAACGGTCTATAAAGCAATGACCTAGTGCTTGTAAACTCACAGACAACTTTGCAAAGTGCAAGACAGCAACAGGTAAAGTTTAAGTTTTTCACACATTTGCGGTATTTCTGTGATAATCACTGTTGTTTTAAGTATTTGTATTTTTCCTTTCCCATTCCGAGTAGATAGATGTCAAACTTTCCACGACAATTTTATTATGTTCTTGTGTTGGTACATAATATTTTCTGGAAAGTGTGAACTTCTAGTGATAGAAAAGCATACAGATATCATGATATATAGGTACTTTACGGATATTTATGTATGTCTCTTCTATTGTGGCCTAAGATCAAATTTGCAACATGCTTGTGCAGTCGCTTCGTGTGGCAAATTATTCCTGAGGGAGTGGTAGGTGTGTAAAGCAAACTTTACCAACAAAACAAGGGCGCGAATTTGCCAACAGACACGATTTTTCGCAAAAGTTACCTGTTATTATGGGGAGCTTTGATGCAAGAAAGGCCATTATCAACACTCGTTTGACTATTTCATCACAAAACGTGCATTTATTTACTGGCGAAAGTCATTGAATCTAGATTTAACGACGAGATCACCGAAAATTGGGCGTGTCATAGCCCCCCAACCCTAGCTGTGCCCCTGTGCATGTACAAGTTTATTTATAATGCAATTCGGAAAGCTTTTTCTGCTCCAGAACTGACAGCTTCTTAGATTTTTCGCAATTCTTCCAGTATCAACTCTTTGTTAAGGCAGCGATAGCAAAAATTTTTCAGTTCCAAAGGTTTGCAGATTTTTTGAAAGTGAAGACACACCCTAGATGAAAGCAAAGTTAGGGGTTCATGGTCAACGAGTCCCTCAATTTTTGCACAATTGTATATGAAGTGCATATTTACAGTTTACAGAGTTAGCCCTTTTTGTTTTGAGGGTCTCCTTTGAGGTTCCCCCCCCCCATTTCTTCGAATTCTTCCTTCCCCATCCTTAGTTAGAGGCCTTTTTATCAGAAAATGAGTAAAAGAAGGTAAAAATAATGACAAAAGCTTGAGAGAATGATAAGGATCAGATTTCAAAGACCAGCTTCCTTGCCTGGCAAAGTTTGGTAGTGCCTCATTCTTAACACTTCAGATTTAAAGACAGAATTTGAATCCGAGGTTACAAAATTACAAAAAGACAGTTTAGCCCGTTTTTGGTGGTTGCCAAGCTTCTTCTTTTATTAGGAACCTAGCTGGACGCCTAGTTTTAAAAGTTCACTATTTGTAAAGGAATTTTAGTATTAGAAGTTTCTTAATAGCTTCTTAAATTATACTTTTGTAGTAGGACGACCACTAAAAGAGAAATTCCAGTGCAACTTCTTCATTTACCCACTAGAGACCAACAGCACTTTACACGACACAGCCCCCAACCCGCTGGAATTCATGGTCAGTGGTTTTTCACCAGAATTCTCACGTAAGAGCACAATTACTTCTGTTTAAGAAAAAAGGTTAAGTGAATATTCAAGTGCATGTGATATGCTTGTTTCAAATGTACCAAAAACATTCCTAAGATGTTGAAATTGAAACAAAAAAAGCAAATGTGAAACACAAAGTGGCTTCCAAAAATTTTCTTAAATTATTGTTGCTATATGTAAAAAAGGTTGGCCCCCACCACTTTTACAATAAAAAATCTGGCCCCCATCGCAAAAAGTTTGGACTCCCCTGGCTTAGATGAAATATGCCTGAAGTATGTCACACCGTTCATATTGTGTGTTTTGTTCGCCTACATAAAAGCCATAGTTTCTAGAGAAGGGCACTATATTTGCTTAGGTTACAAAGAAGATGTGAATTTACGTTATTCGTGAGGTGTATCAATCTCATACAGGCGCATTTAGGAGATACCCTAATATGCTACTTCTCCCTTTCGAAACGCATGCACATGTTATCAGTTTTCTGTACAAATTGATAACAGCCAAGCATGCTGAAGTTAAAAGCAAATAGACCTAGGGTAGGGAACAAAGCTTTCTTGGAGCATCAGAATTTGGCTCAGAACATTTTTTCAATCCCTTTAGCATTTGCCTGAGCACACTTTTCACTATAAGATTTATTCTCTAAAACTCGGAGTTTTGAGTTTCTTCAACTTTGTGCAATAAAGATTGAAGAGTGGGATCATATTTTCCATCCCAAGATGAAGATCAATGAAATAAGCATGTTTTCCTACTACTCAGAAGGCCATTTTCTGCCGTTCTAGAAAGAGGTATTTTAGAAGAGCTTCTCCCTGACGAAGTTGATACTTGTATCTTTTCCGTCACTTTCGCATTTGTCTAATTAGACTCCTTCACGATAAGATTTCTACTTTCAAGATCAACATAGACTTGAGGATGGGGTCATACTGTCCACCCTAGAATCAATATCAATTACAAAACAGTTTTCTTTCTACAGACAAGGGCATTTTCTGATGCTCTAGAGCAAGTTATTTTAGAAACTTTTTCTAGTGGCAGGCCCCCAGACCCCCACATGTCTCTCAAAGTAGTGGATACCTTCGTACATGATAAGAATTTTTCTGTCAATGACCTACATCTGAGAAAAATTTTGTTTATTGCATTTCAAGAGGCTAAACAACTTCAGTTAATAACATTCGAATTCATATATCTTACTTGGCAGCTCAATACCCGACGCTCCCCCTTCATGATGTTTATCTAGCATCGCCCCTGCTTTCTACCTTATCTAGAGTCTACTATAGGATCCACTATGGTTGGGAAGAAGAAAACATGTTTTAAATAAGGTCTTTCAAGTGACTGGAAAATAGTATTTCGAAGTTGGTTTCTGTGTGCACAGTATTCGTAAAAGCGCCATTTTGCTAATTTTTGAAGCAGAAATCACAGGAAGTCTGTTAGGCTTTCTCTCGTATACAGAATCTACCATAGGGCCTATCGTGGTTGGGCCTGAAGGTAAACAGATTTGCAAAACAAAGGTTATCAGATCGCTGGAAAACGCTATCTTGAGCGTGGTTTCTGCAAATACGGCATTTCATAAGAGCGTCATTTTACTAATCTTTGAAGCAGAGTTTACAGAAAGTAATTAGGAACTAAACTGTCAAAACTCAAAAGATTGTACATTGGTGTTCTTGAAGGGAATGCAGAGCTAAGACACTTTTAAACATATAATGTGATGGGGAATATCTCCACAAGCCCCTTTCATTGCCCCACCAGTAGAGCATATTGCCCCACCAGTGGAACATGTTGCCCCACCACTTAAGTGCCCTTATGATTCAGTGACTTTTTAGTGTTTGCTTTATTTGAAGCATTTATGGATGAAACATGTTAAGTTTCACTGAACAGGCTTTACATCTCAGTTAATTTCTCCTGGAACCGCTGCTTCTATAGTTGATTCCCCTTTCAATCACAAGGCTCGAGATAGGCAGTTTTAGTCATAATTTCTGCGGCCTATTCTAGTGGTTCCAAAACTGAGATCCGCGATCCCCCAGAGGACCCTGAAGGGGTTTTGGAGGCTGCAAGAAGCTTCTGAAGCTTGAAAGTTGTAGAACCACATTCATAGACTTTTAGGTCCTTTTTAGCGCAAACTGTAAACCGTGAGAACTCGGCAAAACTTATACTTTCAAACTCTATGGGTATTTGTCTATGATTGTATATTAACTGCTACTAAGTAATTTAGGTTTTTATCATACATCTAGTGGGATATGGCCTTAAATGCAGATAGTAAAATTATCTGCGGATAAAAGAGAGTATAAAAGAAATTCAATACTAACATCCACAAGGACAGGCCTTAAAAAGCTGGGCTTCTGAAGTATAAATGATAGCTCTTCAACAGACAGAAGCACTTAGCTGAATTTCTTAGGAAGTTAGGGATATGGCATAAAATATGTTCTAGCAACCACACTAAATTTGAAGCCACATCTGCTCCATAGACTGCAAGTTGAGAAAGCAAGTAGCAGGGGGAATACCATGTAAAATATTTTGGAAGCCACTGGTCTATATCAATATTGTAAAAGTGCTTTTGAAAGCCTGTTAATTTATAGTTTCTGCATTTATCTTAAGTGTCCTTTTCTCAAATGCTCCACCAGTAAAAAATCCTTGCAAAATGCCCTGTTCATAGGTGCTTTCTACTGTGGATGATTCGATTTTCAAGAAGGCACATTCAAGATTCAACTCCACGCGCTTTGTATAGAGCGAACGAACACAAGTGAATCAGTGAAGTGGATGATTTTGATTCATTCACATCGTGAAAGCAGAAACATTGCGGGGAAACCATATACACGATTTGTTTGTATAAGAAAAAAGGTTATACGAAAATGAGGCTCAATTCGTCAAAATCTTAAGGAAATCGTAAGAACATCAAGAGGCTCAATTTCCAAAATTAAGTGTTTTTATAGGCCAAAAATCGGTATTTCGTCGTTGTTGCATTCAAAATGTTAAAGATGGAATTCAAATTCAATTATACAATATTATTAACGAAAGTGTACACCACTCTAGCCAGTTTATTTCAGTAAAAGTTAAGAAAATTTAAGAGAATCTCATGCTCAATTTCGGGAAATATTATGAAAATTGAGGGTCAGACAAAATAATGATTTTCTTATAAAAAAAACCTGTACATTACGACTTTGAGCTCTGAAGCTGTTTTCTGTTTTCATGTAATTTTTTTTCAATTTTGTCTTAGGTGTGGGGGCCCCTTGTGCCCCAGCAAAAGCGTGGGACTTTGAGCCATGACCCACCTGCCCCCCCTTTGAATCACTGCTTTGGATGATAGGAAACATTTGCCATCTGAGCTTATTCCATGTAGCCAACGCTGGATGTATGGGATGGCCTATGTCTCTTCCCCAGTGTAATGGCACGAGAAGAGATTTTGTGCTTCTAAGATCAGTGCACAGTCATTTCCTAGGTCGTTCTAAATTCTAAATCTTAAAAAGCCTATGAAGCCAGATTGAGGGGTCAGTTTCTGTTAATAAAACAAACAAAAGGTCACTGAACCCTTTCGCAAAGCAAAACTCAAAAATGTATTGGCGTTACGTCCTGAGTGCCCCTTTACAGTGCACAGAGTTATCCTTTTTTGTTTATAAGGGTTTTAGTCTTTCTTCATCATAAAGCAAAATAAAAATGGAGCAGAATAATACATATTTGTCGACAGTGCGAAATTAGTCTAAAGCAGTGTTGTGATTCGTATAAGCAAAAATGTTAAGTCTTGACGAAGATTGAGCATTATTCTTAAATTTCATCAATTCTGAGTCTCAGCACACGCATTTTTGTAAGGATCTTAGCCCAAGGCCTAGGTTCACACTTTTGTACCTCCAATGATCATATTATAATACCATAGATAATAGAATAAAATTATAGACAAAAAGTATAGCCAAAAACTAATAGATCAGACATTTGACACGAGCGAGACAAGCCAGCTATGCGACTTTTTGCAATAAAACGATATTCTTCATGTAGATTTATGTAGTCTTATAAAAATTGTGTATTTTTATAAAATTTATACTTATGAAATAGTGCATGTTAGGGATAGGTACCACCTACCACGCTGAGCTTATATGTCATATCCCACAAGCACTTCAAACGAAACTCCATACTTCTTCTTTGAAAATGCTCTTTAATTTAATCCACTCTTTATTTTCAATTCCATTCAATTCAATGTGTATGCGAAATGTTGATCCCCCTCATAGATGTCTTTCACCCTCCCCTCAGAAGAATTGCTGACCGATTGAATCATGCACGTGTTTTTCTAAAGGGTATGTCCATAAGAAACATGGAGCAGCAATTAGGCAGAAATTAAGGAACTATTAAGAGGCACAAGTAGATTGAACTTAAACTATTAACTTGAAAATGTTGTTTCTTCTCTAATATCACAGTCAGGAATGTCACGAGAACCCTTTGGTTAGAGGTGTAAGATTGAATTTACCTGAATGTACCTGGATAGTGAGCTGATCTATTTCTATCTATCCCATCAATTCCAAAACCCCAAAGCAATGTTCTTTGGCTATTTACATGGAGAGGGGACAGGCCCACTGTGGTCGGGTTTGGATATGAATTTTCGAAAGGAAAGTTCACAGAAAGTTGGAAACCGGTATTGTGAGATTGGCTTTTGCAAATACAGTAAATACGTCCCTTAACCATACGTTTTTTCAACATCTCTATAATCATTATGAAGCCTTCTACTGTTCAGAAATTTGCTGATTTGATGATGCAGTGACCCAATTTTACCTGGATTTCTTAAGTTACACAATTTTGGGGGGTGTTGGTATTCATCTCACCAATAGTATCTGAAGGTACCTTCCTATCAAAGTAAGCGGGGTGGGGCGAAATAGCTTCCTAATCTTAATAAACAGGGGGATCAAAATATACTGGGGGGATCCGACTTTGAGATACGGCTTAAAATGATTATCAATCGACTAAAAGATCAAAAACAATTTGTCATAAAGCATAAAACTAAAATATAAGCTCTCTCTCTCCTCTCTCTCTCTCTCTCTCTCTCTCTCTCTCTCTCTCTCTCTCTCTCTCCCTCCCTCTCCCTCTCCCTCCCTCTTGTGATGCAGTCTGTATTCGCAATGCATAATTTTATCCTTCAATTTTCAGTCATGATCCTGGAGATACTCTTTGCGCTGTTTGCTGCAACGGTTGGTTATATACTTGTTGGCTACTTTATCCACCTTTTGCGCCTGAAGGAATATCCTCCAGGACCATGGCCATTACCACTTATTGGAAATTTGCATTTAATAAGCAGCAGCCAGTCATACAAGTCCTTGAATAAGCTCGCAAAAACGTATGGGCCCGTAATGAGCTTCAGTTTTGGCACTCAGCGAATAGTGGTGATACAAGGAATTAAGGAAGCTAAGGAGATGTTGGTGACAAAAGGACAGTTGTTTGCAGGTAAGAGATATTTAGGAATGAACGCTTTTTGTTTTATATGGAACCACTTTATAAAGAACCTACATGTCGACTGCTGAGTTTGTATGGAACTTACGCTGCTAACAGAAAAACCAAGGGAACTTTTCAGTTTGAAAATTTTTGTAGCTACAAGTAACCGACAATTATGAATCCAGCTCCATTCATTTACAGCCAAAGCTGACATAGATACATTTGCAAACTTTCTTTATCATGGTACAAGTTAAAGATTCAAATATAAACCTCTCTATTGGCTTGTCTGAACAACATGGCAGATTACATAAGCGTTAATAAAAGTCTTAAAAATTCAACAGTTCAGGATGCAGCCACTCTTTATTTCTGCGACAGAAAATGTAGTACGCCGCTCGAATGGATATGGCCATTAGTCTCCTTGCTATGAATTTCCTTGTATTTTCGTCAAAGTCAAGATCCTTCATCATATCCAGAATGCTAACAGTAAAATTCCGAATGTTGAAGTTCCAATTTTATAGCACCATTTGTGCTATAAAAATTTACGAACTGTC
Organism: Cassiopea andromeda; assembly: GCA_018155075.1. Lineage (NCBI taxonomy): Eukaryota > Metazoa > Cnidaria > Scyphozoa > Rhizostomeae > Cassiopeidae > Cassiopea > Cassiopea andromeda. The sequence goes on from WIPJ01001340.1 coordinate 1,209,176, forward strand.
AAGGAACTTCTAGTACTAGAATGTGATAAAAAGAAATCAAATAGCAAGGAAACTTTAGAACTCAGCCTTAAGCTGGATTTGTTATAAAAAAAATGTTGGCGTTCCGTCCTGCAATCTTTATTCAGTAAATGTAAAGTCTGGCTACATTCTCTGCACTTTCGTAAGAAGAATGACAGACACGCAACTGGGGGCATGGGCCTTCAAAAGTTTGCCACTGTATGATATTAAGAATGAGGTATCGAACTACACAATTTCGCCTTTTTACTTCATGTTTGTAGTTCACTTGACAAGGCTTGATCGAGTTGCACTCGAGTATCAAAATACCGTCTGCTTCAGATTCTTTGTAGAGTAGCTAAGAAGTCTATGTAATATTCAGGCAAACATAGCAATGATTTTATCTGTCATTACCTGTCTAGATAAGATGAATCTCTATAGTAAAAAAAGGCAAAAAGGGTGATCTAACAAGATCTATTTACTAAATATAATCTAAAGATGCGATTCTGAGAGCTTTTCAGGAGCTTTGCCCCTAACTCCCACTGTCTTACACCTTTCGTCATTGCTTTATTCTACCATAGAGCCATTGATACTTTCCATACTTCTCCAGCCCCCCACCTAAAAATGCGTTCGAGCGTCCCTGAAGGAGGATCTTGCTTGCACTGCCCTCTGTTTGCGTAACCTGTGACCAGAGTGTTGTTGCTAGGGTCACATACACGTGAGAGTATTAAACCCCGTTTACACGACACAGAAAACCCAGGTTCAACCTAGGTTAGTAGTAACCCAGATTCAACCTTGTTTGCTCTAATTGCAGCATTGAAGGCTCGTGTGAGAATGAATGATTTTATGACCTTCTCGTGTGCGTTAGTTCTACTTTTTCCCTTTCTGGTTGCATTACTTTCAAAAAATACCCAAATAAAGAAAGGTTTTATGACCTTCTCATATAGATACATCTATGAAACTTCTTTCCTACCTTATTTGTGCTTTTGTTCTTTAGTCCTAGCCAATTTTTAAATTCAGAGTTTTAATGTTGTCCCACTTTTATGGCACTATATGTGCATGGATAATTTGCAATTCACTTTTGAGTTGAATCTTGCACTATCCCTAATTTTCAGAGATTTCGAGCTATTATCGTTTGCTATGCTTTATCAAGGTATATTTTGTTCATAACATGAAACTGTGTTGGGGGGCAGGGTACCACCTCCAATGTGACAAGCCGGTTACGTAGGGATTGAGGGGGTCAAAATTAAAATTTTTTCTTTTTGATTGATTCCTCAATGGCCTAGTCAATATGGGATTTAAATCTCTAATGAGCATTTCATAAGGTAGATCATTAGTCTTCTATGATGTAACATTAAAGTTACTTAACGTAGACCTCTTGAAATAGGTATTGATAAGATCCTCTCTCAAAAGCTCGATTTCACGCCAGAAATAGAATGGAATAGGCTTGGGTGGGCTTTTTTGTTTACATATATTTTTTTGAAATTTATTGCAGGTCGACCTCAGGATGATCTCACAGGGCAACTCATTTCGAATGGCCACAAAGACATAGCATTTTCTGACTACACATCAACACTGAAAGCAATGAGAAAGATTGCCCATGGTGCACTTAAGGCCTATGGAGATGGATTGGTGAAGCTTGAACAATCTGTACTGGGAGAAGCAGATGCACTATTCAAGAGATTTGACAAGAAGAATGGAGAGGGATTCGATCCAATGCCTGATTTATGTAAGATTCATGCTTCAACGTCATTCTATGTTAACAGCTTTGTTCTATGCCTAGAGGCATCTGAAAATGATTACTTCGGTGGTGATATCTACAAATCTTATGGGGTATATGGTTTTAAGTTTAAACTTTATGCACAAACTGAGGCTAAATATGCTCAAAATCTTCTGTGTTTGAAGCAAGTAACAAACCCAGAATATGGTTCTGGCATATCTGCAAGGCTATGGTTTTCAAGACTTCTTGCTCAAGATTTGAAAACAGACTCTTCAAAGTATGAAAATATGCTCCTATAAATTGAGGCTTGAATCCTGAGAAGTTCAGGATACTAGAAGCTGAATCAAATTTGTTGAAAAGGTTTCTCTCCCCCCTGCCCTTGTTAAAATTTGTTGTTACATTTGGGGACACATTCCCGTAAAGGCTTTTGCATTGTTCTTTCTTACGCATTTTTTATACAAGATAGCTACTTTTGATTTAAATCTTAATTTTGTTAAATTTTTCTAAATTTGAGGTTCAGATCTTATGTTTTCTTAACTTTTTCTTGGATAGGGCTAGAAAGTACTACCCTATCTTTGTCAATCTTACAGCCGCGAATTGATATTTTGCCTGTAACATTATCAATGTAAGAATAGAGTAGCATCGAGTTTGGCAAGCAAAGTAGCATCGTTTTCGTATAAACTCTTTCTTTATTCAAAAATCATGTATTTAATTTCTTCTTACTTTAATTTTCATTTCAAATACTTCAACTTAGGTCATGATTTCCCTAGAGTGAACGTCCGCGCAGGTTGTACAACTAACTCAATCTAACATAACTTGAATAGCAATTTCAACGTAGATGAAGAATAGAATAAGCTAACACGAACTTAGATTTTCTTTTGGCATTTTGATTACTCTCAGATTTTTGAAGTGGAAACTCTGTATGTTTATACTTATTTACAATGTAGACAAGTTTTGTATGAACAAAGTATAAGTGTTACTTTGGCTACTCTACTACAGTTGAACTTTTGTTGCGGAGCTAAGATTTATCATTATCGTTCAACAAATTTATATCATTAGTATTTACATTACATTCATTCGATGAAATAAGCAACTGTTGATTAGCTACAATTTAATTTCTAGGCCTCTCCGTTATAAACGTCATATGTGCCATTATATTTGGAAAGCGATACTCTGACGACGACGAAGAATTTCAACGCATTCTGGAAGCCATAACATTAATTTTCAGCTTTGATATGTCAGCACCTGTTAGCCACATACCACTGCTAAAATATTTGCCGAGTTCCGCCTTAGCTGATCTGAAGCGTGGAATTGAAATGCGAGATAATATCTTAGCGAGGGTAGTGACAGAACATAAAGAGAGCTTTGATCCAGAAACTCTTCGTGACTTTACAGACTTCATTATAAATGAGACAAAGAAGCAAGCGTTAGAAGACAAGACAATGCAAAACCTCGTTGATGATGTTAATCTGCAGCAGATTTTAAGTGATTTGTTTATGGCTGGAGTGGAAACTACAGCAACAATGCTAACTTGGACCTTTGCTTTCCTTGCTACATACCCAGATGTACAAAGACGTGTTGCGGAAGAGCGACGTAAGATCATTGGCAACAGAATACCTCGATTGAGCGACAGAGGCAGTTTACCTTACTTTGAGGCCATGATCCTGGAAGCTTTACGGATGGGATCAGTTGCTGCTTTAGCTATTCCACACAAAACCCTTCAAAATGCTGAATGCGGCGGTCATAAAATACCAGCTGGTACACAGATTTGGTACAATATTTGGGCCTTACACTATGATGAAAAAGAATGGAAGGAGCCACTTCGCTTTAATCCAGAGCGGTTTCTTGATAAGGAAGGAAAGTTAGTGCGCACTACAGACCAGAGTTTTCTACCATTTGGAGCTGGAAGGAGAGTATGCATTGGAGAAGCATTAGCCAGGATGGAGCTGTTTGTGTTCCTTTCAAACATCCTTTGGAAATATGACATTGCGCCTGATGGTGATTTACCTGATCTTGACGGAGTAATGTCATTAGTATTGAAACCAAAACCGTTCAAAGTAAAGCTCAGTCCACACTAAAGTGAGCCGTGGAGGGTGCAAACGTGAATATAAGGGATAAGAGAATAAAGAGAACTAGGATCTGGCTTTTACATACAGCTGCAAGTTAGGGATGAGATCAAAGGATTTTGATTTCTTAATTTTTAGTTTAATCGATATCACTGAAAATTCTTTCTTGCTTTTACTTCTTTTGCATTTTTAGTTAAGTGGTTTGTAGGATATGATTGTTTATTTGTTTCTCAGCTTATTTAATATGGTTTTTCTTAATCTAGTTTACTATATGCATGCAAAATAAGCTAAAGTGATTTAAATTCGACGTTACTTCGACTTTGTTTTATACGCCGACTTTATGTCGAATTTAAATCCCATTGCGCCTCCGCGTTTTGTATGACTAGCACAAATTTGCTTCCTTTCATTGACAAAATGGTGCAAAACACTCAAACGTTTGTTCCAAATAAAGTTTTTCTACACAAGTAGCAGCTATTCTGATGGAAAAGGGGTAGTGCCCATCTCCAACTGTAATCTAGTTGGCAAAGTTTTGGCAAAATTAGTGAACCAAAAACATAAAACAACTTTAAGAGTTGACCAACGGCAAAAGACAAGAAGATCACTTTTTGCCTGAGCCTCAACTTTCTCAGAAGCTTCCATCTTATAAAAAAGTGTACTCGGGCACATACTCGACTACCTCTAGAATATTTGATAAATTCGGCACCTCTGCCACCTGACGTTTCTTGTACAAACCGCCACAGTTCTATACTAGAGGCCTATGATTATTTATTATCTCACCAATCTTTTGGCCTAGGCCTAAACGCAGAATGCACTCATCAATTTCACAACCATGCTTCTCTTGTTCCTATAGTGAACTGAAATCTTTCGTTTCGATGGCCATCTTTTGTTGTAGAAGGCAATATACAGTGTATTTGATAATTAGGCGCCAAGAAGCACTTGAACTGTCATTGAATGGATTTGATCCACAAGGATATGAGGGTGCACAAGGCCGAAGACAATAGCAAACTTCCTGTGGACAATAGCGCACATCTGTGAGGTTTACAATTTCAGTCGACTGGAATTGAATTTAATGCGACGTATAAAACCAAGTCGAATTTAGGTCGAAGATGCGACTTGATAAGTCGAAGATGCGACTGTACGTCGACTGGAATTAAAAGTTGGTTTTATACCTCGCATTAAAGTCGAATTTAATTCACACTTAGTCATTTTTTTGCCACAGCATTTTAATTCGATGCGACTAAAATGCGACGAATGAATCAAGCCTAAAAGGTCTCTTCCCCTTTAGTAGTTTAAACAAAAGCATAAGAAGAGATGTATGCAGTTTGAAAGCGATGAAGTTTCTTTCAAAAAGAAGGGAAATATTGGAATTGCCTCTTCTTGTTTCACCAAATCATACCCCCTTTATTAGCACAGATCGATAGCTGCACAAATTTATTTTTTTGAATATGCACAAAACCCAGTCTACCATTGAATAAAGGCGTTATGAAGCATCCTCGCGTAAATATGAGTGGCTGCTAAGAGCAATTTACCGTCAAATTGCAGAATGGTAGGGTATGTTGTTGACAGTTTGGTGACATCTGTCTTCCTAGTTATGAATCGTTCTATACTCGTACGAATAATGGCTGTGATTCTAAAAAAGAGAGCTTGTATTACCTACCGTGTTATTGGTGGTCTTGCATCGATTCTTTATCTTTTATCAGGGTAAATTTTACGAGCGGGTGAGGGAGGGCAAGATCTTTCAGATAGGTAAGTAGTGGCTCGGTGGCCCATTTTGGCTTTGCGGCTGGTCACTGCGTTTTCAAAGCAGTGCTGGCACTATCGGACTACTTTATTCCCCTTTAGGGCATGCATTTTCCCTCACTTCTCCTATATTTATCCTATAACATTTCTCCACGACTAGCAAGCTTCTTTATTTCTTCACCTACAGCTCCTTAGCTTGCCCTACTTTCTAAATTATTTTGTCTTTGCATGCTCTATGGGGAATTCACCCTCGATTGGCATCACATAAACTTAACACTGTAAACGACGCATATATGATATTGGATATTGAGTCGATATAGTCACAAACAGATGTCATAAAGTAGCTTGTCAAACCGCTATCGCTTCTGTACCTACACAGCCCAATCATCAATAATATATATATATATCAATATATGTTCGATGCTACACATGCAAGCAACAGTTGAAAGACAGACAAATGTTAGCTAATTTATGACAGGTTTTTCCTTCCTGGCACTATGAAGGATAAAAAGACTGTCTAATAGGTACAGTTGTATGCTTGGATGGGGACCTATTTAAGGGGGCTTTTTAAAAATTTGTGGCTCTAGGGTTGGGGCTTATTCGGAGGGAGAGGCAACTCGAGTTTTTACGGTATCGCAGAACAATTTGGATCCACCTATTGTATATTTCACCTCGATAGCAAACATTGCATTCTATCGATAGTGGAAAAGTTTATCTGAAAGCAGCATTACAGCTTGAATAAACTACAAGAATGCAGACCTACCAACCTGGCAAAGGGATTTGTGCGAAATGTGACCCCGATTGTTTTTGATTTCTTTAGATTATTGCTTTGTTCTTTAATTTATTTTTGTTTGATGCTGCTGGGAGCCAACTGCGTGCATCCGTTGGCTCTAATCTTATTGGAAAGAAAGGTGGAAGAGACAAGATGGAATCGATCACCAACCTAGATGGGCGTATGTTTGTGGCGAATTAACTATTGAGCAATGGGAAATTTCGTTGATTCAGCAAAAGGAACTCGTTAATTAGACATCTCACTCTTCGAAGTAAAGGACATTTGACGGACGCCACAACATACAGGTGAAATCTTTCTGTATTTATATATCTGGTTTTTTCACGAAGTCGCTGACGTTATGGACCGCTGTGATTCATCTTCGGACACTTGAAAGTACTATCGCTTCTTGTTGTTTGTTAGTTTTAGTTTGTCTTGATTAGTTATTCGTTATTGTTAACTTTTCATATATACATTATTTTATACAGTCCTCAAATCACGAACCAGCATCGTATCAGAAATTGAATCTTTGAGTTTTTGACAACCCCTACTGGGTGAATCTAGAATTAAAAGTTTCTAACCTGCCTTGTAGGCCTTGCCTACCGAACAAGAACTTAGGCAGGAAAATTACACAGGTAAAGACAACCAATCTTTGTTGGGAAAAATAGGGAGAGATACAAATGTAATGATTGTGTTAACTCCCTAGTTATCATCATACTCCCGGCCCTAGTGGGGCAGTAATTGACACGTGCAGAACCTCTTGTATTAGTCAGTCTTATTTGGGAATTCATAGAAAGGAGTCAACGAATTCTTGTCTCTCTCTGGCGAACCCGTTAAACGCAACAATTGGTGACAGAGGAACAGAGCTGAATGATCAAGTCTCAAGTATGTCTGCTATTATTCCTGAGACGTTTCAAACGGGTGATTTTGTTGCCTGGCTACCCCAGTTCGAATGTTCTGCTACTGCAAATAATTGGGATGCTGCAGCAAAATTACATAAGCTACCTGCCTTACCAACCTGGACACAGGTACAGACAACCAATCTTTTTTGGGAAAAATAGGGAGAGATACAATGAAATAGGGAGAATAACTTTTTATCACTTTAAATGATTGATGGAAACACCTCTACATGTTTAGATATGGTGCCTGACTGTTACAGTTTCTGCAGCTTTCATTATATCCTCTTCGGGTACCCATTTATAGCAAGAAAGTGATCCATCTAACGTGAGATCCATCATGTAACATGTCGCTAATTCTTACAATTTTCTTACAAAATACATTTTCCTACAAGGGCTACTTCGAGAATTATCGGTATTCATTTCTGTAATAAATGATGGGCCTAAGTCCATTTCAACAATCTAGGAAATTAAATCAATGACATAAATTTGCTCATGTCTGCAAATAGCAAATGACGCAATGCCCCCTGGAAGAATGCACGGAGACGTGGCATCAATTACGTCAATATCCTAAACTTACCTTGGATGTATGTATTGTTCGTATCTAACAGGCTGTCAGCGTGTTTGTGGATTCTTTTGTCTCGTCCTCGTTAGGGTCTATAAAACAATGACCTAGTGACTGTAAACACACAGAAGACAGCAACAGGTACAGTCAGTGGCGGCTCGTGGTATTTTTCGCTGGGGGGGCAAGTCTTTGAAAAACTGGGTGTGGTCGAAAATATCTTAAGGAGCCACACCCAAAAAAAATAACATTGGATAGCATTATATCCAGATAGCAAAATACACGTTTTCTTTTCAAATAAGAAATAAATTATCTGGCTTCAAACTGGAAGTTTTATAATTTTTTGTCGAATACAGCCTGAAATTTTTCTTAAATATAGAGAATTCTGGTGATAAAAATAACCCAGCTTAGGCAATTATGATTCAAGAAAAGGATGTTCAGGTTTTTTGAGGCATATAATGGATGCTAATTCTACTTTCTTTCTAGTTTTATAAAACATTTACTTAAAAAACAACTCTTTAAAGTTACTGCTTGAAACTCAGCCTGCCTGTTTCTTAAC
>WIPJ01001340.1:1231036-1257105 GCA_018155075.1 Cassiopea andromeda
CCTCTACCTTGATTTTTTTCAACCTTATTTGAGTTAGGCACTAACTGGTGCAATGAGACAAAAATATGGATTTCAGCTGTTCCTGGTGTTCTCGGCTATCTATGTATATAATTCTACGCAGCGTAAGAGGTTAATATTACGGAAATAATTATCTATTTCCAGTATACATTCCCAATAATCATATTTCAAACGCCTGTTAAACTTTTGCAATGCGAACGTAGTTTCCGTGTGGTCTTTTGCCTGACTACGCTACCATTTTGACTTTACATAGTGGACCCCGATCACGTGACATAGCGAGCTCTCTAGTCCTATCATCTCTATGATTGCATAAGGTAGATTATTAGTCTTCTATGACGTAACATTAAAGTTACTTAACGTAGACCTTTTGAAATAGGTATTGATCAGAACCTCACTCTAAAGCTCGATTTCAAGCCAGAAATAGAATGGAATAGGCTTGGGTGGGCTTTTCTGTTTGAATATGTTTTTTTGAAATTTATTGCAGGTCGACCTCAGGATGATCTGACAGGGCAACTCATTTCGAATGGCCACAAAGACATAGCATTTTCTGACTACACATCAACACTGAAAGCAATGAGAAAGATTGCCCATGGTGCACTTAAGGCCTATGGAGATGGATTGGTGAAGCTTGAACAATCTGTACTGGAAGAGACAGATGCATTATTCAAGAGATTTGACAAGAAGAATGGAGAGGGATTCGATCCAATGCCTGATTTATGTAAGAGTCATGCTTCAACGTCATTTCATGTTAACAGCTTTGTTCTATGCCTAGAGGCATCTGAAAATGATTACTTCGGTGGTGATATCTACAAATCTTATGGAGTATGTGGTTTTAAGTTTAAACTTTATGCACAAACTGAGGCTAAATATGCTCAAAATCTTCTGTGTTTGAAGCACGTAACAAACCCAGAATATGGTTCTGGCATATCTGCAAGGCTATGGTTTTCAAGACTTCTTGCTTAAGATTTGAAAGCAGACTTTTCAAGGTATCAAAATATGCTCACATAAATTTAGGCTTGAATCCTGAGAAATTCAGGATACTAGAAGCTGAATCAAATTTTTTGAAGAGGTTTATGCTCCCCCATTGTTAAAATTTCTTGTTGCATTTGGGGACACAATCCCATAAAGGCTTTTACATTGTTCTTTCTTACGCATTTTTTATACAAGATAGCTACTTTTGGTTTAAATCTTAATTTTGTTAAATTTTTCTAAATGTGAGGTTCAGATCTTATGTTTTCTTTACTTTTTCTTGGATAGGGCTAGAAAATACTACCCTATCTTTGTCAATCTTACAGCCTCGAATTTATATTTTGTCTGTAACATTATGAATGTAGGAATACAGTAGCATCGATTTTGGCAAGCAAAGTAGCCTCGTTTTCGCATAAACTCTTACTTTATTCAAAAATCATGTATTGCATTTCTTCTTACTTTAATTTTCATTTCAAATACCTCAACTTAGGTCATGATTTCCCTAGAGTGAACGTCCGCGCATGTTGTACAACTAACTCTGTCTAACATAACTTCAATAGCAATTCCAACGTAGATGAAGAATAGAATAAGCTAACACGAACTTAGATCTTCTTTTGGCATTTTGATTACTCTCAGATTTTTGAAGTGGAAATTCTGTATGTTCATACTTATTTACAATGTAGACAATTTTGTATGCAAAAAGTATAAGTGTTACTTTGGCTACTCTACTACAGTTGAAGTTTTGTTGCAGAGCTAAGATTTATCATTATCGTTCAACAAATTTATATCATTAGTATTTACATTACATTCATTGGATGAAATAAGCAACTTTTGATTAGCTACAATTTAATTTCTAGGCCTCTCCGTTATAAACGTCATATGTGCCATTATATTTGGAAAGCGATACTCTGACGACGACGAAGAATTTCAACGCATTCTCAATGCCATAACATTGATTTTCAGCTTTGATATCTCAGCACCTGTTAGCCACATCCCACTCCTAAAATATTTACCGAGTTCCGCCTTAGCTGATCTGAAGCGCGGAATTGAAATGCGAGATAATATCTTAGCGAGGGTAGTGACAGAACATAAAGAGAGCTTTGATCCAGAAACTCTTCGTGACTTTACAGACTTCATTATAAATGAGACAAAGACGCAAGCGTTAGAAGACAAGACAATGCAAAACCTCATTGATGATGTTAATCTGCAGCAGATTTTAAGTGATTTGTTTATGGCTGGAGTGGAAACTACAGCAACAATGCTGACTTGGACCTTTGCTTTCCTTGCTACATACCCAGATGTACAAAGACGTGTTGCGGAAGAGCGACGTAAGATCATTGGCGACAGAATGCCTCGATTGAGCGACAGAGGCAGTTTACCTTACTTTGAGGCCATGATCCTGGAAGCGTTACGGATGGGATCAGTTGCTGCTTTAGCTATTCCACACAAAACCCTTCAAAATACTGAATGCGGCGGTCATAAAATACCAGCTGGTACACAGATTTGGTACAATATTTGGGCCTTACACTATGATGAAAAAGAATGGAAGGAGCCACTTCGCTTTAATCCAGAGAGGTTTCTTAATAAGGAAGGAAAGTTAGTGCGCACTACAGACCAGAGTTTTCTACCATTTGGAGCTGGAAGGAGAGTATGCATTGGAGAAGCATTAGCCAGAATGGAGCTGTTTGTGTTCCTTTCAAACATCCTTTGGAAATATGACATTGCGCCTGATGGTGAGTTGCCTGATCTTGATGGAGTAATGTCATTAGTATTGAAGCCAAAACCGTTCAAAGTAAAGCTCAGTCCACACTAAAGTGAGCCGTGAAGGGTGCAAACGTGAATATGAGGAACAAGAGAATAAAGAGAACTAGGGTCTAACTTTTACATACAGCTGCAAGTTAGGGATGAGATCAAAGGATTTTGATTTCTTAATTTTTAGTTTAATCGATATCACTGAAAATTCTTTCATGCTTGTCCTTCTTTCGCATTTTTAGTTAAATGGTTTGTAGGATATGATTGTTTATTTGTTTCTCAGCTTATTTAATATGGTTTTTCTTAATCTAGTTTACTATATGCATGCAAACTAATCTAAAGTGATAACTAAATTAACACGAGGAAGCGTAACTATATTCAACTTCTGTCAACAATCTAAACCAAAATAAAATTCAATTCAATATAAATACTTACACAAACTATACTTACAATGAAGGAACTCACATTCTTTTAGCGTGTTTTAAAATGTTTAGTTTTTCTGCCAATTTCATATCATTTTGTAGCCCAATCCATCTTAGAAGGCTCAAAGACCGCAGGCTATTTGAGTCAAAGGCGACTTGAACTGGTCTAAAAGTTGGTGAATTGTTGGTTTCTCTTTCCCAGTAGCTAGAAGATTTTACTGGAAAGTGCATGAAGGAAATTTTAGTTTTTCAGAGCTGTTTGATGTTTCAGGGCACATTCTTGATTTTCGTCAGTTTTGTGCAAGGACTTAACTCATGAGAAATGCCATACTAACAGGCAATAGTCAAATTTCCAATAGACATTACTCTAGATAAGAATCTTCATTTTATCAAAATCTTAAATCTTGTGAGTCTTTTTAAAACAATGAGTTGTGGTGCAGCTTTTTTAAAAATTTCAGAGACGTGCTGTTCAAAGTTCAGTCAAAGGCAAGTATGAAAATGGGGGTACAATTCTGGCTTATCTTAAGGAGCCTGAAGGAAACGCAAGCACCTTTCTCACAAAGGCAGCCTCTTGAACCAACGTAGTCCTTATTCAGAGAGTCTGTGGCTGAATTTTTCAGATATCCAGCGTCCAAATATATTATTGATTTAGAATCCAGCTGTGCAACGTGTCATAACTTCTGACCTCGTATCTTTCTCTTTCTTTCTGAAATATACATTCCTATATACAGTAAATCCTGCCGTAGCTGCCACCTCTCCGGAACGGTCACATATCCATTGGGGTCATCAATTAACCCGCCCTTATAGACTACGTTTACACGTGGCCGGCCAAATTTTGGAGCGGCCAAATAGTAGGTAGGTTAAGCAGCCGACCAAAATAAAGGTCGCTTAGGCCTTGCACTCACACAGGCCGGTCAGTCAAGTTCATGACATGCGCAGAGTATGAATTGTGCCAACTCTATTGTAAACAATGGTAGCATCCTTCTCACTTCCTCTCATTCAATTAGACGAGTTTGCAAAACGTGAGAAACTGGCGTACAAAAGATAAGGAAAGTGAAATGTATTTTATTTGAGCTGACGACTGCGTATGATGAAAGTTATCTGAGAGTACAGTAACCTTCGAAGCAATACCTACTACATTTGCTACACTACCGTTCACAAAGTGGATACACAACAAAATACGATACGTGCATGTGAAGGTCTAGAACAGTGCTTCTCAACCTTTTTGATCCACTTCACCCCTTTAAGAAACAATTCTCAGCTATTCATCCCCACCACGACAAATCTTATAGAAATATTAAATCTATAAATATTATAGAATATTAAATCTAGGAGATAATGACAAAGGGTGTATACTAAAACAAAGCACAAATACTGTATTTTAACAACAAAAGTTCTTTTTTTCAAGCTCAGTTTGGAACTGCTGATCAACATCACCAAGATCAACCAGCTTATATTGAGTCAGCCATCCAGGAAAGCCCATCTCACTCAGGTCTACGAATCACTGCATAAATTCTGTCACCATACTTTGTAAATGACTCGTGATTACATTCAAGACCCTATCTGAAACATCATCGCATGAACTCAAACGAACGAAGTTCACAAACTCGCGCTGGGATAGTTCTACTCTGTATTGACGAACTCTAGTAGCAAAACCGAATTTTTTATTTTTTGAATCCAGAAGGCTTTTATTTGTACCTTGCCGATTTACATGCAGTTCTCAATTGAGAGATTTATAACGATCTGAAATGACAGGAAACCCGTATTATATAGCTGACACCAAACTATCTGCCCAATTACAACTTCACCCCTTTGTGTACAATTCACCCCCAATTCCCCCTTTTTCAAAATTTCACCCCTTAGTATCTCGAATTCACCCCCAAGGGGTGCATGTGCACCCCGGTTGAGAAGCACTGGTCTAGAAGTTTTTCCATTGTTAATACACATTCACAGCAGGCTTGTTGTAGATAAGTTTTAACTCATACCCTCACCCCGTGCATGATTAATTCTTTTTGCAATCCCCTAAGGATCCATAGAGCGTGAGTGAATACCGCATGCAGGGAGATGCTGTGGGTGGAGCCAGCAAGCAGAACAAGATTGAAAAACGTGTATTACAAGACACAATGATTTGAGTTTTATTTTTATTATTTCGCTACAAAAACTCGATATTATTCTGTATGTCTTAAAGCCACAACGTCGATCATGGATGATGCCCTCGAAGTGCAGAATGAGTAGAAAGTACAGAATAAGGCACTTCAATGTAAATTGTCTCTGAGAATTATTGTGCGAAGTGTCCTTTCCCCTGCCCTCACTACCTAAGAGCTGACTTTAGATAAGTAGTGTAAACAAAAGCATAAGAAGAGATGTATGCAGTTTGAAAGCGATGAAGTTTCTTTCAAAAAGAAGGAAAATATTGGAATTGCCTGTTCTTGTTTTCACAAAATGATACCCCCTTTATTAAACAGATCGACAACTGCACAATATATTCTCTCGAATATGCACAAAAACCAGTCTATCATTGAATAAAGGCGTTATGAAGTATCCTCCCGTAAGTATGAGTGACCTGCTAAGCGCAATTACCGTCAAATTGCAGAATGGTAGGGTATGTTGTTGACAGTTTGGTAACATCCTGTCTTGCTAGTTATGAATCCTTCTATACACATCTTTATAAGAAAACCATTATTTTGCCTGAGCCTCTATTTTCTTAACTTTTCCCCCAATTGAGCCTAAGATTTTCTTAAATTGTTCTTAACTTTTACTGAATACACTGGCTAGAGTAGTTTACACTATCGTTAACAATATTGTATACATGAATTTGAATTCCATCTTTAACATTTTGAATGCAATAACGACGGAATACCGATTTTTTTGCCTATAAAAACACTTACTTTTGGAAATTGAGCTTCGTGATTTTCCTACGATTTCCTTAAGATTTTGACGACTTGAGCCTCATTTTCTTATAATAAAAACGTGTACTCCTAAGAATAATGACTGTGATTCTACAAAAGAGAACTTATACTACCTACCGTGTTATTGGTGGTCTCGCATCGATTCTACATCTGTTATCAGGTTAAATTTTATGAGCGGGTAAGGGAGGGCAAGATCTTTCAGATGGGTAAGCAATGGCTCCGTGGCCCATTCTGGCTTTGCGGCTGGTCACTGCGTTGTCAATCTGGTTCTAATAATTATGAGTGAAGCAGTGCTGGCACTATCGGACTACTTTATTCACCTACGGGGTATGCATTTCCCTTCACTTCTCCTATATTTATCCTATAATATTTCTCCACGACTAGCAAGCTTCTTTATTTCTTCACCTACAGCTCCTTTGCTTTCCCTACTTTCTACATGATCTTGTCTTTGCATGCTCTATGGGGAATTCACCCTCCATTGGCATCACGTAAACTTAAAACTAAACGAAGCATATATGATATTGGATATTGAGTCGATAAAGTCACAAAAAAGAAGTCTTAAAGTAGCTTGTCTAACTCTTCTGCACCTAAACAGCCCCATCATCAATAAAAAACCAATAAAAGCCTGGCTTTAAAGCAGTTTGTCTGGTAAGAGTTGAGCAGCAAAGCAACTGCATGTGATTCTCACGATAGGGACCTTATATCATTCTAATTTTCACTGAATTCTTCAAAGAGCAAGATTGGTAACAACTCAATTTTCAGTTTCTACAAAACACAAAATGCAACAGAACAATCACACTAATTTGAAACCACAATCTTTCACTTCACCTGTAGGAAAGGAGTGAAAATTCACTCCATTTTTTCCACCTCCATATCAATATTCGCAGTCTCTCGTTGCTCAATGAATGCTGAATTCTGCTCTCTTTCCTGCAATGCTAGCTGCATGTGTTCAAAATCTGCATGTAAATTGAAGCGAAATTGATTCAACTGTCCGAGTATACTTAATGTCTCATGAGCAACAGCAGCGACTTCACGACTAGGTCTTTTCCAAATCGAAGTCTTTTCAAAGTATTTATCAATTATGTGCTGCATTCCCATAAAACTTCGTAGCCAGATTATCAATAACTTCTCTGTAAAAGCTTCGTTATACCAGTTGAGAGTCTCGCATACAAAACTGCGCGCACGAAGATCATCATCCAAAAGAAATGGCGACTGTTCTATGATGACTACCAGTTTTTGCAGGGCTGGCTCTTCAACACATTCTTTAGAGACGTCCTTCATAAGAGACCATATACTATACTTCGTGGAGCCCAGTAGAAATCTTGCCATGGAGTTATCCCTTTTTACATCATGAAGAACCAAGGAAAACAGCGCCGTACAGAAATCCCGCCTTACCAACCATCCAAGGTCAATATTTACTGAATCGTCGCCAACTTGATGTGGAAATCTAAGACGTCGCACATCCGAATACTGCTGACCAATAGAAGCGACAACCTTTCCAAGAGAGACCACATATGTCTCCCTGAATGCGAGTATCTCTTTTGGTAGATACATCTCGTGAGAAGGCTTTTGCGAAGAAAAACTTCCTTTGGCAGGAGCGTCGGCCTCTCTGTTCTTTAATTTCAACTTTCTAGGTTTAGGAATCCCCACGCCATTTAATTTTTCAGGACCAGGCTGGTCACAAGTACCAATGTCTTGACTACTTTCCCCACAGTCAATCTCGGTTGCACTAGCACCAACAAATGAACTGGAAATAGGTCTTAGGTGCTCATCTTCAGAGTTCAGCATCGGCTGTAAATGGTCCTCTATGAATTGAGTGACACGCCATTTTCCGCCATTTCCTGGTATCCAATGGCAACATATTCCACCTACGAAAATAATTTGGGAGAGTCGTTTGAGCAGAATGCAAGGTCAATGAAAGAGTCCTGGCATGATAAAAATACAGCTTAGCAATACGTCAATATAGGTACAATACTGTATAAGCTTACACTTGACACATGCTCATAAAATACCTATGATTTATGGAACTGCTAATAAAATATTAGTTTTATGTTGGCGAATTTATTAAAAAAAGCTGAGAACTTAATCAAATACTGAAGGGTCAATCATTTTCTTATCTTTCTTCACTGCTTTAGCAGACATCAATCTATCTTTGAGTCATTTTATAACGCATGTAAAAATACAAAGATATTTTAATGAGTTCAAACGCTACAATACATTTATTGGGATAATAAATACATATCAAGAAATCATTTTCACTTTTGAACGTTTTGCATTCACTTAATACGCATAAATACACGAGTAGAAACGAAATGAATACAATACAATGAAACGAAATCAAAAATCTTGAAATGGAACATGCATTTGGAACCAGAGGCTTAGCCAGGGTAGCATCGTTGGGAGGACAAGACGAGGTGAGGCCAGAGACTGGAGGGTTTGAGCAAGATGCACCCCTGGAGGTAACTAGAAAGTAACTAGGCGCTATGGGTATTGCCTTCTGTCATATTTGATGCTGAAGATATATAGGCATATGTGTATATATATATATATATATATATATATATATATATATATATATATATATATATATATATTTATATAATACATCAGAATACAGCAAGATAGTGAAGGGACGGTTGTTTTTCAACAAAAAAGCCATACCAATTAACTTGACACTTTTTTCTTTCTTAACTTTACTGGCGATTGAGAGACCTTCTGTCCTATTTGCTGAGCCTCTGGTGGTATCCTGGTTTATGGAATCAATACTGTTCGTCAGTTCAAGCTCTGTGTGGAATATTGTACCGTCTGTCAATTTCCATACTCCGTCTACCTTTCTTATATGAACGCCTAAAACAATTGTAGCAACACAATTATTAATTGGCGTTCTGTTTCTAAAGACAATCCTACATTATTGAAAAATCATTTTTGCCAACCAAAGATACAGTTCTCGAAAGCGAAAATATTGCGTTGCTCAGGCCCGCCCAAATTACATTAGTATTCTCACGGTCCTATTACACGTTAGATATTCACGTGTAATCTGATTCGATAATGGGCAACTTTTGCGTATTAAGGGATTAAAACACTTTGTAAATAAAAGCAACTTTTTGCTTGATGCTATTACGAATGGCATGAAATATGCAAAACCGGCCCAAAATCGAGTTAGATTATATCTGAATATCTAGCGTATGCAGTTGTACTTTTAGGGCGGCAAGTCAAGAGAATTCTAACATACATTTATTTCAAATAATAATGTCTATAATATCGTTCAACAAGTTCGTTTCCTTTTCACATACTTGCGCACTCCATCCTGCAATAAACTACACTCTATCCACATGCTCTAGTGATTGATACATAAGGAGTGCCCAGCCCTCTGATTAGCTATAATAAAGGAACTGGGTTCTAACGATTACTACATAACTACCTGTACGCAACAAATACCATGGTTTTAAGTTAAAGCTATATATTGACGTTATTTTGACAGCGACGTACTAATAGAGAGCTATTTTAGCTATATAGGTTAGGCACACAACTAGGGGAGGGGTCATATGAATATGTAATCCTGGTCTTTTCAGTAAAATAATCAAAGTGCCCTTTTTGTAGTGCCCTCTCTATTCAAAAAGGACACTTGCCTAACATGGAAAAGGCGTGCTTCCAAATATATTTGCAGGGGCTTCAACGCCGGCCCCCATTTTTCAATCTCTATCGTGATAATGAATAGCAAGAATAATCATTGGCTTTCAGAGCAACGATAAAATTAAACCTCCCACAGTGCTTCTTCTGCACAGCAGTATTCAAAGGCAGCATCTTCTTCAAAAGGGTTTAGTGTGCCCTTTTTCATTGATTATATCCCTGCTCTCGAAAATTCTTAGTTGGGCGACTCTCTCCGCAACAGGTAAGGGTAAGTAAACAATTGTGGGAACATTTATTTGTGTGGTGAACACAAGTTTATGGATTATAGGCATATTATATGTGGTTAAAAGCAGTAATGTATGTGGCAAATACAGTAATTTGTGTGGTAAGCAAATTGGTTTATACAAAGTCAGTAGAAAGGGCTGGTCTGGAAAGCGGCAATGCGTCAAAGAAACATCACAAGTGCCACCTTCAGCTTACCGACGATTTTGAAACAGTGTGTCACGTGACGTGCAAGGTGCACACAGTTATGCTCGTATGCGCATCTAATCATCTCCATGTTTCTTAGGGATGGCCAGCAAGCCTGTTTATTTGAGTTATTTTCTAGGTTAAACCAGGATCTTCTCCATGTATTTCACGCAGAAAGGTCTGTAGATTTGAAGTCGGTTGCGAGAATTTACCAAACAAAGCATCTCTTATATCTTCTCTTCAAATATTCTTCCTTTCTTTGGGTTCTTGGTGTTGTCTCTGGTTTTGGGCAGTTCTCAGTATCCAGTACGCACGTTCAGCTACTGGTAGCAATGGTTAGGGTAAATATTAGGCAGGGCTTAGCCATAGGGAGTTTGGAGGGTCCTGCACCCCCAATATTTCGCATATCGGCACATTTGCCGAATGGCAATACTGCTTGTCGGCGTTGTATTGTTTATAAAACTCAACGAAAGTCCTAATTGTAGGGAAATTGGGCTCAAAAGACGTCTGCTTATCGGCAAATCGGGGTTGTGTACTCACCAACAATTTTCTCTAGCTTTCCCCTGGTGTTAGGGATTGGAAATGGTAAAACATCAATAACCTCGCAAGTGATTTTTGCTCCCAACCCATTACCCTATGGGTAACACAAGTTACCAAGTGAATACCCACATCAAGAGCTATCAATTTATGCATAAATTATAGGGGTATTAGCTTTTTTCATATGGGTGTACGCAGTGGTGTAGAAAGGGAAGGAGGTGCAGCCACTCTAGTTGTGACTCGAGGGGGCTCAGTCCCGCAAACTCGCTGAATATTTTACAAACAAGAGCGTAGAAGAATCTTTACTCTCTTGTAAAGGGCAATTTTATTTTCAAAAATCTGTTGAAAAATTGCTAGTTTACAACACAATGAACAGCTACTTGGATCGAAGTTGGAGTTTCTTATAAAAGCACGAGCTAGAAAAGAACCACCCCTCCTTAGCTATGCATTTATTTCTAAACTACTGGGTGCACGACTCTGTGTACTTGCGTAGAGTCATTAGTAAATGCTAAACAAACTTCAGGCAGAAATACATAGAAATTCTTTCTTGAATAAATTTTGGGTCGTACTTTTCACTGTTAGGTATCCACATTAGTGGGATGAAGGAGTATGAAAAGTCTGATTGATTATTCGTCCATATTTGCTAATATTAGTTTTTAAAGAACAAAGGGCTGAAATTTCTTCTTGCCTGTTTCCATTTCATCTTCCTGAAAGCGCGGTTTGCAAATAAGAACTCGGTCTTGCTCATTCTTCGATCTATGGTGATTCTATACAAAATCTAGAAACAGTGGTGATTTTTAAAAATTTTAACAAGGGGGACTCTAGGTGCAACCACGCCTATATTTTTCGTGTGACCTAGCTGCAACATATCCATATTGTCAAAGATTCAGATATGATACTTTAGTTTAGTAATAATAAAGCATAATAAACAATTAGAAATGTCTCAATTACTATATAGCAGTGAATAATTAATAACAGCAATACAAAACACTTACGAAGCAAGATCAATACGCTTGGGAAAGCAAGGCCAATGCAAGAATTTATAGGGGAGGCTGAGCCCCCTGAAACGAACAGTAATTTTACCAAGGAGGGCTCCGCCCCCTGAGCCCCTCCTAGATACCACCCCTGTCTAGGACCTCCATTCTTTGCTAACCTTCTCTGTAGGGGCATTTCAATGTGGATATCCCTACTCCTTTTCGCCGTCCGTCCAGCAAGCGAGCAATTTGTCCTGGACATGCTTTAAAATTCTAGTAAATCATCTACGAGTAATGGCCTAGCAAACACTCTAAATTGTGTGCACTTCCATTAACACATGATTCCGAGAATCGTGATCAAAGAGTGCCGTTCTTGACTTATACCGCCTTTCCTGGTCAGTGCTTTTCTATTGAGTGTGATTTACATGGTAAGCATGTGGGCATGAAACATGATAGCATAAAACATGAACCGACAGTTGCCCGCTAGCAAACAAAATAAAAGGCTCGGCATGTGACCAGTTTAAGTGCAGAATATTGTAGTACTTTATTATTTGATATATGATACTAGTCTTTCTTTTCTTTCTGTTTTTTATTGCATTTTATTTTTGTAATAATGACTTTTAGATATTATAGGTTGGTCTTAATTAGTATAAAATACTAGAAACAAGCCAGCGATAAATAATATGATATGATATTTAATAAATGGTATGGAACACAATAAATAGCAAACATCCCAAAATAATGTGTAACAGCATGTGGTACGCAAGTGATGTCGATTTTACCTGACAAACACAAATAGTTGTATCCTGAGTCCTGACTCATACGCAGAACGTCATTCATTTGTTTGAACTTTAGAACTTGGAACGGCTTCAAACTGCAATTTTGACAAGCTGGGCATATCGTTCTGTGCTTCAAAGGCGAGGATGGGTGCTTTTGAAGGCCTCCATTTAACCTTTCAGTTGACCCTTTTATAATAGCAGCTGTTTGCAAAGTGCAGTCCACACATTCTTTCTGTATAATCTTGGTAGGCTCTCTCTGCTCAGCCTCTTGCTCTACAGCTTCCTCAAGCCGAGCGTCCTCGTGCCTTGCTTCCTCAAGCCTTCCTCCATCGACCTTATTCTGCTTTATCTCCTCTTCCATGCGCTCCCCGAGTATGTTTCGTAATCTCTTAAATTTAGCTTCTTATTCGTACACTTTAGCTTTACAAGCGCCCTTCCGACCTCTTACTTCTGTTTGCTCTCCGTCATGAGATTGAAAGGCAGACAGCTCCTTCGCTGCTCTATCGAACTCTAGTAGCAATTTCAGTTTCGTTCTGAGTTTTTAAGTTAAACCTCAGTTTTCCCGCGTGTACGGCATGGAAAAACTTCCGCCTACTCAACAACACCATTGTTGGCCTTCACGCTCAGGCATTCTACGCTTTGAACATGAAACTGTCAGAGAGGCCATAACTGGAGGTAATATCTTGGAGGGGCAAATCCTGCCTGTAATATTAGTTTGGAGGGGCAAAAGCCTCATTTTGTAACTCTACAAGCTAGTAATTCTGTTAGTAATTCTGTTGAAGGGTGAAAGCCATGGAAAATTTTTTTCACATGGGGGGCAATTTGCCATATACCTCCCTTGCAAGTAGGTAACAGCGCAAAGTAGGAAGAAGTTGATTGTTTGTTTTATTTGAACTTGCTTATGTTTGTAGTTCTTTGACAATCTGCGCTGTTTCAATTTCCATCCACGATATTTCTCATTCCATTTCTCATATATTTCATACTTCCGCTCTCTATTTTTATCTTCACTTCTCTTGCTATTTGAATAGCGATACGTACTAAACATTCGCTATTCAATGGTAAGGTATTGTTGGTCATTGATAATTCAATCGATGTGGAGTTTAGCGTCAGGCACTGGATTGTGTCAATTTCCAAATCCAGTGATGTGACGAGACACCTTCTGTTTGTAGTAGGACTACAAGTACGTCACAAGTAGCCTCTCTATCACGTTAATCCTAATGTATGGACTTTCTATTTCTCCTTCACTCTGTTGTATTTTAGATAATCACTTCCTGTAATAGATCTGTATTTAAGTTGTAGTCACATGTAAGTTCTTGAGTCAGTGAATCAGTCAGTTCTGGAGTAGGTCAGTGAGCATCAGTATAATCGTCTCGCAACAACGTCTTGTTCCTGGCTCCGTGTCTCCGCACGTAAAACTGGAATTACTGTAAGACCGACCCCCTCTTACAAATGGTGGAGTACCCGTGCTCTTACAAATGGTGGAGTACCCGTGCTCTTACATGTTGGGGGGGGGAGGGCGTATTGACCACTTGACCAACTACTTTTATTAACAAAGAAGGGTCACAGCGAATACTGTTGAAATCCTTCAGGTCGGAAGTACACATTTCTCTTATAAGAAACCACTTAATAAGGAAATTACATCTTAATGGCAGAAATAGTTAAGGAATGTACACTAATAGCAGAAACAAAGATAATTTTAATTTTTCAATTTTAAAACTTTGTAACTCCAAATGATCAAGAATTCGAAAACCGATTGCATTCAATTACAGCCAAAACTCGCATAGATACCTTTATAAACTTCTTTCCTTATTTGTGCTTTTATTCTTGACTTGTAGCCAGAATTCAATTCGTAGTTCTACCTTGAAAGGTAGAACTCCAAATTTTGATGCTTCCTTGTGTCTTTACTACTTTCATAGTACTGCATGTGCAATGAAAATTAAGAAACTATTAAGGAAGTTTTATTTCTAAACTTTGATAAAAAGAAGACCAAAAATACGGAACTTTTAGAACTTGATCTTGAGCTAGGTTCCTTATTAAAAATACGTTTGCAGGTAGACTTTGCAAAGAAAAATAGGACCGAAAAATGCTTCGCCTGATTCACAGCAGGTCTTCCCTTTCAAAGCCAAGAGAGTCCCCTTAATATGCTCCATCTGCAAAGATGTCCCACTCTAAAGCTAAAACTCGCTAATAAACCCCCCTTGGAATAAGCACACATCTATGCATGTGACTGCGGCTATTAGCATCAAGCTAATATGTTATTTGAATAAGAATATTACAAACTATCAAAAATATGTTAAGCCCCCTAGAAAATTCCCTACCTTCAAATAAACCTCCAAGCAAAGATTAACAAAGTAAGCAGCCCCTCAAGGGTGGTTTAATTGAGGATTTACAAAATTAATAAAAAGCAAACTACAGATATGTTTCTCTTCGTTACGTTATTCAATTTACTTTCTATCTCTATATGACAAAGTGTTCCACAGAGGTATCTCCCACCCAGTGCTTCCACTTTGAAAAATAGAATTTCCTTCCAGCTTTGACATTATTTCCTTAAATTTCCTTCCCAAAATTTTGAAATTTCCTTCCAATTTCCTTCCAATATGAGGCCAAAAATTTATCCTAACATTAGTTAAAATTAGTTAAGAATTCAGGAACAGTTAACCAGCTTTTACAAAATGTTTGTTGTTTCTTTTTCCTTTTGGTTTGAGGTGCACATCTTTTTGCTGATGTTCGTGTACTATTGTTGATATTTTCATTGCTTTCATCTTCTTCTGATAAGGAAGATCCTTCTTCACATTCTAATCAATCCATTAATTTCAATTTCAATTTCAATGTCAATATATAAAAGTAATAAAACCTGTCGCAACCATTCACTAGTACCATCAAGTCAGCTCGCCATGCTTTTAGCTCTGTAAAATAAATTCTTTTTAACAGCTGGTTTTATAACATGTCACACATGATGTGAGTCATGAAGAAACTATCGCGAATTATCAATAGACTAAACAGCATGTCACTTTTGGTCATTATGTAATACAGTTCATTCATTCTGGAAGCTAGTTTTTACAATTCGAGCGCGAAGTTGTTTAGAAAAACAACTGTAAACTATATTTTTCTCCTTTTTGTAGTGAATTTTCGAATTTCCTTAATATTCCTTATATGTTACTCATATTTCCTTCTTTTTCCTTCTAAATTCGATTTCCTTCTGATTTCCTTCTGAAGGTTGAAATTTCCTTTAAAAAGGAGATTTCCTTCCAAGTGAAAGCACTGCTCCCACCTGATATTCTTGATACAAAAATAGATTGAACTTACACTGTAAGAATCAGATCTGTATATGTTTTCACTCAAAGCATCCTGTTTTGAGTATAAGAAATCTCCACTGATAAGAGGTACCATACATGTACACTACACAAAATACGTTATAGCCGGGGGGAAGTAAGGGGGACGATAATCATCATGAAAAATCAGTACCTCGGACACCAACTTTAGAATGACAAACGCAAAATCTGTCAAAAGTTTCCCACGCATATCAACGAAATCACATGCCATTTTTTATCACGAAACGATTCATCTTTGTAGTTGAAATTGGCAGTTCCTTACTATTTACAGGGTAAGAATTGCCCAAGGAGCAAGGCCCTGACTCCTTTACTTTGTCTCCTATTCTATTCCCTGCTGCAGGCGTGCCGGAAGCACAACATGGCAAGGGGTAGCTTTCTCCTGTGAAGCACTATGCCACGCCTTTTTAGTGACCACACCCATTATTGACCGCAACTAATAGCAATAGTTTGCTGGGTATGTTAGGCTTGAGCAACAAAGGTGTTTCTTACAAAATTCGCTGAACTGATATTGAGGTGATCGTACTGTAAGAAAATGCGATAAAATCATGTAAACAGTATTGCATTTTAAAGCACTTGAAGCCAAATAAACACTGCAAGGTATTCTTTAGCAAATTCGAAAGTTATATGATGTGCTGGTAGAAAGAATTGTACTCTAATATATTACTTCATCTGACTTTATGGAAAAACCATTTGATGAAAAGGGCCTTTTTGCCCGCTTCCTCTAGGGCTGAAGAGATTAGGGCCCTTGCTATCCCTTTCGCGGCACTCCTTCCCTGGTGCCACCCTCGTCTCACCTCAAATATTTAATTCTGGTTGCAGTGTGACTACAGTTGCATCTTTGAAGTGGAACAGAGGGCCAATTTACATGATTTTCCATCTCATGGAGAGTGTTGGTGGCAGAGGTGAGATAGGGGGGCTTGTGCTGTCGAAGTGCCGAGAGTGAGCAGTGGCTAAGAGTTTTAGAAGACAACACCTTTTTTATTATCTAAAAGTACTAGAAACAAAAAGATCATGGATATAATGAAAGTGACGACAGTGCATAGTAATTATGGTGCCCACGGAGGGGCTCAGTAAAATCGTGGGACTACAGCCCCCGAGCTCTACTCGGTGACGCTACCCCTGCTCAAGTAAAGTTCTACTATTTTACCTCAACAGGCAAAGGCTATTTTCTTGTACCTCCATCCACATACTGCGATATATCCTTATAAACTTCAACCCACAGCCTCAATCCAAACAGGTGAAGCAAATTACTATAGTGAATATAAAGTGTTCAACTCAGGGCCTAATCATATGAGCTCAGTTAACTGGGCTTTCTATCATTTGACGTTTTTTTGAAACTTTCTCACATATTCTTTATTATCTAAGCATACAAATACAAATCACGCTAACAGCAGGTAACTTGTATTTGGCTTACCGGGTAATAATAAAATAATTATATAATTATATAATGCTACAATACTGCAAAAGATAAGTAAAAGGGTATTAGTAAGTTATCGGCAGTTAGTAGGTGAGAAAATCTGGGTTAGTCCATAGTTTATTTCGCGTACAGAAAATATAATAAGTAGTGCGGATTATAATCGCTATTAATTTCTTGAGGATATTGTAAAGATGCTTTTCATCAAAAGCAAGATCTTTGTATATTTGGATATATGCATCACTAGAATTCCCAAAAATACCAAAAGAACTGACAGATACGTTTATAAATTTCAAATAATAATGGAAAATAGACGTTTTTAGTTATATTTAAACTTCATTTCATGTCATATATTTTAACAATGCAATAGTACAAGTCACTAAATATTGGTAGTGTAATTTGGCTAACTACTGCTACTACACGTAAACAAAAAGCATATAGAATGTACGAAAACAAGGACAAGAATTAAAATCTACTTTACAGTCCAAAAGCTCAGGATTTGTTAACGACTTGTTTATGCAGCAAATATGTAACAAGTACATGGAATCGCAATATTCATTAATTTCTTAACAACAATGTTTGATGCGGTTTTGTCAAGCTTTAAATCGTCTAAAATGGTTGTTAAAGAATGGGATGATTTACTCATTTTTTTTAAACTTTTGATGATGATATAATATTTAAGAATACAATTACAAATCTCGCTATAATTAGGTAACTTGCATTTGACAGACTTGATTTGAAAAAACTTTACACTATAGGAAAAACATACAGTATAAGGAATGTAAATTTTAGTATAAACGTTTTCTGCAAGCCGTTAATATATTAGAAGGTCAGAGTTAGTCCAGGGCTTGTTGCGCATACAGAATATATAATAGGTTGATCGGACAATGATTGTAGATAGCTTTTGCACTATGAAATCTGTGTGTTGCTTATCAAGCTTCAGTTCCTTGCACATGTCTATAAAAGACTCGCATGATTTGCCGAAAATTCCCAGAGCACTAAGGGATAGGTGAATAAATTTGACGCAATGAAAATCCGACGAAAGATCTCGAATAAGTTGATAATACTTTTCGTGTTTCCTCTCTGCATTGCTATTTAAATTGGTTTCAAACCCAACGGTCAACTCAATCACTTAGAGCGTGGTTTTACCAATAATAATAATAATAACTAACTTATTCACAGTTGGTAAAAACGTAGTCCAAAACATAGTAATACCAACCAACTATTTGAGTAAAATTTTTTGTTTGCAAATAATACTTAAAAACAACTTTCTCCTTTCCTCCTTTTGATCATTTATGAAAGCATCATTTATGAATCCTTTATAATCAACTTTTCATGTCGTTGGTCACGTGACGTCTGAAGACTTTGCAAATGACGGACAAATCAATGAAAACAGCATGAAATCTACCCCCACACCCGGGCTGGAGCTATCATGTGATAAAGATCTTGGCTGAAGAATGGTGAGATGCTGGTTTGCCAAGCTTAGCCCACAAATTGCCCGGCAACTTTTCGGTAAATTTAAACTTTTTTCAACACATATTTTTCCTGTTGAGCAGCTTTCACCGCATCAGGCAACGTTTTTAGGCCATTATCTCTCTATCGTCATAGTCACACACCTGCTGCAGGTGAAACACTTGGAGATTGCAGAGTAAAACTTGTGTCGAGAGTATCCATCCTTTTAGTTTTAGTATTTTGCTTACATGAAATTTGTTAAAAGAAGCTCTCATAAGAAACCCAAGGCTAAAATTAAGTAAAAATTAAGACACGCTGAAATAAACACCTGAGATTCGATTTGAACAAATGTTCAGAACATCCAGGCTGAAAATCGAGATTATATTAATGGGAGAAACATGTTTTAGGCCGAAAGTTCTTTAGTAATTAAATAATTCAATGCATATGGGCGTGGTCGAGGCTTAAATTAGTTGCACGATAGGCGTAGCCAAGCGTACGTACGGTTCTTCTAGCACAAAAAGCAATGTAAAGAAGGTCTATGTTTTAACCGATACATCTTGTAGTCCAGGGCCACATTTATATTGACTGACAAGGACATATACATTGACACTGACTGCATGCAGAGGGGGAGCTGAAGTAAAATGGCTTTGTAGTACTTGAGGAACTTACCAGCAACTTATTTGAAAAGGAGCAAATTCTTCAATAATTTTGGCAAATGTTGAGCAACTTTTAGAGATATTTTGAGTAACTTATCAAACTATTAATAAGACTATTTTAGGCAACGTCTGGACAAGGATAACCGGGCTAGCCCCCTTGTCATGTGATAACAAGTGGCTGTTTAGCATTATTTGGAAAGCGGTCTAGCTCAGGTAACTGAGCCCATATGATTATACCTTTAGAAGGGGATCTCTTCGATACAATAATAATATTGTATTCAGGATTCTGAATATCCTGAATATAAGCCCGGGCTTATAAAGGTTCTCAAGCAATTTTCAGCGGGATTAAGTACGTACAGAAGCTCTATATATGCTCTTTCAATGTTCATTCATTGTCCTAGCTATTCATAAAAATTCACAAATGCAAGCTTTGGGTTTATATTAGGGGGAAGTTTATGCTCGAAAAGATATTCAGATTAGATTGCAGGGGGCCTATATTCGGGGAACTTATATTCGGGGGGACTATGCAAGGGACTTTTCAGCATTAAATTACTAGAAACATTCACATCGATTTCTGTACGTAGCATTGGCTTCCTAAATTACGTTGAGACCTAAGGAGTGAAAAGGAATCTTATTTTTGATCTCGGATCCCGTCCCCCTGGATGGAACTGCTAAGTATGACAAAGAAGCAATAAGGTGCGCAAAGAAAGAAATGACGAGAGTTAACACTTCCAAAGTACCGACAGTGAGCGAAATAATGAAAAGTTTTAGCCAATTACACTTCTCCAGTGACTGGGAAAAAGAAGAGATGGTGAAAGTGTTGAAAGTGCAAGGAAACCCACAAACATTTAGGTGCCGATGGGGCGAGACGGATTTTTGAGGGACTCCAGCATTCAATCCCTCCTATTAGCTTCTTTCAACGAATCAAAGAATGCTCTGGAATGTCTACCTTGACGAAACAGTAAAATTCAATAAGTACCTCATACACAATATCCCTACTCCCAGTGTGGATGCAGATATTTTGCAAGCCAACTTTCAACTGCCTGACTGCCTTATCCCTATTAGTTAATGCTTGCAAAATGTTCCAACCCCCCTCCGCTTTAATGAGGGCTCCCCGTTTATTGACTTTTGCGCAAAAATTTTTCAAAATATGCTTGAAACAGATTTTTTGAACAAATCTTCTTGCTTGTTAGCAATACTTGTGTTCTGCTTGCGTCCTCACGTCCACAGACACCTGATTATTTATGAACATATAGTGCCTTGTAGCATTATTAACTTAGATATCAACACGTTTCTTCTACCTCTCCCCCCCACTCATTCCGGGTCCACCTCTTGTTAAATTCTTGTAATGTTTCCAATCCCCCACTTATTCTTACCACCCTGGTAATAGAGTACCGGAGTGTGACGTCATGAATATTCTATTTTTATAATATTTTAATTTTGGCCTTAAATTCTGAAAAAGCTGTTTGAAATAGCTATTAATGACAAATTTCAGCTCGATTTGAGAAATAATGAACGAAATATAGGCAATTGAATACGGACATAGTTCCTATCAAATCACTATATTTTGAGGCTGGTTCTAAACGTTAAGATCCAGGCCGAAAATACAGTGGTTTGTATGGCAAATCTCCTGTCATTAAATGGCCATATTTCATCCTTTTTTGACACAATTCAATTAAAATTATCAACACATGCCTATTTTGCGCTGCTCTTTCACGCCATGTGGTCAAAAACTGAAAATTCTCAAAAATAGATTTGTATAATATCATCACTCCGGTACTCTATTAGTCACTTAAGAGTACAAACCTGTATTCGTTTCAAAAACATTTAAATTCTTTAGTTTGCAATGTGACTTTAAGTAGAAACCTAATTCAATAGCATTTCTTGCTTTTCCAAGTTTTTACGATATGTTCGAGTTCAGGGCGGTTTCATCGTACTTTTCATTGGTGGGTGGCTTTGAGAAAGGGCACTTTAGATAAATGAATAATCTGGAAATTAACAGGCTTACTCGAGACTATAAATATTTCAACTAAGGCAACAATAAAGAAGAAACTGCATCGTGAGGGTGCTGAATTGATGGGGCAAACGTATTCTACTGATGGGGCAATAGAAGGGACTGGTGGGGTATTTCCCCACCACTTTACATGCTAAAAATGCCCTGTTCGAGCTTACTACAGCTTCCAGAAAAGGGCCTTTTCCTCACACTAATGGAATTCGCCAACTGGGGCCTTTCATTTCATAAGTTTATATGCAAAATAACCCTTCAGCTTAACAACAAAAGGATGATTAATTAAGTTTCTATAATCAAAGCAACCATTCAGAACGGAAAAAATTACAAAATCTTATTGAAAATGATTGAAATTGATGAACCTGATATTCACGAAAGCTATGGATCTGAATATAGGGAGTATTAGAACAACAACGATGCTAGAAGTGATCACATAAAGATATCTGTTCCATTCCTCCTCCGCAGAAGAGATGCCTTTGAGCTTTTGGTAATTCATCCCCGTTTTTACTCCCATAAACACCAGCAGATGCCTGTTTATCCCACTTTTCCAAATACTGGGATATTTGCCTAGCAAATTGAGAACCAGGATTTCTCCGCTGAAGGTGGTGCCTACCGCGAATTTATCCTGGCCATTTCATTCATTAATTCATTCATTCATTCCTTCATTCATTTAGTCATTCATTTAATCACCCATTCATTCATTTAATCAGTTCATCGGTCATGCATTCATTGATGTGGTTCATAAGTTGATACTCAAAATAATTCTTCAGCTTAACAGCAACAGAAAACTACAAACTAAATTATTTGAAATAAAAACAACCATTCAATAGAACACAAAGAATAACAAACTTATTTATTGTGGAGCTGCTCTTCCAGGGGGTCGAGTTTATTCTCAAATACAATTTCAGTTTTGTTTTAAAGGTATTTATTGTTGGCAACTCACGTATATTAATAGGCGTATTGTTCCAGTCCTTAAGGGGTTAGTAGTGCAAGCTGTTTTATAGTTCTCAGTCCCATGATTAGAGATCTGGAGATTTCGGCTATCTCTCCCATGGTGAGACGAGAAGCTAGACTTTGGATTATATTTTTCTAGGAAGCTTTCTGGGCAAAGTTTGTGTATGATTTTATAGTTCATAGCATTCCTATCAAAACAAATTATATTTTCTACAGTCATCCCAGAACATGACCAAATATCAATAGTTTTGATTATTTTGAGAGCCAGTGTTTCGAGTCTCTGAAGGACAGCCAATTTTGTTTTCCAATAACCACTCCAAACAACATCATCATAGCGTAATTGGCTTTCAACTATTGCATAACAGACTATGGATAGTTATGACTGTAGTAATATATGTTTCAATCTCTTTAATGTCCAAATCCCTGAGTAAGTATTGTCTATTGTGTGTTTGAATTGACCTTCCTATGAAGGTTTTCATTAAAATTCAATCCAAGAAACTTCGTTTGAGTTACTCTTTTTATGCTCTGGATAGTAAGCACAAAGCTTTCAAGGAGACTGGGTTGTTTTGTCTGCAGTGAGTGCCATAAAACTAGGAATTCTGTTTTTAGAGTGTTTGGGATGACTTGTTAATTCTCATCCATTCAGAAAGATTTACCGAAGCACAAATGAATCAATTGGCTTTTATATCCTCCGCGATGCTAGTAAACTAATTAAAACTTAATAACTAATAATACGCTAGAATCAGCGCAAAAAGAGTGCGACATTAATCAAAGCGCCACTGGGTCGCTGAGGGCATCATTCACCCCCCACCTTTCACTCCCCAGCAATTTTGAAAAGACGAATGCTTCAAGATTTGCAATTTTATTGACTTCTCATCTCTCCCCTCACTATTTTTCAATCCCCCAAATTTGACTTGACGATGCTGTGCTTGGACAAACTGTTTACTTGGGTGTAAAACCAAGGCTTTGTGTCCCGAATAGATTAGTTGGGCTGCGTGATTTTGCAGGTACACGTGCTAATCATATCAAAAGTACCTTCTATCATGTGTACAATCACACTGGTCACACAGCCAACCTATAAACCAGAACTACGACTTTTTATGCAGTTGAAATCAAACCTGCAAATAGATGTTAACTGAAATGTTGCTGTTAGGAAGGTGATTGTCATGACTCTACAGGAAAACCTAGAGTCGAATTACTCAGCGCAAATTCATAGCACTGGTGGCTCGGCAAATGGCTTGAATCTAACGTCAACGCTTCCTTGCATTCCTTCTGCAGTGCACAACTTCCCTGCAGATTTACTAAGCGACCAACAAAGAGAAAACGGAGGCATATTAATTCATATCTTTGCAACAGTCTACATTTTTGGTTGCCTTGCACACCTTTGCAATCGATATTTCGTTCCTGCCCTTGAGAGCTTCACGGAAAGAATGAAAATACAGCCGGAGGTTGCAGGAGCATCGTTCATGGCCATCGGCAACTCAGCACCAGAACTTTTTACGTCACTGATTGGTGTTTACGTCTCAGAAGATGATGTTGGTGTTGGTACTGTGGTAGGATCAGCTGTATTTAACATTCTATTTGTCATTGGAGGATGTATTCTTGTGTCACCTGTTGTTCTGCAAGTGGAGGTATACCCAATAGTCCGAGATGCATCCTTTTACGTCGTGTCTCTTATTCCCTTGGCAATTGTATGTATAGATGGGAAAGTCGACTGGTGCGATGCTCTAATCCTTGTTCTACTCTATGGATTGTATATGTTAATCATATATAACAGTAGGAAAATTGAAGAAAAGTTTTATTGCCTGTTTCCGTTCATCACAAGGAGTGAAGCTTACAATAGCGAGATCCAACTTCCAATGGTAGGGGACAAGGCCGCAGAAATGGATGTTCTCAAAGATAACGATAAGGCTAGCGAAGCAGTTGAGAGCCCGGGTGAAGTTACGTATCCGTTTTACTTACCTAGTCACAAAGTCAAGAAGGTAATGTGGATAATTGGCTTCCCCATAATTATTCTGTTCTGGATCACAATACCGGATGCCAGCAAACCGAAGAAGCAGAAATGGTTTCCATTGACATTTGTAATGTGCATGTTATACATGGGCTCATTCTCCTACGCACTGGTATACTTCGTTACAATAATTGGTTTTACATTTGGTATACCTGACATCGTTATGGGTTTAGTTATCATCGCTTGTGGCTGCAACCCTGACGCAATTGCAACGATACTAATAGCGAAGCACGGAAAAGGGCGGATGTCGATATCCAACTGCATGGGAGCCAACATCTTTCATATACTACTGAGTCTTGGTATACCATGGCTTACAAGGACTTTGGTAACTCATCATGGCGAATCAGTGGCTATTCTCAGCGGAAGTATTAAATTCACCATTTTGATGCTGATTGGAAGCGTTGTTTCAATGATCTTGATATTTCTAATCAGCAGATGGAGACTTAGATGGCCTGCCGGTTGTTTATTGATCTTAGCGTACATTTTTATAATGACTTTTGCGTGTTTGTTTGAAATGAATGTTTTCGGATCTTACAATCTTCCAAGTTGTGAGTGAAGGACGTCTCTTAGTATCACTCATCAATTTATTCTCCTGTCATATTCTAACATATACCTTTATAATAGGTATTACCTCTATTTATGGCTAATAGTTTTGCCCAATAAGTAGTCAGGGCCACCGAGAAAGTTCAGAGGCCCCCCTGCGAGGAAAGAAGAGGCCCCCTGCGAGAGAAGCAAGCAGAGAGCATTCAGGGTTTAGACATTAATTATGGAAAATTACTCTTAGTTTACTTTATGAGGCCCCCTGGCAGTATTGTATGTTATGAGGCCGTTTGACCTTGACACCCTAGGACTATCTATCCATTGTCCTTCTTCTCGGTGGCTTTTTATGTGATGGAAGAATCTATAAATGTCATGTATCGGATGTTTTGGTGAACTTGTAAACACTTAGTTTGGGGAATTTGTAGCCTTTTTATCATAAAAATTATGCGTTTGAAGAAGTTTATAAAAACATCGCTGCTTCATTATCATTTACGTGCGATTGATGCTTCCAAAGCATAATCTTGCAAGTTTCGTTGTCCGAACTCAATTTTTTGTACGTTCATTCTGGAAGACTTCCTTTGATTTGGCTCGGAAAGATAATATTTCGTTTGACAAGCTAATTCCATAGTCATTGCTTTGCGCCATTTTCATTCAATCGCATTGTTAATTGCAAAAGTTTCCCGAGTTTAAATTATATCGAATAGCATGTGGTTTTACTGGCACAGTAAAGTGGTGAAGCCGGATTTGGTTATGCTGTACTATGCAAAGAATTTCTTGTCACGCCCTTCTGGATAGACAAAGTCATCCAGCAACCAAGTTTCTTGTTTAGATATACTGACTTTTTCCATTGGCTTCATACCTGGAAGAACTCCTTGATATTTTACATTGAGTATATTTTATTCAACGACCTCGTAAGCTTGACACTAACTTGCGGCCACTCAAGCTCAGGGAATCATTGAGTGAAAAAACAGAATAGTCAGTATGAGATACAGCTAACAGGCTTGGCTTAGCTCTCAAAAGGGGTCAGATGACCCATCACTGAGGCACCAGCTATGCATAGTTCAGTTCAATTTTAACGTTTCACACAATTACACAAAATGTTCAAAAAATGCAAGCAATTGAAAACGAAACAAATGTAAATAAACATAAATTCACACAACTGCACACACCCTCCCAACATTTAGCCAGTCGGATCATTTGTAGATTTTTAATAGTGCTAATCAATATATATATATATATATATA
>WIPJ01001341.1:0-42612 GCA_018155075.1 Cassiopea andromeda
ATGAAACAATCAGCAAAAATGATGCAAATGAATTGGGATGCTTCGTTGTAGCCATAATTCATTTTGCATATGTATATTGAATAGCTAGCCCTGTCCACAAGCTATTCAAAAGCGCTTAGAAAGTTGCTCCTTTGTAAGATAATGGATCCCAATAAAAGTCTTTTTTCACAAAAAGTACATTTTCTGTCTTTAGGCTGGATGTTTCTTTGGATTTTGCCACATAATATCTAAGATGTTTCTTAACTGCTCCATAAATTCTGGAAACTTTCATCAAGGAACAATTTCTAGCTTAGGCAACTGTGATACAAGAAAGATAGAATGTCCAAGCTTTTATGTTGCTTTATTTGGTAGTTTGATCAATAATCTTCTTACACACATTGCATTTTTGAGTTAGTATTTGAAACTCAGCCTGCTTGTGTTTCTTAAAAGTTTCCTTATTGTTACTTTTGTTACAGCTTAATTTTTCTTAGAGACACTTTCTCATGAGAAGACGTGCAAGCTAATAATAAAACTGAAAAGATGTTAGCAGCAGTCAGTGCAATACGTGTATTCTCTAGTGAAACCATGTTATAAATGTGTTTCTACGTCGAATTTAGAATTATAAACATTGTTTCACCATGAAACCTCTATCCATTTTTGTGTTTTCACTGTTTGCATACTTAGGCCTGTTTATGTTTTATGTTTTATGTGATAAAACAGGTTTTATGAGTACTTTTGCACTGATTCTAGTAGTTTAGTCAATGTTTCCCCATGAGAACAGCGTTAGTTTACGTTTTTACACTACATGCAGCTTTAAAACGCTTTATAAGCTGCAAAAGTGACAATAGTGTGCAAACAGTTGTAATCATTGGAAACACGTGTATTCTATGGTGAAACCATGTTCTAAGCGTGTTTCTTCTACGCTGAATTTAGCATTATAAACATTGTTTCGCCATGAAATCTCTGTCCATTCTTGTTTTTTCACTGTTTGCATACTTAGGCCCATTAGGCCGGTTACATTGAACAAGAATGCACGCAACATTGTTGGAGGAAAATTTCGAAAAAATGAGTGAAAATCTTTGAAAAAATTTGTTTTATGCGTGCTTTTGCTCTGATTCTAGTAGCTTAGTCAATGTTTCCCCATGAGAATAGCGTTAGTTTACGTTTTTACACTACATGTTTTAGTGCACACTAATTTTGGTCTTGAGTACATACAATTCGAATTTGCTTACAACGAGAACTTCGCTCGAGAGTTGCCATTATTAGCCGTTTTATTGTGCAGTAAATTTTTCGACTTGTTAAATAGTGTAGGGTTGTAGCACCCCATTTCTTGAAACCCCCGTGGCTACAGTTTTGAATCCAGCTATAGTACGAACGGAAAGAGTGAAATGTATTCAAAGTAACATGCTGTTTTAACGATATGTTGGTGCAGGCGATATCTTAAAGCTTTTGAAGCCCGCACACTTCACTATTCACACTTCCCACTCCAAACTGACCAATACTATCTTAACTGAATCTCTAGGTTTTCAGCATTTGGCCCCGGCAAGGAAGGCTTATTGTGAGTTCAACCCCGAAAATGAAAGCTTTTGATGATCCGAGTGACGGACGCTTGCATGATCTACCAGTGCACTAGATCCAATGATCAACTTCAAAGATGTTAAAGTCAATGAATTTGGGTGTTGTCTAGAATATTGAAGAAATTATTTTTAAGAAGACAAAATCCTGGAGATAATAATACTCCAGTATCTTTTTTCTCTACAGTGCACAGCAACTACTGCACCATGCTAATAATTAATTACACCTAGAATATATGTAGTGCAAACATCATATGGCATAATTTCATGCTTTCACAACAATGTATTTCGCGACATTGATAATAATAATTTATCTTATTTATTAAGGAAAGCCCTTTCAGTAAACATTATTGCTCTCCATAAGGGTCATGTCT
Source organism: Cassiopea andromeda (assembly GCA_018155075.1). Lineage (NCBI taxonomy): Eukaryota > Metazoa > Cnidaria > Scyphozoa > Rhizostomeae > Cassiopeidae > Cassiopea > Cassiopea andromeda. The sequence continues at coordinate 1,928 of WIPJ01001341.1, forward strand.
AAATTGTAATGGTGAAAATAAAATTTGAACTAACTCTCGCTTAAAAGGGAAAATTTTACCATCTGAATATATTTTTAACGAGATATGACGCTACTTTACAGAAAATTTGAGATCGCCTAGCATTTGTTTGGCGCTGTTTGATGAAGTTTGATGAAAGGCAAAACTAAAGTTTGTTAAAGACTATTTGATGTCATTGCCTATTTCATAAACATTTTTGCCAACATTTTCAATATTTGTCATATTCACATGCGTAAGTAGCGGGAGGGAGCGCATGGGGGCTGCAGCTCCCCAAGTTGGGTAAAAGTTCGTTTAATTCGGGCTAATATTCTGAAAAACCAATAGCAAATTCGAGCAGCTTTTCTGCCCGCTCTCCAGCTCTATTTGATATTACGAGCAGACGGTTTATAGCCCCATAAATTTGAGGTCCTCTTTCACCCATGGTGATGAACTATAGAGCAATTTGTCTAACACAAATTTTGGTCATCTTCAGCTTTTACAGAACAGAGCACGCAAGCGTATAGAAGGCTTCAAGATTAGAGTAATGGTTTTGCAAATGTGTTCCGGTCTCAAATTTGATAAAATTTGGCAGAGGAGTACCATCTATAAAATAATAAAGGGTCTCTGTACCGACAGCCTAAAAGAAAGACTTGCTACTAGATCCCAAATATCTTAATATTCAACAAGAAGTTGATTCCATCTATACTGTCGGTTTTCTCAGCCTCGCAGCCAGCATGCATTACAAGTCCCGTGTAGTTGGCGCTGCGCATGTATGACTCCTTCCTTAGCGAAACCATTAATATAATATTTCTTGTTTGTTTAGATTAGAAACTAAGTATTTGCGTCAGCAACTCATTGTTCGTTTAGTTCATACACGCACTTTAGTCTGAATCATTTTCCTTGCGTGTATCCACACCCAAACCCACGTATTATTTATTCTGATTTATGATTGGGTTTTATTTTAAGAATTCGTGTTTTGAAAAGTATATATAAGAGATAGTAGAAATGAGAAAGAGAGAGATTCGAGAAGCAAGAATCAATGACGCTGCTACAAAAATAAGAGTCTTTTTCTTGAGTTTTCTGCTCGAAACAGTGTTCGTAGAACCAGCAAGAACGAGATATACAAAAGTCTCAACATATACACCCCAATATAGAACCTAGAACTCTTCCTGTGAAAGCCAGTAATATATACCAATGTTGATTTAGTTCAATTAAAAACCTTTGTTTACTTTTCTTTGTATTTTTAATTACTGGCTGAAAGGAACTGTGTATTAAAAACAATAGAATGAGGTGAAAAAACAAGACCATTCACGCTTTATGAAACTTTCACAGAATATTTACGTTTCCTCATTATTCTGTTTACCCATTGTAAAGCGTCACAAGAACTGCAACTTGAATCAAGCCCGTAGTCAGGCCTTTGTCTCAGAGTTGGCAAGATTATCCAAATGGAATCATTTGGGACGAAATTTGAGAGCTTATTTTATATGTGTAATATCAAAGTCAAGTTGATAATGTGTGTGTAAGAAAAAATTTGAACTTTCTGGTATATTTCAAAGAGCAAGGTCGAGATTAACAGATATATAAGGAGGTCTCTTCTTAGCTAGAAAGATAATGCAACAATAAACAATTACACAAACACTTTCTATGGGTGGCAAAAAGTTAGCATCCTGTTGCGGAGGCTTGCAAGCAGCCCCATGGCTGCGTCCATACCTAGAGTTAAAAAAATCAATATTTTTTTGACAACATTTTAGATTTTAAAGATGTCTATTTTGTAGCATGATGAAAAAGCTAGATGCTATGGCCTTCGTCTGAACAAACTGCCCCCGTCTGAAGTTGAATAACTATATAATCGGATACTTTGGACATACAATGGTAACGGTAATTGAGATTGGGTAACATTCTTGGCTCTATCCTTGTAACATTTTATCTAAAATTTCTGAAATTTAAGTGAAAATTTAGTAAAAAATTCTAGCTTTACTTTTGAGTGAAGCACGATTGCGACAATTTCGCGATCAATTTTTACGCAAATGCATGTTGAAGATGTTTATTGAATAAAGTTCACATAGCTTTGATATATGTTTTATTATAAGGCAGCAATATTGCGGATATTGCCCAATTAAGTGATCAATACTGTATACATTTTCCCATATGGGGAGCTTGCCAGCAGCCAATCAAGATTTTAGCCCTATGATGCTATTGTACTGGCAATCAATCATAATTATCATAATCATATCATGATTAGAATCATTGGAACGGAAACCACTGCAAAGAAAGAAAATTACAATCTGAAATTCTAAGTTATGATGTCATTTACAAGAATTTAGAATTAACGCCAGCCACACAATGGCTTCTTACATTATTTTTGATATTTTAAATTCATAACCATGGAAGATGAATACTTTGCATTCAAAGAGCGAATGCACTACCAGAATCTGAGCACTCCTGCCTCCCGTAGGGTATTTTCATCCCGGTGTTGTATATTATAGACAATCACTTAATTTATACCAGGACATATCCAATTGTAGTGAAGCATCGTTATAAAGTTTGCATTTGTGAACAAATAAGATATCTTTTAGCTACGCATTCGAGTGATGTTCAAGTGCCTATGCTATCCCGCTCAAGTGCCTTTGAAGATCAGTGAGGTTTAGCCGTGCCTATTACTTTTTGCAGCCACAGCTCCACTCTCAAATTTTGTGTAGCTTCTCGTGTCATGAAAGTCTGCCTTACAATAAGACTCTAAGGATCATTTTTTCAACAAATAGGAAGCTTATGCAGTCGTGTCATGGACATTTCATCTGAAAGGATGAGCTTTTTTGGTTCTTTTAGTTCTAAACTATGAATAATATTGACGATCTAATGCATGGAAATCTCATGTACTCATTCTACAGGCGTAAGCTATATCAAGGCATAAATGTGTTCAACTGTAAATGTCAACGTAAAAGCTGAAAAGTTCTAAGGACATGGGTTTGAGCATTAAGTTGGCAATTGTACCGTCTGAAAATAACATTTTCAACGCCTTATCTTTGTAAATAATTCTGAGATAATCTCTTGAGCATCAACTGTTGACAGTTAAAGATGACATTTTATGAGCATTCTCTCATCCTCTTTATCTTTAATTTCTATAGTGTTTGAAATTTCCTTGTAATCGTAGTTTGGGCTCAACATGAATCCAAGTGAAAAGATTACTATGATGTTTGTGTTGTGTGCCTCTTGTGGTAAGTTGTCTTAGTTGCTTGAGCAAATTCATAGATGAGAGAATTTCATATTAATGTTCATGCACATTATGGAAACTCTGGAATATCACCCTACACGAATATCAGCCCTTTCATGACTTACTGTTTATTACACAACTACCATTGCAAGATGCACAACTATGAATTTTCAAGGGCATGAGTGTACTCCATGAAATGGGTGCTCGTACGCGTTTTAAAGGAGATGTGGTCTTGGAATACTGTTGTTAAGAAAGACAGTATCCTATAGGATGTAGAAGGTATCGCCCAACAAACAATTTCCTTCTATACATTTGTTGTATGGAGATGTAAGTAGACTAGCACTTTAACTCATTGTTCGCATTTGTTTATGTGGAGTAACATGAGTAGTTTATTGTCTCATTTACTAGACTACTCTGTAGAGGAGAAACTTTGGTTATTTTCTTGCCCTTGGTACTCGAATGAGCGTTACATGCTTTTGTAACTCAATTTTGGAAACTCAGTATGAGACGCCATCCACAACAATGCAATTCCATGTTGTTCCAAATCTTTTGTGCACTTATCTCCAATTTAATTTTGCTTTTATATTGACTTATTGACTCTGTTCCAGCCTTGATGGAAACTGCATCAATAAATGTTACATTTTCAAGTCCAGATATCCAGAATGGATCATCAATAAGCATGACAGCAACATTTGATCCTACAGTTGGAAACAGTAGTTTAAGCGATGTAGTTTGCCAATACACTCAGCCTGGTGGGGACCACCAAATACCCGCCTGACGAAATATCACAATAGTGCTAATCAAATGATTCCTGCTGCTACTCTAACAGCTTCTGAATCAGCACGATTAACAATTGTGTCGTCTGGTAACCCAATGGTGCTAACTATCGCACCAATCACATTCGAAGATGAAAAGAGACATTTCTTTTGTACATTAGAGTATTATATTGGCCTTTCTGCCGTTATTATAAGAAGCAAGCAGCATACCCTGGAAAATGTGTATAGTAAGTTCCTAATTTAACTTTTTCATTCCTATCATTGTTCTAATTCATTATGACTTCTGTTCTTCATTTCGGATATCATGAGCACAAATGAGTTTCCAATTGGGTCCATGTAAAGTTGATATTACTATACAGTAACTTTATTGAACTTAGGTTCGAATCTGCTATTCAAGTGACTAAAATGATGCTTCAAATTTCTAGTGTTAGTTTTAAAAGTAATGAAACATTGTTCAACAACAAATAATTAGTAAATTCAGTGGCCAAAAGCTGTGGAATAAAATTTACCGTTTTACTTTCCTCTATGTCCACTTCTTGGTAGTATATAATTTACTTTATGGAGAATACAATGGTTGAAAATTGGAAATAGATAAGTTATTCGCAATCTAGGCGCAGAATAGAAAGTTACAGAGAGGGGGAACTCGCTGTCGGCTTGCAGACAGTTCCTGAATATTACCTCCACAATGCATAGTGTGCCCAGATTCAGGAAGTATCGAGATTAACATAATTCTGCATCTGCAATTATATATTACTGCCAATTTAATGAAAAGCTCAGCTACATCACACTCTTTTAATTTTAGAGAATTTTTGTTATAGATTTTCATGAGGTAGTTTGACTTGGACAGATTTCAATTTCCATTTCAACTTTGATTGAAGGATAAAATAGCGAAAAAGAGAGTGTAAGGCATGACAAAAAATGTTTTAGAGATTATTGATAAATTGTTCCTGATTCACATCTACAGAACGTAAATTAAGGGGTAGCCAGATTTCAATATATACTTTAAGTGCACAACTTTCGGCTTGACATAGTTTTGGACAAAAGTTTTGCCGAATGTTTTTACCAAATTGTACATTGTCCGAAAAGTTGTCATACCATAAGGTTTTGCATGATATGTGTATGCGTAATAAAAATTTACAGTGAATCATAAAACCTCATTTTTAGATATGCAATGGTTCTTTTGCGGTATGCTTTTCTTCCAACCAAATAATAGTACTATCAATGCCTTCGAGAACTGACTCATCATAATTTCATTTATCGTAGAATCTGTTCAAAAATATCTTTCTTTGTTGCGATTATTTTACATACAACAGTCGAGCCTATTTTCAGACCATCTGCTGATAATGAATATGATACTTTTCTCCACCACTTTCCCATATAACTCTCTCTCCTAGTTCAAAAGACAAAAATAGTACTTCATACTTCAAAATGCCACCAACTGTTTGTTGCATAGCCTTGCTATGGCATGTTGATTTCCAAGCATGTTGGCTCATTGCTCAAAGGTTCTACACCAGATTACGGTAGTATGAGATTCATACAAATTTCTGAAGTGTTAGCAACAACCACAACATTCATGAATGTATACACGTTTTTTTTTATAAGAAAATCATTATTTTGCCTGAGCCTCAATTTTCTTAACTTTTTCCGAAATTGAGCCTCAGATTTTCTTAAGTTTTTCTTAACTTTTGCTGACATAAACTGGCTAGAGTGGTTTACACTTTCGTTAATTCTATTGTATACTTGAATTTGAATTTCATCTTTAACATTTTGAATGCAATAACGACGAAATTTCCGATTTCTGGCTTATAAAAACACTTAATTTTGGAATTTGAGCCTCGTGATTTTCTTACGATTTTCTTAAGATTTTGACAATTTGAGCCTCATTTTCTTATAAACTTTTTTCTTATAAAAAAAAAACGTGTATCTCATCGTGGTTTTGGTGTCATTATTAAAAAGACGGTTAAAAAAGATTTTCGAAAGTGGATTTGCCCGATGCAACCAGAACTTATTTGAAAAATTCCTTCGAAGAAACTTTTTTCGAACTTTCGCCTTGTGTAAATGATTGTACTTAGTGCAACCTTGAGAATTGGGACCAGACTAGAGCCTGGTATCCATATAATCCTTGAGGTTCGCTCACGGTCTATGCTAGAACTGCAAGACTGTCATCGACTAATAGCGACTATGACCCGTTTACACGGTAACCAAATGAAACCAATCCAAAACTGATACTAATAGGCGTTGTTTTTACACAAGAACCGTCGGAATCGTTCTATTTGGAGCCGCTATCCGTGCTCTTTTGACTCTGCTGATTGAACGGTTCCGTTTGGCTCCCATATAAACGGGCAGAACCAAAGTGAAACCGAGCCAAAAAAGAACGGATAGGAAGCTAAACCAGTTTTTGCTTTGCAGCTGAGACTATTGAGAATTATCTTTTGAGTTCTATCTCAGCGACCCGTAGCAATTGGAGGGCAGTTCCCACTTAGATGGATGCAATGATTCAACCGAGGAAACCAAATTGGCCGAGTTTATAGGCAGTTTCCATTTAAACGAGTAATAAATTCGGCTACCCTACACCAACTGACATGTGAATTTCTGTGTCGCATGAGGATTGCTATGCCGGTGTCGAGAATGACTCTTTCAAGGAGACAAAAGATAATTCTGCCTAGAAATAGTTAGGTTTTGGTGAGGAAATTGTGCAGAGGAAGGGAGAGAACTGAAAATTTTTAAGTTCTAACCCACGCTGGTATCCAAGGTTGTAAATGACTGGCTCTGGAAGTGTGATTGTCTACTAGAAATTAGATTTTACAAGCCCCAGAATCACAAAATCATGCGACAAGAGAGCTTACTTCACTTGGGGAACGCTTGACCATTAGTTTTAATAAACTTTCACACTCTGCGATATCTTTTAGCAGGGGATGACGCATGTAATTGTGTGCGAAACTAATAACTTCTAAACCGTTGTTCTTCACTTGGATATCCTTAAAGGCCCTGCTTGAAGGATTCTACAAACATCGTTAGGTCCATAAATCTTCCACGAAAGCCTCCTCGAATGCTGTGCAACCCGATTTTTTACAACATCCTCGCTTCTAGTGGCCATTTCCAAAGTCTTCCCTTTCGATTTGACACAGTCGATGCTGTTGAAATGTAAATATTGCATGCTTTCAATTGTGACGATAGTGATAGTGATCATCTCAGGAATAGAAACTATATTGTCATTTAGTCTTGCAAGGGTCTTTCTTATCTGCTGTTAATTCAGAGTCCTTGCTGAAACTAAACTTAATCTAGTCTGCTGTTCAGTCTAATGTACCAAAAAGTGTTTTTAATTATACAGTTTGAGAGATCAATAATACCCCCCAAACTAGAAAGAGTCCGTCCAAATGGGGACTTGCTACCTTCTCTGATTGCAATTTTTGCCTGAAACCGGAATCTCTTCTCCACGTTGTAGCTGGTTGCAACAATTACCTTAACGACGGTCTATAGACTAGGCGCCATAATTCCCTCCTTCACTTAATTGCATCACCTTTACAAGGAGTAAAAGATATAACATTGTTTGCAGATCTTTCAGGATTTATAAGTCCATCAGTTATTACTGGTAATAACTTACGACCAGATCTTCTCTTAACCTCTAAAAGTACTTGTTTGTATATTCTTGAACTCACCTTTGGTTTCGAGTCAAATCTATCTATTAATGGAACTCGAACAGCTAACAAATACCAGGATTTGACTGTAAATCTAAGACAACTGTAAAATGACGTTAAACTCATAAGCCTCTCCATCAGCACTTTAGGAATTACTTCATCCCTCTCAACTGTTTTTATCGACATGTTCAAAGAGATCTAGGTTAAAAAATATGCGTCAAAAATACATATTGAAAAAGATATCTGCTATTACAATCAGATCTACTTATTTCATCTTCTGCAGAGAAGGAAATGATTGGAATACTCCAGAGCTGTTGACATATAAATAGATTTTTTTCTTATTCTAACTTTATTTGGAACACCAGTAGCCAGTTATAAACTACTTATGTTTAGCGAGGTTTATGATTGTATTGTAGAATTTCAATATACTTAAATGAAGTTTGAAAAAATATTAATATTAAGCTTGCACAATATTAGAGGACAAGAAAGGAGACAAAGATGACCCAGCGAATTTCAAACCTATTATCCTTGATTCGAATACACTGAAGATATTTACTTCGTGCTTACATGATTTTATCGTATCTTTCCTCTCATAAAATCATCTGATCGAACAAAAGATAGAAAAAGTTTCACTCATAGAGTCTCATGTACTTTGGGGCACACAGTGATGGCCTATCTAATCAATAAATCTTGAGAAAAGCAGCGCTCTGCTATTATTACTTTATTAGATCTACAAAATGCATTCGGAGAAGTCCATCACAATTTGATCAAAAGTATCCTTGCTTATCATCATTTCCTTGAAGCGATTCAGTCCCTAGTTACTAGTCTTTACACAGACTTCCATTCTTATATCATATCTGACGGCTTCTCTACTCCAGCTATCCCTTTCAAACGTGGAGTGCTTCAAGGGGATTGCCTAAGCCTCTTATTATTCAACATGTGCTTTAATACAGTTGTAATACTTTTAAACAAGAAAAATGCAGTCAATTAGACTTTTTTCGTCATGATGAAACCGATCGTTTGTTCCATCCGATTTACTGGCCCCAATTTGCTAACGATACTGCTGTCATTAATATCAATGATAGCAAAAATCAGTTGTTGCTAAACTGTTTTCTCACGCTGGTGTCAATGGGCCTGTATGCTAATTCGCTTGGAAAATTGCATCACTTTCGGAATTACACCGTTCTCTACGTCCTCGCTTTAATTCCAGCCACAGCTTTCTATCAACTCTAAAATCGTGCCATCTGTTAAAACTGGTGAGTCCTTCAAATAGCTTGGCCACTTCTTCAACTTTGATATGGATAAAAAGGATCATAAGGAAATTCTTAATTCTCCCCGTTCAACTATGATAAAAACAGTGGACTCTTTTTATACTCATCCAGCAAATAAGCTACTCCTGCACCATCGCTAATTCCTTTCCAAAATCTCTTGGCATATTACAGTTACAGATTTGGGTAAGACATGGATTTCAGAAAACTTGGACAACATTGCATCTAAATACATCCGTCAGTGGTTTGAGCTTCCTATCCAAGACTACATATATAAAAATACAAAGCAAGCTCTGAAATCGATTCGTATTGAACTTACAGACAGACTCCAAACCGGATTGCTATCACAAGTGCTCATTATTTCATTCCTTGTTGCTAATACCTTAAAATATTTCAATTGACTCTGGTCTCGGGATCAAAGTAAGCTAACTGCCAATATCTTCAATTTCACACTCACATACCTTGACAATACATTCGCCACTAGAAAGAACTTTTAGTTATGGGGCCTCTCAAACACTTTCGACTGCTCCTTTTGCCTTGAGCCTGAGTCACTACTCCACATTTTAGCTGCTCGTAAACCATATCTTGACCAGGGCCGTTTTACTTGGAGACATAATTCCGCTTTACTATTTCTAGCTGAAGCTGTCCAATCTGTAAATTCATCAAAGTTGTGCGCTGATCTTCCTGGTTACCTGTCTCCCTCTATTATTACGGTTGATAGCCATCGGCCTGGCATGCTTCCTTCCATAGCTGATAACTTTTATATCAGTGACTTAACCGTAGGCTTTGAGACAATTCTAGCAAAGAGTGCTCGTCGTAGACAACTCAAAGATCGTTCCCTCGTAACTGATCTCAGCAATAACTATCACTCACTAGAATTCATCAATCTTTCCATAAGCTGTTTTGGCATATTTGGTCAGTCGTCAGAATCCTTCCTCACAATGTGTACTAAGCTAGACATTGACAATAAAAATCTCAATTTCACTATTTCCAAGCTATCTACTATTGCTATTCGCACGACCTTTTACATATTTTGAATGAAGAACAAACCATGGTGCAACCCAGTGCTTTTCAGTTACTAAACACGATAGTTGATATTATTAGTGTTTCTGTACTGAACTACATTTTTATTATGTATTATATTATATTATATTATATTATATTATATTATATTATATTATATTATATTATATTATATTATATTATATTATATTATATTATATTATATTATGAACTTCTTAGCTGAATCCGACTGTCGTATCATGAAGTAATGGCGAAAATATTAAGTTTATTTTTGTTGCTAAAAATTGCCGATAGGGCAGTCACATCACTTCTGAAATCAATTCAGCTTAATTAAATGCATAGAAAGTTTCCCTAAAGGAAAGACCGAACTGGGCCTGGTGAGTTATCGGTGAAATTATTTTGCAAGGAAAGTGATTAGTGCTATGTTGTTTATAATTTTCATCATTAGAATATAATTTTGTCGATTTTCTACATTTTCTTTCACATTTCTAGCTTCAGTGTCTCTAAATGATAAAGAATCGATGAAAAATTCAACATTAATTACGGCAGGCATTACAGCAAACTTAACGTGCACTGCAAAAGGAAGACCAGCACCAACCATTGCATGGCAATATGATTCAAAAACAAATGCTACAGTTTCCAATACAATAATAGGATCACCAGTCATAACTGTTGCAAGTGTGCTTTCTATCCGAATTCCCTCTCAAGCAATGGAGAATCAGAAAATTACATGCTTTATTAGTCATCCATTCACAGCAGCAATGAATAGAATGACATCCATCCGTATCAACCGTAAGTTGCTTTGCCATTAAATATCTCATTTGCTTGGAATGCTCTAATTTGAGCAGCAGATAATGGTTAATCAAACATATGATCAACAAAAATCTTCAGTGTGGCCTCTAATGGAATTTTTTATGGCCTTGCTTATAGTAATTGACATACAGAAGATTAGATATTTCACTGTTTTTGCTATTTTGAAGTGTACCAGCAAGGAGACATCGCATGGTTTATATTTAGTCAAAGTCCTTATTATCTAGACATATCACCCGCTCATATATCTTTAGCGTAAGCTAAAACATATATTATTTCTTTAATTTATTATGTATCTAACTTTATTGGTTCTGAAAAGAATTATACATATAACTTTTCAGCATCTTGTAAATGCTTGAATAAACAGTTTGTCTAGTTTTGCTACCTACTTGTAATCCTTAGTGCCTATCAATTACTATAGAAAATTCAACTTCATTTAATGCTTAAATCATTTTATTAAATTCATGCAGGAATTTTGTGTTATTGACAGTATTGCATCATGCGTGCCATCTTCTACTTTGTGTATTAAATTGGTACCGTGGATAGAAAGGCTCACTTACCTTCGATGACAATCTTTAATGAAAACCATGTTTTAAATACCTTCGATGAAAACCATACCTTCGATGAAGACCATATTTTAGAATTTCAGCTTTTGTTAGGAATTCATTGAATCAACATGGACGTAAAGTGCAAGGGGTCAATACGTTATTGACAACACCAGTTCTCATAGTCACAATAGGTTTAGCATATTCTTCAGAAATCCTCTAGTAAGGGAATATGCATTGTAAATGATCTGTTTGATGAATTCCTGCTTTTTCTGCTGTAATACTGCGTAGCTTAATTATTTTACTCATGCTCACTTGTCATCATACCAACTACTGAATTGCCATATTACTGAATAATCACATGGTATGATGCCGTCGTCAGTCTTTGGATCGTGTTGGAAAGGGTTCTTGCTGAAAGTGATTCCGTGGGAAATCGATTAAAGCCTTTGTTTATCTAAAGTTTTCTCTTAAAACGGATAAAACAGTTCCTCAAGAAGTGCTACTCTCAATATGCTCATTGCTATGAATTTGGCAACTTCTCAGCTTTGAAAGCTTGCATAGAAGGCTTGCTCTTGAAATAAATAGTATTATGATAACAGAATCGTTAATAGAGTCTTATAGAGAAATTTTATTCCTTTGCAAGTTGCATGTGTTGGTGTTGTTGGTATGTTCATTATTTATTTCAAGTATTGTATTATTGCCTTACACTTGAATATTTTTCATTAGATGCACCTGCTCAAGTTAAGTTGACAGCATCACCTCCATTTCCTATCAACGGATTATCAGTGACTTTAACTTGTACAACAAGGGCAGAACCATCTCCTAAATTTAGATTTATATTGGTAAATGGAACATCCTCAGTAATCGTTCAAAATGGGAGTTCCTCCAACTTCACAACGTTGTCACTGGATTACAAGGAATACAACAATTACAAAGCAACCTATCGATGCATTGCTTATAACAGAGTTGGTGAAAGTCCTGCTTAGACACTAGTTCTTGACATTCAAGGTAATTCATATATTCAATTTATTCAAGTTAATTAGACATTCATTTCATTAACTTGATCTGCCCATTTAACAGCTTGATACGCAGTCAAACATATAGAATAGATAAGTAAGATACTTATTGAAATTGTTTATTTCATTATATAAAACATTTCATTTTGAACCCATCTCATAGAAATGATATGGTTGAAGAAATGTTATAAGGGTTATATGTTATTTGAACTATTTTGAACAACCTCGCGGAAAGAGGGATATCGTAAGGGTTGATCCTATTAAAGCTTTAGAAAATAATATCTAGGATAGGAATTGCTTGGAAATCTATTGTGTTTCAATCACTGATCCTACTGTTCCAGTTTTACCATCTGGCGTAACAAAGTTTCGGTTAGCTCAGCGCAATATCATTAGCTACTAAGATATAAACACTCAATATGCCAGGAAATGATTGGCTACAATACAAAAAGACAGCTACAGCAAATTGAGCACGCAAAGAACCATCTCGGCTTAACATTTATAGCTTCTAAAATTCCGTCTGCAAGTAAAACGATAGCAAACGATACGATAGGGAATAGTTGCTTCACGCAAATAATGTGAAGGAATAATGATTTGATTGGAAAGTAAAGAATTCGATCTCGCTTAAAAGAATGATCTCACTATGAACCTCTCCACATTTTTAAATTAATAGATTTTCTTGAACAGCTTTTGGAGCATAATAAGCATTGCTGATCATGGAACGCTCATCTTTCGCTTAGTATAGTGAGAAATCCCACTATCTTTGATAATTTGTAAGACTTTTACACACAATTCTTCTTCTTCTAGTCCAAAATCTACTAGAACAGTAGGAGTACTGTTGAATCGTGATCTACTTTCTTCAATCTGTTCTGTCTTGAGCTGCCGCCGTAACTGCCTCTATTGCCGTTAACTCTATGTAGTATCTAAAATTTGCATCCATGATACTCTTGGTCTGCCCCTGCCCCTCTTACATGGTGCTCTTCCATGCATTATATTGTTTGCAACAGGAAGGCTGTTCTTTTGCCTTGTAACGTCTACCCATAATTCACCACTTCTAAAAACTTACGACTAACTGTAAACAAAAGAAACTCACCCCTTCCTCAGTCACAATTATGAAAATATTCAGGTACGTCATGTACTGTCTGAAAATTATCGGTGTATAACCCACCACTTAGTGAAGAGTCGATCAATATGTATTGGGCTAACAACATACAATAATAGACCAAACAGTTGCAAACCAATGCATGGAAGTCGTTTAGTAAATGTGACGTAATATAAGTTCTCAATAGCCAACCTATCTCTTGCTTCTTTACTTAGTTAGTTGACTTAAATATTGGCTAAGGACTGATGCTAAGAAAACTTTATTTCTAATGAAAAGATTTACGCCATTCAATGAACCTAGAACCTTCTCTTCGTCATCCTCTCCTCTACTATGATTATTTCATAAATTTGATCGTGAACTTTACGAGCCATTAACACTTTGCTTGTTTGAAAATGAGGTAAATGCGAATGTCTACAAAAATTGCTTCAAAATTTAAATTGCTAACCAATGCACAATTAAAACCATGCCCATCTACTTCCAAATAAATAATTCAGAGAATATTTGTCATTAGGTTCTCATAAGAGTGCTTTAATTATAAAACATTATGTTTTTATCCAGTATCTCCTCGAAGCTTCAAACTTATCATCAACGTTACTAAGCAGCAATTTTGGTTGGAAAACTTTTCATCTGATTCAATTTATAGTAAGACCAGAAATCAGCACCTCATCAGCAATAGCAACATTGGAGGGACAAGCTGTTGTTTTGAATTGCAATGTCATTGCAGCGAATCCAGCGGCTAATGTCACCTGGTGCAGTCCTACTGGCTTTGAGATATTAAGCGTAAACGGAACAATTCTCTTACCATCAGTCGATAGGAGACAACACGGAGAGTACATTTGCCTCGCATCGAATGGCATTGGATCAGTTGCAAGTAAATCAACATATTTAACAGTGAACTGTAAGTGTTAGAAGCTACAGATAGTTCATCGACGTGTTATCGAACTTAAGAGCTTGTGGCCTCAATCCAGTAACTCGGGAGGATTTAAAACTAGCCTATCATTGATAACTGCCGACTTCTGTAAAGTACTCTTTAATTATGTTGTATGATATTGCAAATGGTTTTTCAATCTCTTACTATTCCATTGTATTATACATTATACATTGAAGCTCTTTCTGTTAGAAAAATATATGACGTCATTGGTATTTCTATTTTTCCAACTTCTCAATGTTCTTTTACTATGCAGATGGTCCAGAATTCTTACAAAACAGTAAAGAGAGGTTAGGATGCATAGGTGAAAATGTTTCAATAAATTGCAATGCTGTTAGCCGTCCAGCACCTGATGTTTTCTTATACAAAAATGAAACTCTTCTGAAACAGAGCTTGAGCAATCTAAGTCATCACATTGAATTGGTTTCTGAAGGCAAATTTTGAGCTTACACATGTGTTAGCAACAACACATTTGGCACAGTGAATGTAAAAACTACATTCAAGATGAAGCGTAAGGTTCTAAATTATTGACAAAGTCTTAAGCTCTTGAACTTCAAGTATTTTTCTTGAATAAAAGATGAATATCGATAGGTCTTGCACTGTATTTTATTCAAAGTTGGAATGCCTCTATGAATCTCTGTTATGCATAGTCTCTTCTAAAGCAAAAACATATTTTTCCATTTCTACGCAATCATTTTTCAGGGATTTCTCTTGTTATGAGATGTTCAAGAAGACCTTAACCTGTTTCATAAAATTTTCTAGTTACCTGCAATATAGCATAATTTATTTGAATGTTCTCTACAGAATAAACCTACAATATGCATACATAATGTGAAAAGTGTACCCTTGTTTGTTGATAGCTTGACTTGCAAGATGTCTATCTTTGAGTGAAGGGAATTAAATTTATTGTTGTTTTCTTTCTGCTGTAAAGAAGTAAATGGACTTCACAATTTTTTCACTAAAATTAGTTAATTTAGCAATAGCACGTCATGTTTATTTGCTTTTTACGTGTGTCTCTTATTACCTTGACCTCCCTTAAATAAACTGTCTTCTAATGCTTTCAATGCATGCTATTAGGTTGAAAATGTCAATCAACCGTCATTGATTGGAAATACCATTACTTAGTGAAAGTTTGAAGTCAAGGACTTTCATGCTTGCTTATGTTGCTTGTTTATGTTTCCATTTGCTTTTACGAGTGTCTCTCGTATTACTATGACCTCCTAAAGCTCAACTGTCTTTTCATGCTTTCAATACATGCTATTAGTTTAAAAATGTCGATCAACAGTTATTGATTGGAAAGAACATTACATAGTGAAATTTTTAGGTCAAGGATGTTCATGCTTGTTTATGTTGTCTCAATAACAATTTTATAGCATCTGGTCCAGTCAAACATGTTATCATGCAGGTCAAAGACAGTACCATTAGAGTTACATGGCAGTTGCCTCAATGTAGTGGGAACATAAGAGAAATAAAAGTCCAATATAGAAAGAAGGGACAGAGTAAGTGGAAATGGGAATTAAAAGCAGCTACCATAGCTGATACAGAGGTAATTATCACTGGACTAGAAAAAGGAGTAGAGTATGAGGTGCGTGTTGTTGTTATCGATACCAATTGGGAGATTTATGAGATGGCAGAGAAAAGCACAGCAATAGATGGTAAATTTTCTTTGAAGGCATTCATTTCAGCTTTTCTCATATGACTTTTTCAGAACCATTCAATGTGTCAGTATTCCTTTCTCAAAGTAACCTCCAGAGCAATATCTTAGGCCTCAATGCAATAGCATAGCAGTTGTCATTCCCCAGAATCTCTTTCTATGGAAGTGCGACCTTCTTACTAAATTTTTTGTTGGTACTACAGAATTTAATCTGTACACGAAAAAGCGGCAACATTTTTCGACATACTTAAAAGCGTTTCTCGTCTGATACTCATCAGAGTGTGAAACTTCAGACAGTGACCGAAAGGTTAACCAAAATAAATAGCCAGAAACGGTTACCAGTTATAGGGTGCGTCTACTTGACACAAAGACTGGCCAAATAGGACCTATTAACCAGATATATGTATATATGACGTCATCCCCAATAGGTCAAGAATCTCTTGGCCCTTCTTGGAATTTACATGGAATTGGTATAGACAATTTCTATGGCAAATAGCAAGTTTGTAGCCCGCTGAGGCAATCCTACTATTTATTCATTCGCATTGCCACTCCAGGGTAGCTTAAATACTCATTAGTTTAAATACTCATGTCACTTGATAACTTCTGTTTGCATGCCCGCTGATCTTATCTCTCAACAATTGTAGTTCCTGCTTTGTGTCAATGTTTCTTTGCAGCCTTCTATTTGGTAAATCTCCTCGTTAATATGTCACAAGTACACAACATTTGAAAATATTCAAATAATAAAGTTGGATACTGCCATCTGTAGTTGGAGCTCCACGTTCCATGTAGTGTAACACCCTAAATGTTAAAGATTCCATATCTTTTAGTTGTATATGAAAGAGATTCACATGTCTCCCAGCCCCTTGATTTGTTACAACGCCCCTGAGAGTAATTTCTACCGTTGTTTCTTTCTTCTACTTTCCTTTGCCTTTAAATTAATTTGAATTAGTTATTTAGTACAGTGTGTTGTTTTCTTTGTACAGGCGATGGAGTGGTCATACTCTTTTGCTCCCCATGGTCTCATCCTTGTATTGTTTACATGTATGTTATGTTATCTAAACATCTGTATGTATAAGAAAAGAAAGCTTGACATTAAAGACGTGATTTTTTTCTGTTTAGGCATACAGTCAAATAACAATGGAGCTTTGATAGGTGGTATTTTAGGTGGAATTTGCTTCCTGGCTATTATGGCCTTCGTTTGTATTCTTGTTGCAATGAAACGTCGGCGATCATATGCAGGTATGTTTTACCATTCCTGCTTAGCTTTCTTCTTCTAATCTCTATTCAGTATAATGCACAGCTGCCGGTTATAGCATCTGTACAAATTCTATTTTATGCCCTTATGCTAGCAGTGCTTGAGAATTAATTACCTAATTGATATAGGCTTACCTCAATCAAGAAACTCACCAATGACAGCAACCTAATAATACACAATGATACACCAAGAATAGCCATTTCAGAAATGGTCATCTGTGATTTGGATTCTTATTCCACCTTCATTGCTTCCTCGCATTTCTTGCGGACTAGTATGATATAATGATGTTTCATACATATGTTTTGTGAACATTCAGATATCTAGACCCTTTTTGCATCTAAGCAGTTTCACACCAGACATCTTGAATTCAATAATCTATCTACAGCTTGAAATTTTGCTTGCAAAGATGCGGTATTCCAGTATGAATCACAGAAGTACGTCAGTAGATAAACTCTCATTATTCCAGTATGTATTGATGTTGTTCATGGAAGCAGGAATTATTTTAATATGTTATTAATATTCAACCTTTTTTCCTGTTGCTTTTACTGAAACCTCATTTAATCGCTTTTTCCATAATTTGCAGCGGAGGAGTACACTGGGTGAGTACGGAATTTATGAATGAATGACTTCTTTACTTGCATTGTCCGTAATCATGTGAAGAGCTCGTATTTTCTCATAGGCCTTAAGGAGGCTAGCAAGGCCTCTTCAGGGAAATATTTGACGGCCATTGCTATCAAAGCATTTATGCACAAATTACGTTCCTTGCTGTAACTGTTACCATTCAGTAGAAATTTTGTACAATCAACAGTAAATTTGTATGTTATATCGCTATACAATCATAGACTGATTTAGTAGTAGTGTAGGGAGTGCTTCTTCACACCCGTATTTTCGCACCATTCGGAAAACTTCTGCATTATCCAGACATCTCAGGGGCGTGGGAACAACAGCTTAAATAGTCCAACACCATTCCCAATTAATATATCTTAATTCCGTTCTGAATAAAATAATAGTATCCGAATTTTATTAGATAGTAATGATGCAGTTATGAGATATTTTAACAAGGAGAAGATCTTTCCTAGAGTTCAATTCAAGCTTTATTCCTAGTCATTCTATAAGCCTGTGACTTATAAGTTCCTTTGCTTGTATCTGTAGAGACAGCAATCGTGGCATTGATGCAGATATGACAAACACTGCAGCTACAGAACTTAAAAAATTAGATGTTACACGGTATATGGCACCAGATGAATCTGTTTATGCGAGGGAAAAATGCAATTATGATAATAATCATGGTTTTGTTAATAAACACTTTGTTGGTGACTCAGTAGGAGATTCAATGCTAGTGAGTAAAGATCCAAATGAAGTTAAGGTAATGATCTTTGAATACGAATCGTTGTTTTACATCAGTAATATTTTCTCCTGCTTCAAAAAAAATAGCACTGTGAATTGAAACTTGCACTCTTTCTTTTCCTTATCTTACATTACTATACAAACTACCTGAACTGTTCAATTCTACGTCCTCTTTTTAAACTTAAATAATACGGTTTGTTCTATTTGAGCCTCTACACTCACTTTGTAACTTGGCGTAAAGATTTCATGCTTTCTATTAGTAGCTTTGCATTGCCTTAATTCAATGCCAAGTAGGAAGAAAGAAAAATTCAGGAAATGCTCTCATGTTCACTGGAATTTAGTGAAAATCTCATGGTGGATATGCCAAGAGTGTCAACATTTAGCTTGATAAGCTTACAGTTTTTAAGCATTGAATAGTGATTGAACTCCTGGATTACTAGCTTGAAACATCATTGAGTTAATTGTTTAAATGGAACATACGTTAAAAGGCTGTTTTTTTTGGAATCAGACTGAATATTAAATGTATGCTTAAAACTATCTTACTTTTGAAATAGCTCTTTTTATTCTCACTTTAATTATATTCTGTTTAACCTTTAGTTTCAAATGAAGTATAATGCATATAAACTCGGACACATTCATAGCATTTTTTGATATTCCTTCAAAGGAAAAGGAAACTATGCTGACTTAGCTGCATGGTACCTGGCTATGTAAAGAGCAAAGGATACAAACAATAGAGAATGTGACAATCGGAGGACTGTCACATCACGGTATTATAGCTGAGTCAGATTTTTAGAACTAGCTACGGATAGTTTGGATCGTATCACGTTTCTATGTATTTTGATGTTATTTGATGGTTATCAGCTTTACAGAAATTCTCTGTATTATTCGATGTTTAAAGTATTCGAAGAAACATGCTGAGAAGAAAATTGGCCACTTTGATCTGACGCATATCTATCGTAATTTATAAGAATAGAACAAGTATGTTTCATGATAGGAATGGATTCCCATGCTTATTGTGGCCTTTTCTGGATATTTTTTGGATAATTTGGATGATTGACGCTAAATATTGTTTTTTGCAAGTCGAAATGGATGCTACATTCACATGTTAACATTTTAAAGGCCTATTCAATTCATTCTTACAATGTCTAATGTGCATATAATGATGTATTGGAATAGCTCTATCTTGGCGTCATCTGCTCATGATAATAGGCCATCACTGAAATAAAGTAGGTGCGGCAATTTTGACTTCCAACAGTGAAATAATCTGTAAAATTGTCGCAAAATGAATTGGGATGCTTTGTTGCAACCATAGTCTAGAGGGAGGAGAGAAGGAGAGAGAAAGACTTACCCAAGATGCCACTATAAGATGCAAGTTTTTCCCACAGAGATAAAACCGAATAACTTATCTTCTCTGAATAAATGTATGGAAAATATGTGTTTTGCAAGGAAAATATTTTGTCTGAACCATGGATGTTTACTTAAATTTTGTCACATGAAATCTTAGACTTTTCTTAACTCTTCATAAGTTTTTGAATCTTTTATTAATAAAAACTAGACAACTATTATACAAGAGATAGAATTTTTTTCTTGAAGCATTTGATGGATTGTGCTTTAATTTTTAGTTTGATTGATAATCACTTTTACAAGCACAGTTTTTCCAGTTAGCATTTGAAAGTCCGTCCGTTTGTGTTTCTTACACGTTTCCTAATATTAATTTTAGTAAAGTCTCTTGTTTGCTAGAGAACACGTTCATTTCCATTTTCATTTTCATGAGAACACGTACAAGCTAATAATAAAGCTAAATGATTGGAATAACATATTGTCAGCACAAGCTATATTCTGCACCTTTTAAATGTGCGCCTATCATTGGATTATCGATGACTTTAACTTGTACGGCTAGGGCAACACTTCCTCCTTCATTCAGGTTTCTATTGGCATATGGATCATCCTCAGTACTCGTTCAAGATGGAAGTTTTTTCCTATTACACAACACTACCACTTGATTACAAGGATTGCAACAATTACAAAGCAACCTTTCAATGCATTGCTTATAACCGAGTTGGTAGAAGTCCTCCTCAGACACTAGTCATTGATATTCAAGGTAATCCATGCATTCAATTTATGTAACTTTAATAGAAAGTTATCAAGTGAACTCGATCTGCGGATTCAATAGCTCGATGCGCTATCAAACAGATAGAAAAGATAGCTTAGATAGTTGTGAAAAATTTTTCATTCTGGACACATTTCAATGTAATGATAAGATATAAGATGTATGTGAGTACAGATTTGTATCTTGAACTCAGATAAAAAGTCTCAAGCAATGTGAACTTATTTGAGTTGGATCATATCACAACTTAAACATCAGATAGGAAAATGAAAAATTTGATACTGTCTGAGTAAGTCAAATAAACTGGAAGCAACTCGTTACTTTTAGTGACAATGTAAACATAGCAGTAGAACAAATCGCTTATTTATTATCAACGATAATTGAGAAACATGCTCCGTTACCAACTGTGAATTTTTCCGAGCAGATAACCCCTTAGTTGACAATAAATTTTAAACGATTCGCTATAGATCCATCTCTATTCCTCCTTTTTTATATTAGCTTCTTAAAATAATGGTGTATTATCAGCTCTTTAATCACCTTGACAAAATCGAACACTTGCTCATGTTTCAATCTGGTTTTTGAACCCTTTGCTCTGCTGCTGCGTGCTTATTCAAGTCCAGTAATAAATGGCATGTAAACATAGACAATAGTAAAGGTAAATTCTTATGTTTATCGATCACAAAAGGCTTTTAACACTGTGGCTCCTGGTATACATCTAGGCAAATTACATCATTATGGAATTAATGGTATCGAGCATGATTGGCTTTACTGTTGTTTAAATAATCGCAAACAATTCTGCAAGGTCAATGACGGATCTTAAAATATTCCTTCACTTGAAATTGGGGTTCCACATGGCACGTAACTTTTGCCTTCCCTTTTCTTGCTATAAATGAACGATTTAACTTCTTTGCACTAAGGAAATCTCTTGCTACAAATTATGCCGACGATGCTGTTAACCTATGTCATTCCTAGATCAAATCTTGAGACAGAAAGCATTTATATTGTTACTGAGACTAAATATCATAGCTTAATAAATGATGACAACTTAAAATGGAACTACCAAATCAAGAGTGTACAGAATGAAATTTTAAAAGCCTTTGGCTTATTAAAATATGCCAAAAAATATCTTCCTCTTTCAACTTTTAAAGACTTGTACGAATTCATAGTAGAACCTAACGTCAGCTATTGCTGCTCTTTTGAAGTTACTGTGGACCTACTAAGCTAACCAACTTACAGAGCTTTCAAAATAGGGCTTCAAAAATAGTAACGAATATTCCAATTAATTCTTCTGCAATATCTTTGAATAAAAAACTAGGATGACCCACAATCAGAGAATTCACTGTGATAAATTTGCTATGGTACATAAATGTAAAGGCAAGCTGAACCCCGAATACCTTAGCGTTTGTACTTCTAAACTTTCTGCTTGAAGCACACAAGACCTTCGCAGTTCATCATTGGATCTACTAATACTAAGAATGAAATCACTATACAGGTGAAAGTCTTACGCTTTCGTAGAGTGAAAGACTTGAACAATCCTACGTTAATTGCACAACTATCATCTTCTTTTCACAGTGATAATTAATCATCGAAAACTACCAAGATTTACAGCCAGGGCTAGATTGGTCTTCTAAGAAGATGCTATCAATACTCCATTAGCTTTCTGTTTATTTTAGATTGCTTTTTTAAATATTTATGCTTAGTTAGAATACAAAGCTTTAGATAACTTATGCTGTATGCAGCTTTCACTAATTACAGAAACAATTGTAAACCACAACACTTTGACTATGGACCTTGACCACAAAAGTCTCAACATTTGGAAGGAGGTTGGATTAGACGCTTTTATTTCTCAGATCTTATGAGCCTCTGTATCCTGGATACGTAGCGAGTTAATTCTCTTCGATTGGAAAAGGCGTAATCCTTAAAATATTCGTAGCTTTTGGTCGGAAAACCTTTGATCTGCTTTATTTCATAGTAAGACCTGAAATCAGCACCTCATCAGCAATAGTATTAGTAGAAGGAAGAGAATTTGTTTTGCTTTGTAAAGTCATTGCAGCAACTTCTGCTGCAAATGTCATATCGCACAGTCCTACTGGCTCTGAAATGTTAAGTGCAAATGGAACGATTCTCTTACCATCAGTCAAAACGAGACAACATGGAGAGCATGTTTGCCTTGCATCAAATGGCGTCGGATCTGTTGTAAGTAAAGCAACATACTAATTAGTAAATTGAAAGTGTTAGAAGCTCTATTCACTTTCTAGAAAAGTCATGGTGTTTTAGAGCATGTGACCTTCATCTTGTAATCTTGGAAGATTTCAAAATAGCTTACTATTGATAAATGTAGAATTGTGTAAAATAACATTTTAAAATGCTACAACTTAGTATGTAAAGAAGAATTATTTTCTTCTCTTACTGTTCAACTGTATTTTTCATTCCATACTGGCTTTTTTTTAGTAAGTAATGTCGGGAAAAGCCGTATGGCCTATAACAAAGCCCCGACAAAGGAAAAACTGAGAAAATGAGGGAAAGTTTAGGTAGAAAGGAATACAGGATCAACTTTGTTGATGTTAGATTTAAAAGATGACAAATTATAGGATTCAGGGAAAGTAGTGGGTGGCAATGAGTTCCACAGTTGAGAAGTTCTGGGAATGAAAGATGATTTGTGAGATAGAGTTCGTGGATTAGTTAGTGTAACTTGGAAAGGGTGTGAATAGGTAGAGCTTCTGGTGGTTCAGGAATAATATTCGTGATTTCCTGAGAGCAATGTCCGTGAAAATAGCAATAGAAAAAGATCTGCAACAAGTCGACGATGGGAGAGAGACTGTAGAGAATTAGTGAGGTTTGGATTGTTGATGACACGGATAGCTTTAGACTGGACTCTTTCAAGTAGATGGAGAGAGGATTTAGGAGCACCACCCTAGACATGAGAGCAGTACTCCAGAGAAGAACGAATCCGGGATTTGTATATAGTTAATAGTTGAGAAGGTGAGAAATAACCACGGGCTCTAGAAGGAAAGCCATGTTTCTGAGATGCATGCTTTGCAATGAAATTGATATGGGGTTTCCAAGTGAGATTAGATGAAATAGAGGGCCACGTTGAGTGATAGAAGATTAAATTTCCAGTTTATGGCCGTTCATGACAACAAGGGGGAAATCTTGGTGATGTTTACGTGATATGACAACCTGTGTTGTCTTTTCTTCATTGAACTTAGCAAGGTTGTCACTACCCCACTTCTTTACATTTGTCAAGTCATTTGTGGGAAGTGAGGCTGAATTGTTACGGTATGGTGAACTATTCGAATTGTCAATGTGTTGTGGATAGTTGAATCACCCAGAACCTACTCACAAGCAAAGCTAAAGTACTCAGTATGAGATATCGACCAATGAAAGGCTTACGGAAAGAGGCATTCTACTCTCAACTGAGATCTTACTTTCGGTTGATCGAAAGAACGTCTAGCAATGTGACAAGAGGTATCACAATTGTAATACTTTGACAAATGGTATTGAACCGCACTGAAGATTTTATAGCTATGAATGACGAGTCATTCGTAGTTGCGTATGACGTGAAACCACCTAAGGTTGATCAAAAGAGGTTTCAACATTAAAGGACCCCATAGATTTAAAGTGACTCCTACATTTGCAGCCAATTTACAATATACGACTACGTGAAATAAGTTTAGAGGGCAGTTGCTGCCAACTCCCAATTTGCTAGCTATCAAACTGGGACTTGGCATCAAGTACTCTCTAAACTTGTTTCCCGTAGTCGTGCATTGCAAATTTAATCTAATCAAATGCCATTTCCTGCAAGCAACAATCAATATCCCATTGAATTACTCAAGTTTCTCAATTTCCTCATACTCCTTAGGGAGCAATAGTTGATTTTGGTCCTTTTTGAAATTGACCAAGCATGAAAACTGTCGGAAGACGAATCATAGAGAAGCTTGAATTGAGTAATAAAACAGGACCTTGAAGTGAAGGTAAGCATTGCAATACAGAATTCTCTCTCTCTTCTAGCAACAATTTTCTCTACACATCCCTTATTCACTCATCGTTCATTCGTCTTGTAATTTATCACAACTATTATGTGTAAATCTAGAAAATCACTTCCTTTAGTATCTCAATGCAGGACACTCATTTCACATGTATGATACTGCTGTTTCTTTTCAACAACCTTTCCATAAAAATAAAAATTTATACTCTGCAGTTCAGCTATACTTAGTTAGTGAGGTTATCATCTTTAATATCGTCTCACTTTGTTTTGGCACTCTGCACATTAATAAGAAATTCAATATAAAAGTCAAACTTGATCTCTCATCAAATCTATATTCTTATCATATCAAATTCAGTTAATACTGCCTAATACTTTATTTCAAAGTTAAATGAAATAGTCATGTATATATTTATCCTTGTATTGGTCACAGAAAATGACAACTTATCTCACATTTATAATTGCACTGCGGAGAGAATTACACGAAGCGCATGGGAAGAAGTAAATTATTCCGACGTTGATTTCAACCGCCAACTGAAACTTCTTAAAGATAAATTACTGGCAAGAATGTAGTAGGATGATTCAACCTTGTCACGAATTCTTGCTTAGCCTGACTTAAATACCTCACTTCCAGTTTTTCTTTAGAAGTAGTGGGCAAAATATACGATTTCAAAGTTATTCTACAATATTCACAAATAAAAAGTAATTGAAAACTTTAGCCTTTATGTCATATTATGATATTGTGAAGTCGAGAAATAAGCGTCCTTCACATATCGAAACAATGAATTGCCATATTTAATCCATGTAGCACTTTTAGCAGCGAAGTGCAATTGCAGATGCAACGAAGAGGTTAATCTTCCTATATCATCGAATAGCTTCAGCTTGCAAATGTGTCTACTTTATTAGTTTCTCTCTTTGAGGCATGAAAGCTGCACAACTGAAGCGAGTTAACTTATGAACTTAATAAATCTAAAATGGTTTATTTCGATTCCATAGATATGATGCTTATCGCTAACTACCTGAAGCAGCATGACAATATAAATACCTTGTAACAAGAATCAAGTGAGTGAAGTTAATTTTATAATCTTCTACAAGTGAAAAATAACAACCAGTGTAATAATGCAAAGAGAATTTAATTAAAACGAAATAGCCCTATTTTTGCAATACTTCATAATCTTTTGAAGAATTGGGATGCTTTTTGTTTCCTGCTGGATTTTGATTCAGCTCCATGTAATGACTTTTGCCTTCAGGAATCTTTTCATATGCTAATGCACCAGGATTTGCTATTGTTGCATATGGCTGCGATTCACTATTTATTCTCGTTAGTTCCAGATCCATATAATGGCTTTGCATATTTTGATTTGCATGGCTGCAATGAAATTTTGGTTATTAACTGATGAAAGAGGTATATTTCTACTCATTTTTAAGCAATACAATGCAACATGAAGAAAGAAAGAAACGAGAGAGATAAATTCAGCATTTTTCAATATACTAACCTATGCATTTAAGAATAAACGGATCATTATGAAATCACTGCCTTTGAAAAATATAAGGTAGATCCTTTTGTGGTACCATTCAAACAAACAACAGCAAAAATGTGTAGAGAAATATGTGATGTAGATATAATGAATATATTGGTGGTAAAGATATGGAATAGCATTAAATAACTTGAGCATCTATTAGTGCATCTTAGAGAAGAAAACAAATGTCACCTAGCCTATTTCGTTATCTCTCGTGTTATTTATAAGTAACAAAGTATTTACTCAGATGTTATGCATTCTTTTAGGAATGTGAGGTAGTAAATTGAAGTTAATATTGATCGCTAATACGTTACAGGGTTATTCACGTGGTATTAGCCAATCTGCTCTATCAGTGTCAATTGAGCTTTCGCGCTTATACTACTCAGCAAAAGATTGTTCTTTCAAGTCAGTTGTAAACTTAGCTTTTGGAATAGCTCATGGCTGTTTTGAATTAAATTCTTGAAATTCTCATTCATTTTATTAATGCTTTTTGCGAATCAACTTCGAGTCTCTCATAGATATAGGCTAGGCTGCAAGTACTTGCCTTGATAGTAACCGTTTGATCACCTTTGCATAATTTGAGCCTACCACCAGTACCTGGAAACCTAAATTCCCAAAAGTAGTGAAATTCTATGGTATCTGCTGTATGCAAATTAATTTGTTCTGAAAACTCTCTTCCTTATGCTCACTTCACGCTCACTCACTTCACTCATTCAACTATTGAGCATTTTGAATATGTGAGAGTTGATGCAAAGGAGCATAGCTTGTGAAGTTTTGCAATAATTTCTGAAGTTACATAAACATAGTACTTGGTTGTTGAAAAGAAATGTAGCAGTGACCCAGGGGCGGATCTAGACTGTCGCACAGGTCGCACATGCGACAGTCAACATGCAACTGCACAACAATATTTTTAGTCACTTGGAAAGTTTTCTTACTTTGTACTTCATCAAATCAGCTCTAAGATGGATTTTTCTGTTTGCTCTAAGTAGGTAGGGAAGTATATAGAAGTGTCTTACATTTTCCTATTCTGTGGAGGAGCTAGTCAGAAAGAGGAGATCCCATGTTTGTAATCTTTATTCCGGATTGTTAAATCTTACAGTTTTTACTGAATCCCAATAGATAGAGTAAGATGTCTGTGCACAGGATGCTTCTTACCCACTGTCGCACCACTGCCGCACCACTGTCGCACAATTTGCATATGAATAGAGGAAGCCAATCATATCGTTTTCCTGTGCGACCGTATGCCTAAAGGATGCTTTGTAGTGCTGTCGCACAATCTTAAAATAGATTTGATAACTAGATTTTAGTAGGTTGCTTAGCACGTGAAAGGCCGCAGCATTCCATTCAATTTCGCAATCTTTATTATCTTATGACAGATTTACTGGAAAAAGTAAAGCACTTGATTGAAGAAGAGAACTACAACGCGTTGGAGGCAATCTATAATGCTGAATTAGCAAAGCTCGGCAAATGTGCGGTAATTTCGAAGAAAATCCTGTTAGCTGACGACTTATCTACTAGCAGCGACATTCCAAAGAATGATGCTTGCCTTCGCGTTATGAGTGATTAAAGAGTCGTAGCTGCAAGGTACAGTTCAAGATATCATTTTCAACATTAAATTATGTTCTCTTGCTCCTTAAACGTGCCTGAAACCAATCTGAAATCATTTGCAGAGAGCAGGTACCTTTCAGGATCATATTTCATATTGCTGGGGAATGATCCTGAGAATGGTAATTCCCCATGCTCAAAGCACATTTCTGTCTTGTCATTTCAGTTACATGGATTGTGAAATATGTCATGACATACTTTTGGTATGGACTTTGGGGGCCCATCTGATTCATTTTATTGTCTTTCTTCTGCTGAAAGTTTCTAAACACCAATGTTTGCAATAGGAAATGTTGCCATTTGGGAGAAGACCATGACCCCCAGCCCTCCTTGGATCCGCCCCTGCTTATAATAAAGCATGAGGTATTAGCAGAAATTCATTTATAATTCTGAGTACTGTAGTGGGTTAGAGCATTGGTTAGGGTTAGGGCTATAATTACAATTAGAAATTATAATTATATGAGTACTTCTTTGGCATGGCTTAATTTTAATATGTGTTATGGTGTAATATTTACGTCCTCAAAATGTATAATTTATTTGGACTATCTTTACCAGCCCCACAGCCAACAGTTGCAGAATTCCTTGGTTTGACCACGCCTACTAACGAGCCACACCCTATGTGCGACATTCATGAAATTTTCTAGATCCGCCCCTGCAGTGACCAATTATATTTCATTGATATCTTAAGGCATGGTGTGTTGCACAATTTTGATCATGTCTCCCATTCTGAAAACTGTCATCCTGTAGGTCATAGAGGCCGTAGATGTCACTATAATTGCCCATACAAACCAACAATTCCTTACACTATATCAACGCGTGTTCCAAAATGAGATGATTCAATAAGGAAAACCGAAAATAATCCGGTGAACGCATGCGCGCATGAGCACCTATACTTCATATTGGTATTTGTAATGAAACATACTAATGGATGGAGGCTACCAGCATAAGTGTTTCATTTACTGCTTCTTGAAATCTGATACTATACCGAATGGTACCATGATTGACGAATTTTTTGCGTCTTTACGTAAGGACATTCTTGCATGCTGCACACGTCTAAAAGTGCATAAATACCGTACATAGTGCCGGTATGAATTCTATTTTCAACTATGATTATCTCAGTTAAAGCCCACTTGCATCTTGAATAATCAAGTTTTAACTGATAAGAAATTGAGTGTCGAACCATGGTTTTATGAAAAAGCCTTTGAATAAGGATATTATTGTGTTGAAGGAGCATAAAGGCTCATGTAGAGCTTACTATATATACTGTTTCAATGAATAGTTTTATCATGAATTCAAACTCTTTTCTTGCTGTGGCAGCAAAACTATCCTAACAGCGACAAACTACAGTAGCACCAATAGCCCCTGACGGAATATTCTTATCCAAAATGGCCACTTAAATTTTGCAATGAAGCCCCTAGAGTTTTCCAGGAGTTGTCCAGGAGTTTTCTAGGAGTTTGCAGGAGTTTCTTAGGAGAACCTGGGTATGTTTCCATGCAAGATAGCATTGTCCATAATCAGTTTTTATAAACAGCATACACTATTATAATTGAGCGAGGAATCAGCACAGTAGAGCATCAGTAGAAACCACCTAGCTGCAGAGTCGCTTGGTGGGCACAGAACATTGCTGGGAGAGTAGGGGATCTTGGGGCATGCCCCCAGAAAGATGAAGGAGTCTTTTCTCTAAAATGCCAGAAAATGCCACTTAGCAGAACAGGACATGAATTGTGACTAAATAGTGCATGCATCGGCAACCTTTCTTGTCATATGTACCAAATTTTCGTTTTATCGAAGGCCTCGGACCATAAATAGAAGGCACGTAATTAAGCAAAATTCAACTATAGTGCAGGGAATACTCTTAAAAATCTCAATAATACACTCTGTATGGTGCTGTTTTAAGCTTGGAATAGCCTCTTATCGCAAAAACTCACAATTCAAACTCTTGTCTAAAGTTCATCAATTCAGAGGAGAGGGCTTAAAAAGTTCTTTGCTGGCCTGATCAAACTCTTCGCCGGCCGTAGGCTGCCCATGCATGCAATAGGGTGATGTGAGATGTCAATTGTTTACTTCCACGAGCTTTCCAAGGTTTTTATGTTTTCCAGGAAAGATTATTTTCTAGGAGGTAAACTGCATTACAGGAGTTCCAAGAAGATTCCAGGAGTAGTAGTCACTCTTATCTCTGTTTGAACCGGGGTACCAAGCCTTTGGTGCTTTGGTTGTTGCATATCATCTCATTATCTCCATCATACTAGATCTCTACAATGAGCTTAACATTTAAACATGTTTTATGATCTTCTTTCACTACTGCCGTTTGCAATCAACTCTAATGATGAGAAGCCTAAAGATTTTAAGGTGCACCTCTGCCTTCTCGGTCATTCTCATGATATCCCATGAGGGCGATGCATGTCACTTGATGCATATGTAGTTTTATCTAAGCTCCAGTATACGTCGATATCATGCTGAAATTGACTTTTTTAAAGTCAATATTTTTCTCATTTTATCAGGAAAGTATACCCTTGAATTAAATGCACCTCTGCATTAAGATATATGCTGATGCTAACTTATAACGCACCCTGCAGTGAATCTTTTCATAGTATTTTCACGTCTCTCTATTCTTCTATCATAACTAAATTCTCTAACATCACTTAACCTGGAATTGACAGACTGTACGAGCCCCAAATATAAGAGAAAGATGAAAGTCGAAAATAGTAAAATTACTAGCTAGTGTAGGTGACATAGCTAGGTAACTGACATAGGCCAATGAGGACAATGAACTGTTTTATTATTTCAGTATCCTTTAGGGGTAGTTTTCAATGGAAGAAATTCTATGGAATTCATAGTCTTCTCATCAGAGCTTTGCAACCGGGGTTCTGCGGAACACTAGAGTTGCACCAGTGCACTCCAAGGGTTCCACCAGAAGCTCCATAAATACTATGGTCGACAGCAGCTTTTGATTCTCCTATGCAGATATATGAACTGGGTTCCTCAAACCAATGGAATTTGGCGTTAGGGATCCGCTAATGCAAAAAGGTTGATCTAAATAGACCTTTCTGTGGATTCATGCATTTAATTTTTTGCACTATTTGCTTTTAATTAGCCTTTTCGTATTCAGTATGCATATTTTGACAACTTTGATTATTGATTGATTGATTGATTGTGGTTATCACAAAGATCAGTTACCCACCTGCTTGTCGTGGGTATAGATGTAGCTGAAAGAAGAACAAGAAGAAAAGTTGCCAAAATCCATAGATCAATGAAAAATATCATACCATGGGCAAAGCAATTGCTTTCTATTCAAAGGAAAATATGTATTTTCTAACATATCACAACAATATTTCAGTACTATGTAACTAGAATTTTGCTTTAATAGGCCGACTAAATCAGTATATTGGAGACAAGAAGCAATATAAGCAAAAATGGCAATTTAATTTCATGAAAAGTAGTGAAGTGAATTGGGATGATGAAGCAAATGGCATAAAGTAAAAATAGTGCAGTGGAGCTTTCTAAGCCATTATGTAGAGAGTGTTATGTCTTTCCATTGAGATTGCTAATCATTGTAGAGTTTGCTTAGCCAAGGTTGAAGCAGGTTTGCTTACTAACGTGATATCAAACACACATGATAAATGATAGTATGTACAATTGCTGGAACTGATTCACATTGCTTTTATATAAAGCAAGACTTCTCGATGCCACTGAATGTTAGCAACGTTTGTGGATATGCCATACTCTAAGATACCATAGGAAAACTTAGTGTAGATCTCTATGATTATTACACATTTACCACCTTAAGTACAAAAAATAACGATGCTTTATAAAAATGATTCTTTACTAGAATACCAGTTTATACCTTTTTTCTTTAGCCTCAATATCCAGACCAAAAGTGCAGCTATTATTATCAACAATAATGGAATCAATGTGTAGAATGCTATTGTAATAGCACCAATAGAAGTGTTAGTAGCTGTCTCTTGAGCTATAAGTAAAATCAGTAGTATATCAATCACAATATTATGCTGATTTTTGAATAGAAAAAAATTTAAAAGGATAATAGCAGCTGATTTATGTCTAATCTCTTCTAATAAATAAACTAGATTATTGAAAATATTCCCAGATTCAACTACAAAGGCGGAAGATACTCACAAAGGCAAGTATTAACTTTTCAAAAGGATCTGAGGCAAAACGAGTGATTTCAGTAAACTTTCAAAGGTATCATATGCCGATGAAGCATGAAATGTAAAAAAATATTAATTAAATGAATGTACATCACAGGAAACGTACTGAATAACAAACGCAATAGCAGAATAGATTTTTTCCACCAAGGACTAGTTGACAACGCAGTCAACAATAAGTCGTGAAGAATTCAAACTAGATTTGATGCTCAATAAGGGATATTACGAAGCAGAATATCTAAGATTTTATGGGTCTGTGTGCCAGGATAGAGTAGCAAAACTATCTATTTTCATAATTAGATAGGTAAAGAATTATTGGATAGAGCATTATTTTAGCTTCTAATTGTACATGTTTCCAAGTGCTAAAAAATATCTTGGTTTCACAATTTCGCTTTAATCAGACAAAGCTCCTTTTGTAAGCTCTGGTCTTTGAATAACGCTAAACTCTTGAAAAGAACTCTAAATATAAACTTCAGTTCACATTCTAAGTGGGCATATCTTCCTCAACATAAAGCAATGCATAGGAAAATGGAATATAAAGTTCTGTTTTACTTCTCTAAACCAAAATCTTTAAATGCTTATCTTCAGTTGCAACTTCAATCAACAATGACGACAAGCAAAATTTCAGAGATTTCTCTCAGGTAGTAAACAAATTAATATGCTGTATGTGAGAGTTAAAGTGAATTGCTAGGTGGTAAATTTTCTTCACTGTGTTTTTCATGAGGAAATTCAAGAATCAACAAAAAGACTAAATCATAGACAAATGCGTGTCTATTTGAAAGCAATAAAAACCAAATAACATAGCATGTATGCACCAACTGCTATATGAGTTGTTAGCTGGAATCATCAAAGATCATGTGGAAAAAGAACCACAAACAGGAAAAGTTACGGCTTAATTTACTATTAGACATAAGTAGCAGATATTCGGCAGTTGTTGAAGACGAATAAATTTCATTATCATAGTCATTGCACTACTCATCACTCAGGGATATAAACTTATATAAGAATACTGAACATAATAGTAACAACATACAAAGGACAAAATATATCTAGACAATAAGATATGTAAAAATATAACGAAGATTTTATTGTTACTGAATGTACACAAATGAATGTGCAATCTCTCAGCTTCAGCTTCCCTTCTGCAATTTAATATTTCATGTCATCAATCTTCATTTTACGCAAGATCATTAGTATCATGCTAGATGTCTTTTGTTAAAAGTAAATCAATTTATCATGGCCATGTAGAGAAGAACTTGGTTATAAAGCAGATATAACTTGAAACTAAGTTTCTACTTAAAACGAACTTGACTCAGATGGCATAAAAATCAACTCACACACAAATTAACCTTGAAAAGCAGATATCTTTATGATTTTTTATAACATAGTATGATTTCATCTCTTTTGACTGTAAGCATGATTACTGATTGCAACCAATTGCAATTTTGAATAAAGGCTGGCACACACGGGCAAATTTTGTATTTGAAACAGCAACATTTGTCTTTGAAAGACACGCACTTGGGCAACTTTTGTGGTTCGCACACAAACACAATTTTCTTTAAAGCAGGCGCAAACGAGCGATTTTTGCTAAAGCAAGAAGACTCCACTCTCGTACTCGAAGAAACAAAAGCTACTTGCTGGCCTTGCTGTAGTCCTTTACTTACGCATTAAAAGGCGCCGGTCGAAGACAAGAAGAAAATGGGTAAAGGATCGGATAGGTGAAAGAAAAGAATTTGTAGCGTTCAATAATATCTCTCTCAGCTTTGGATTTCTTCACCCGATCTGCGTATTATGGGGAACTAATCAAGTACAAGCAAGGCCTTTCTTTCCATAATTCCACAAGCTCATTCTCTTCCTCTTCAGTCCATTCTAGTGCTGCCTCCGACTCTAACGCCATGTTTTCCAAGTCAAATCTCTATGTTGATCATCATTGACACGTGACTTAGGAAGATGGAGTGATTGGTTCTTTGTATCTTATGTTTCAAAAAACAGTTTTCAGATTGAACATGTTTAAACTTGCCAACAATCTTTGAAACACAAAAATCTCTGTCTCTAACTTGCGGACACGGGCAAAATTTTCTCAAAAACATAGGTCTCTGTGTTTGAAACACAAAAGTTGCCCGTGTGCGCGAACCTTAAGAAAAAACATTATCAGTTGGGTAAAACATATAATGCAGGATGGACTGCTATGCATGAACTTGCTGTGAATGGTATGTGTGTTTGCATCTATGTGCTTGTTGGTATTGGATTTTTGTGCTTGTGTTGGAGTGAAATTAGGGGGTAAGTAGTTGTATTAAGCATGTCTTGCTGCTAATGTAAATGTGTCTCTTAGAGTTTGTGTTTCTGCCTACAATAGTACCTGCTTTTATTGAAATTATCAGAGAAATTATCTTTAATGACTGAATTCTACTCTTACCTATCTTTGCTGTTCCTGAAGCCTGTGTCATATGCTCTTTACCACTGATATCGACAAGAACAATACGTACTTCATACTCAACTCTATTATCTAGGCCATTGATGATGAATTCCTTGTCGGTAGTAGTTACCGTAAACGATCTCATTCCCCAGTTACTTTCTCCTTTCCTTCTGTATTGAACTCTCACTTCTTTAATATTTCCTTTACATTCTGGTAGCTCCCATGTAACTCTAATAGTGTTCTTGTTGACACTTAGATTGATATTAGTAACATTTCCTGGTGCTACAAACAAAAAGAGAGTTTCTAACAAAAACAAAAATTTAAGGTGTTCTCATATTTTGAATGGCCAGAAACTTTGCACGGGCAAACATTTTCACAATTTTGGCGGGTTTTTCACTTCTTTTTGCGAAAACATTTGCCTTTGAAATTTCCATAGTCAATGTAATCGAAAGTATTTCTCACAAATTACAGAAAATTTTAGACTCATGAGAGTTTTCTCTTTGAAATTTTGTTGCTCCTGTTAATAACATACTCTATATCAAATCTTTTGGATCCTAAAAGGTTCTAAATTAACTTAACATTTTATGAATTGAGTCCAACATGCGCTTACTCTGCCTGTGAATTTAAGGTAGTCTGGTAGCTATTCCTTTAGTAAGTCCTATGATAGGCAACTATTAAGGAATATTAAGTTTATATCTCATCATTTTAATCTAGTATTGAATTTATGGAAACTCAATGCATGGAAGCTACATTGAAAACATAGCTCAAATTTAATTGCTTTCAAGACTCAAACAAGCATCTGCATTGACAATAGCTATTATTGATGTCGAATGAGCTTAGTCTTCTTCCAAGCAATCTTTTAATTCATTTCCTATTTCATGATGATCAAAATCTTCCAATTGACCTGACGAAAAATGTAATCGAATTGACTTTACGATTCATCCAAGAAACTAGTCGGTTCAAATAAGGGTCAGCTCAAACTCTAAATGCATGTTTTGCAGTCACCAACCTCCACCAAATACATTTTATTCTATTCCGGTGATTGTCATTCATTAGATTTCAGTTGTGCTAACCAAACTAATACAAGGTTTTGAAATACCTTTCTTCTATTTTGAATTTTAAACAGCTTTAGACTGAAATCTAATGTTTGATAAATAAACTTATATTATTGTATGTAATTTTCATCTTTCTTTTTCTTTGTCCCATCTCTTTTACGATGTTTATTTTTGTTTTTTACGTAAGCTCATGGGTTATTCATAATATTTTGCTCCCTGTGGTATCGTCTTATTAGTATTGTTAAGTAGTTTTTAGTATTATAATGAGTAATTTCCGTTCTCTTGTACGCTTTGAGCAATCATTACAAAGTGACCTCAATATAATTGCAGTAACAGATAAACTTAGAGCAGAGCAAACCGGAAGATATGATGGAACTCTTCTTTGTATTTCGAAATTAGCAACAATCTAAAGAAGCTATAATATTGTATATCAAAAAATCACAAACATGGCAGACGGTTTTTACTGTAAATTTACACTCGATGCCGTATTCCATAGATAGATGGGACAAATTTCCATCCTCTACAAAAAAAATTCCCTTAAGTATACTTGTCTTTTTTCATACAGCAAAAAATACACAGCAATATTAATTTCTCCCCAAATGCATAAAAAATTTTTGCTCTGCCTGGAATGTTTTCCTCAAAAGTCTTGCTCATTATTTCCCTACTGTATTTGGCTTGCAAAAAGTTTAACATTTCAGTTATGCAGTATTGCCTAATAATTGAAAAATCACCATACTCAGAAAGTAACTCACTAAACGCAGTCAAGTAGCAAAGCTAGCATTATGAATCAGATGATGTAAAGTCATTGAATTGAGGTGAAATTAAATTTGCAGGTGAAATCGAATCATACACATCAATAGATCTGGATGGAAAAAATAAAGTGATATTGATGGTACATCTCTTGTTTTTTAAATCGGTACAGTCAGGTAATGATTTAACCTCTTACGAAAACTTCAAAGAATTAAAGCAAAAGCAATTTTTTGAAAATTGACCAACTTTCTGGCGGAACAATTTTTGCAACTGCTCAAGTGTAGTTAACGTGTAAAATTCATAGGAGTGACGAGACGATGTACCCAAGTATAGCAAAGCATAAAAAAGCATGAGTATTTCGAAAACAGTCTACTTACGTTTTACTTTTATAGTAGTTGTTATGTTAACTGTCCCCACGGAGTTTTTGCTGCTACAAATGTATGCTCCAAATCTACTTGTAGAGTCTATTGCAACATGATATCTCAAACCGCTTACATTGCTTGCCAGAAGAAGTCCATTTAGGTATAACGAGATATCTGGTATTGGGCTGCCAACAGCACTGCAAAGTATTGAAGCATTTTCACCGATGCATTTTCCATACACTTTACTGTTTTCCATGAATCTCGGGACATCTAAAACAGAGGGTATCATTCATATAAACAACATGAGACATTAAAATCCAAGGTAGAATGGGTTGAAAATCAGTGATAGACTATTCTGAGAAGAAAAGCAACGAAAAGAAGGAAAAACAGTTGCATAGAAATGAGTTCAAATATTAGTTGTCTGGAAAAGTTCTGACTATCGTAATGGCACTATACAATGGGAAGAAACTATGCTCCCGTTTATCATTAACTAATAATTAAAGCGCTCGCTCGGGAATCAATAATATAGCAATAGCCAATTTGTACTTTCTTTCCAAGCGTCTAATTACAGCCAGTGAACAAAATTCAAGCCTGATGCTGCAAATTGAACAGCAATTGCAAAGGCTAAATAAGAAGGGACATCCTTGCTCTAAATAGTGAAACTATGACTGGGAATACAAAGGCAACATGTCATCCATTGCCTGGACATAGCCAGTAAATTTTACTCTTATGAATGGTTGATTTTGTAATAATTCCGTTATTTCCTTCCTTAATGATATTTCATGTTGATACTGAAGTATTTTAACTTTTCGCCGAAAGTCAAGGCAACTACAATAAAGAAACATGTGCACTTTCTAGTTTATATAAATATCATAATACCTAAATTAGGAGCCCGGGAGCTTTTAGCATTCCTGAGCTGCGAAGGTTGGTGCTTAATCTAGAGGGTGCTTATAACGGGGGCGCTTGTCTATTCAAATGAGAATAAGGGTAATTCAAATAAAATTAAAAGTCAATAGATAGCAAAAGAAGGAAAGGATTTGAAAGACGAAGTTTTTGGAAAAAGAAATAAGGAATGGGTCGGGACACTCCAGCCAAGTACGCAGCAATGATAAATAATGTTAATTCTACAGAAGCTTTTGTGAAAAGCTTAAAGAATGGAAATCTATTGAAATTGAGACGTAGAACAGCTAGAATTGACTATTATTACATCTTTTTCTACTTACCTTCTATTTTCTGTATTAACTCCGGAAACAACGATTATGAAAACTTCAAATGAGCCCGATTCTGATGATTGAGAAATGGAAGCTTTTTTTAAGGTCAGCGTTTAGTAGAGAAAGGTACAGCTTCTTTCTTTTCTCATATTGGATGCGCCTATTTGTGGGGGAGGCATTGTAGTATAACTATATCTCTTAATTGTTGTGTAATCACGAAAGTCCCTATGGTGTATCCTCTTTTGTCATATGTGACAAAACGTCTTGAAATAATGTTTTATTGGAGCCGTTAATGCTGATAAAAATATTTTCAGGTGATGATTTAGAGCAACAGAAACCTGTTTAGAGCTTTCTATGATAAAACTGTGACGATTTCCACCACATCCGGAGCATCTGAGAGTATTCCTCCGTGAGAAAGAAATAGCATTGCCCTAGCAATTCATTGATGTATTTTTATATTTTAATTATAATTTCACTGCCGCAGTTTTATAAGAAAACCAAGTTGTGTCCTAAAACCTCCAGCTTCTTAGCTTGTGTCGCAATTGAGCATGATATTTTCTTAAAATTTCCTAACATCTGAAATAAAATGGCGAAAACGGGCTACCCTTCCTTTGTTAATTTTGCATTCTCGAATTTCAATTCTATCTCTAACATTCAGAATGTATTATTGATGTAGTATCGACTTTTGGCAAACAAAATTCTGAACTTTTGATGTTGACCCTTGTCCTTTTTTGACAGTTCTTGCGATTTTCACCATTTGAGCATCATTTTGCAATAAAATTTTTCTTATAACAAGACGTGTGCAAAGAGGCACTTTATTCAGTAGTAATAGCAAACCCAACTTCTGAGCCAATGCCTCATCCTATGCAGTTCAGCTGTATACTACCTTTGTGAGTCGCTCTGTTTAATGACGAATTGCTTGATGGCGTTGGTATGAATGAAGCATACAGAAACAAAAACTATATGGCCATGAATTCAAAGTAAAAAAAGCCTAGAGAATATATTAAAAATTCTTGCAGCAAATTGTTATGTAAATATTTCAAATAATATACATCTAACAATCTGCCTCAACAATGGTATCATTATGCAATAAACCAAAAACCCATTTATACTTACAATGTACTGATAAAAATGTTGTTTTTCTTGCATTTGGGCTAATGCCATTTGATGCGATGCAAGTATACTCTCCAACTTGATTTCTATTTACTGAGTTCAAAGTCAAAAGTGGGCTGGAACTTAGTACTTTGGTAGTAGGACCAAGCCACATAACAGTTGCCAAAGGATTCGCTGCAGTGACAGTACAACGGAAATTGACATTATCACCTTCTAATGCCTTAACTGGCG
Organism: Cassiopea andromeda; assembly: GCA_018155075.1. NCBI lineage: Eukaryota > Metazoa > Cnidaria > Scyphozoa > Rhizostomeae > Cassiopeidae > Cassiopea > Cassiopea andromeda. Next base: position 41,010 of record WIPJ01001341.1, read on the forward strand.
ATGTAACGCTGACTTCTGGTCTTACTATAAAATCAAACACTAAGATAAATTACAACTGGTTAATGCTTCTCAAGAAGACTGTCTGTCTGCTTATATGAGGTTGATAATCTACACATCATTCCATTAAATAGGAAATTTCAGCATTGCATTTCTATCAGCAAGAACTCTATATAAACTAAATCGTAGGCATACCTTGAATATCTAAAGTAATGTTCTTAGAAGGGCCTCTACCGACTGTGTTGTAAGGAACACACGCAAAAATCGCTTTGTAACTGATAAAGTTTTTAAATTTGATCATTCCAGTGAGATAAATTGAGGAAGCACTATCTTGTACTGCTGTTTGAGTGGGCCCATTTATCCTACTAAATACAAAACTGTGAGGTGTTGGCAATCCGCTGGAGGAGCAATTTAATGTAACAGATGATCCATTTAGAGGGGTCATTGATGATGACGAGAGGTCACCTCGATCGGGAGCATCTAGCAACAGAGAAAAGTTAGGAAGTTTATTGTAACCACAACTCTCAATAGGCAGTTGTGATATATTGCAATTGAAATGGCAAAATCAAGATAACCTGTCATGATGGCAACAACATCTAAAAAATTCTCATCTTAAGACAGGTACAATTAGTACATGAGACCGATTGAGTATAAAAACTGGCCAAAAAACTTTCAAAATGGTAATGATGCCTACAATTAATCCTTGAATTAGCCCCTTGAGGATTTTTTATTTTGTGAATTTTACAAGGGGGGCTTTTTGAAAGGAGGGCTTATTCAATGGATGGGGGTTTGATAATTATTCTTGCAGTCTTTAAAGTGCTTATGCATCCAACATTTCGAAATTTAACTTTTTGCATTTTCTAATGCATCTTTGTGCTGTGATCATCATGCTACAAACTAAAGTATCATAACTCTTATAGAAAAAAAGTTATGAGCCCTCAAACTTCGCTATTTTGGCATTTCAAATGCGAATTCTAGCTACTGCGCATGATGTCATAACGAGTACGCAAAAGAATTTTGATCGCTTGTTAGCATGGATCCCACTAGCAAGTCCTGCAAACGTCGTGGAGGACTGTACTGTGTGGCTGGTCTCCCGAACGGAATAAGCTACAAAAATGGTCAGCATATAGAGGGGAAATCCGTTCACACCTTTCCACTCAATAAAAAAGACAGGAAAAGACACCGAGCTTGGGTCAGGTTTGTGCGAAGACATAGGCCAAAGTGGAGCAGCATCAACTCGCTTTTCCTTTACTCTAACCATTTCGATGAAAACTGTTTTACGAAGAATCAGGAAGTCGCTGCCAAACTTGGAATGAAAAGGAAGCTAAAGCCAGATGCTGTTGATTGATTTATCGTTGGCAGACACAGCAGATACCATTGATCAGTCACTGACAGGTAGAACTAAAAGACAGATGAGTCTTACCTGTGTTTGTTTTTTAGTCCCTGGTCAAGTAGTAACAATTAACAACGTTGAGGAAAACAGGGCAGGGAGGTATGTTGAGTTGGTAGATTGGAAATGGCCTACTAGTAAAGGAAAATTATAATGCCATAGCAATGTATTTCAATTCCTTTCATGGACTATCCGTGATATGTGATGTGTTCAAAA
>WIPJ01001341.1:42713-68552 GCA_018155075.1 Cassiopea andromeda
CAAAAATGGATGACACAATGGAGGAGGAAGAAATGTTCGCAAGCCCTAATACTGTTTGTACCGGATGTCCAGTATTGGAAAAGAAAATTGTATTCTATCAGAAAAGATCAGTTGGCAAAGAAGATCAAAGAGTAAATTAGAAGACTCTAATCAATGCAAATTCTACTTCATCTAACGCAGAAGCCATTACCCTACACGTTGTACAACTTTAACGCTTTGATTATAGGTCCTAAGTGACTGTTTACAAAATTTGACAAGATATGGGCTGCAATACGTAATAGACACTGGTACTCACCATTCCTGAACTTGGATTTGCCTCTCAATTCAAGCCGAAAGAGTTTGTGGTAGCATTCCATCGGGGTCATTGGCTTTGACATTTTCTTTATCTTGGGCATCCGAATCGTCAGCTAGTGGCTCTCCGTGGCATGTACCTATTACCCTGCCCGTTGTACAAGTAGTAGTAGGCCTGGCTGTGCAAGCACACGGTCATCATTGCCATCATCTTTTAATTGATAATCAGTAGATTCATCATAAAATGACGATTCACTGTCACTGTTTGCTATTTTAATGAGCCGTAGCACGCCAAGACGAGCAGCTTTCTTACGTTTTGTTTATCAACTGATATAGGCCTAAAGAATGCACTCGGTTTGATCCTCGTTATGACATCACGCAATGGCTATCAAAATTCGCACCTAGTGCCTCAAAACAAACGCTAATTTCTACACCTTTCTCGCCAGTAAGAACAAAAATAATATGATATTCATGCATTGGAAAGACCGAAGTTTCGATTTTAGCTAAAAAAGTATATTCGAAATTTTCGATGCATAAGCACTTTAAACCATATTCCTTGAAGTCCGTGATATTCCTTGAATGTGCTGTCGGTTATATTCCTTGAAAACTGTCTGTCAAGAGACCATTACTTTAATGCTACAAACACAAAAAATAAGATATTTTTGATGAATGTACTTTGTTAGAAGTTAATGACTGCTGCTGCTTCATTTGCAACCCTATAAAGCACGAATACAATCTCAAATAAGTAAAGCCTCATGCCAGAATGGGGGCTTATTTGAAGTTGGAGGCCCATTAACAATCCCACCTACCCATATGGGAACTTATTCACAGGTAGGTCATATTCTAGGGGCCAATTCGATAATTTAAGGTAGTATTATAGAAAGATAGCAACGCAAACTACCATCTTTGTTTTAACCAAAGCAATACCTCCTCCCTCTGAAACTCTCTACTTTACGAGACATGAGTTTAACATGAGTTACATATAATGCTAACAGTGGCGAGCTTTAAAAAATGGCAATTGCTACTAAGAGATCTGTTGCTGTTTGGCTTGAGAACAATAAATCTCTTGTTCTTCTTTGTATGCATGAGTTATAAATACACATTGTTAAATAGAAAGTTTTTATATCACACAGCAGCAGAATAGTTTAAGGGGTAAGTTTCGGAAGGAATTTTTACGCTTCACTCATAAAGTTGCAGTAGACAATAGAAAAGACAAGACTGGAAATGGCAATTTCTTTATGCAAATATACCAGGTCAAAAAAAGTTTCTGTACAAGATGTTGTCTTGCAAAATTTGTTCAAGAAGCTTTTATCTTTGTTATATATCTACAAGTTATGTTCATAGCTTTGTCACGTGTGTACAGAACAGAGAGAAAAAATGCAGGATATTTCAACAGAAAACTTTTGCATAGTCTTAATCGATCAACATGACATAGCAGCTATTGAAAACATCGTCTACAGCGAGATCATTAGTGAATTCGCCCAGCATTTTTCCAATCACCGATATTTGTAGCAAAAATTGGTGAACTGAAGAGAGACCTAAACGAGCAGTGTACTTTATTACTGGTAAACTGTAACTAAAAATGATTCCAATTTCTTTGGCTTTCCCTTCATCGGCTTATCTGCTGAGAGGTTGAACCCCTTTCAACTTTCATGTTTCGGTAAGAAATTTGTCTATTCTTAGACAGAACAAAAGGCATCCCAGTAGCTGATGCATTTTCTAAGGATCTTACTTGACAACTGGCCTCTAGCCCCTACCCTGTTTTCCAAATTTAACTTATCTAAATTTTTGATCTGCTTCTTTAAACAGTGGGGTGGGTGAAATAACATGAGTGCGTTCTTCTACATAATCTATTGCAATTAAAGATAAACATATCACTGCCCCCCCTCCCGAATGCAGCTCCGGTATTGGCAGTCAGTCAGTCTGCCTAAAATTTTTCAGTGTCGATATTAAAATGTACATGTACTCAGGTTATCAGCTATTTTTTATCAGCGTTATCACAGTGAGGCAATTCGGAAATTTAGAATGCATAGCAATATGAACAACCATCCTTATTTCTGGGCCAAGTAGACGATGTGGCTCAGCAGGTCAGAATTGTAGGGTGTGAAAATAAAGCCAATCAAGGCTCTACCTACACCCACTAATGCCAATGGTGTGCCACCATACTCGTAAAGGTGTGCCCTCTAGGCCTGCAACTGCTTATCTGACTTTGCTCGAAGATAATCATGGGTGATAAGTCAAAATTGCAGTCTTGAATGGCAATTGGTATAAAAATATCTTGCTATGTACAAATAGAGCATTGTTGAATTCCACAGATCGCAGAAACGAAGTTGCAATAATTTATAGAGAATACAGTTAAGAAGCGGCAGAATCGCATTCGTACTCACAGTTAACATTCAATGTTGCCGTAGAACTTGTAGCCCCCAAAACGCCATTATCAGCTATACAAGAGTATTCTCCTGTCAGGGCTCTTGTAATGAGTTCGAGTTTTGCTTGGCCTCCAATATGTGGAATGATTTGGTTGTTATTACCCCTGATCGTAATGTTTGGGGCGGGATTAGCTGCAAGTACTTTGCAATCAGCTGTAGCATTCTGTGTTTCATTAACAATGCTTGGCATAATGGAAAAGCTGAGAACTGGGCGAACTGAATGAAATGGAAACGGATTATTGAAAATTACACAGTTACGGTCATAATCAGAAAAGTCTATAATATTTACATCTGGCATTTCTCCTTAAAAAAGTACTTAAACTACTTCATCAACGCCAAGGAAAAAACAAAACGGCAGGAAAGTTTTCTTCACACATAAAACAATTAAAATGCAATATTCTGAAACATATTGAAAATATAGCTTAGCATAATGCTTGGCGCAATGGAAAAGTTGAGAACTAGAAGAACTAAATAGAGTGATAATGATGTACAATCACAATCAGAATTGTACTGTACAATTACATTATTATCAGAAATGCACAATTGCAATCAAAATCAGGAAAGTCTAATACACTCTCATCTGGCATTTCTCTTTATATAAATGACCAAACTCCCTCAGCAAAGCCAAGCATAAAACAAAAATGTAGAACTAAAATGTTTAATTGGGAATTGCTTCACAGCGTATGGGAATTTTGGCTGAAACAACATCATTTACCATTGAATTTCATGAAACAGACAGTGCAAATGCGGAAGTGCCTAAATAACATAGCAGCGAGCAAACACTGATGTCCATCTAAGTGCACGCAAATTTTTCAAAGCTGCATGAGCTGTGCATAGCGTACACTCTGCTTGTCCTTAAAAATAAAGTTGATAAGCGTATTGAGGCTCAAAATCGATGAAAATTGAGAATAATGTAAGAATAATGCAAACTCAAGCTTCATAAAGACATGAAAGCATTATTGCACCCTAGATATACTACTGCTTTTCGATGTAAGTTTGCATCATTGATGCAAAATATACACTTTTGCTTACTTTTATGATGTCACAAAATATCGAAAAATATTGAAACATATTTCTTAAACTTTTAGGCAAATTTACACCTTTGGTACTTGGAAAAAATTTAAGAATAATTCTAGCCTTAAAATCAGAAAAGGTTAAAACTATTTTGAGGCTTGGCAAAAAGTTCAGTAATCCTATAGAAAGAAGTGCATTCATTCCTACAAAAGGCGGCGGGGGGTGGAGCGAGCGAGTAATTGTTTTAGGTCTCGCCCTCCAGGCATCGGAAAATGCTCTGTTGGAATATAGCACCCATATTATGTTTAATAATAATCTCTATTCAGAGAAGGAATGCATGTCTTCCGGATCGTTTTCTAATTGGCTTCTTCAGTGCATTAGACCTCACATCAGCCATCTGTTTCAATTTGGCCTTATACTTACTCATAATTAGCACATTCGCTAAACGACCACTTCTTTATTCACCTGCAGCGTCATTGCCACATTTTGGAAGTCATGTTTGCAAATGAATTCCGTCCAGAAACTGTCGGGAATTTCCTGTGTATTCCTAGAATTTCTACTGTTTGAGAAAACAACAAACTGAAATGAAAGAAAGCTTGTTGTACCTATTGTGCAAGATGCTGAATCGATTACAGGACCAAGAGCTTCTCTACAATAAGCACATTACGTAGAGCCCTGAATTCACTTGCTAGTTGTAGAGATAGTTACATGTGATGTTAAAATAATGCTAAAGACACGACAAAATATAGCTATTAGATATATATTAGATCTGCCTTTTCCAATATATGAATGGAATACGTTGTTCACATCCAAGGTTGAACTAATTGCTCTTAATCACACATTTATATATACTTTATTTGCACTTTTTGTTTCCTTTAGCACCACTTTCTCTCATACGGTGCCCTTTAAACAATTCAGTGGGGGAATGGCCCCCTGCCTTCGTTCTACCTTCTAAGCCACCAATGGTAAAAGTTTTCTTCATTCTGATTATGCAATTAATACACATTATACTACAATGTATTGAAATTAGAGAATACCTTGAATATTAAGCGTCTGATCCTGCGGATAACTATCACCGAAAGTGTTATAAGAAATGCACCGATACGTTGCTGTGTAATTGATGTACTCTTTGTAATCTAGCTTGAAAATGATACAGCTAGTAGATGGGCCATTTTGAATTATCTTTGTGGATGAACCATTTACCAAAATAAACCTGAATGAAGGAGATGGTGATCCTCTCGCTATACAATTCAAAGTAACGGATGATCCGCTGATAGGTTTTGGGGGTGATGCTGTGAATTGAACTTGGTCAGGTGCATCTAATGAATAAAAGAAACAAGCTTGCATTGATAGCAAGTGAATTATAAATACATATTGTATACAATGAAGTGTTAAAAATCACAAGAAAGCAAGATGAAGAAGAGCAAAAATGTTCAATTCCTTAGAAAAATGATATTAGAAACAAAATCACCTAGCCTACCAGTGAAAGATCTTTAAAATGAAAAATCTCCTCTCTTTGGTGAACCCATTTGCGTTTAGAAAGTGTGGGGACTCTATACCCATTACCTAGAATATCGTAAAGAAATTGACTCCTTCGAAGCTTCTCTTAGGAAATAGCTTGTTTCTGCTTCAGCTAAGTCTTTCGACTATTTCGTTTTCTGATCTACCTATATGAAAACCCAATCATATCAAAGCTTTCAATAGTAAAGAGTATTTAGCCACCAAGCTAATCACATATTCAGACTCAAAAAAACAGTCTACAACATAAATGAAGTGGTCACAAATATCATCAATAACTATATCGATTACCCTCCTTCTGCTCGATCTTTTTATTAGTAAAATACATAAAAGTTATGCAAAATTATTTTGTAACTGTAAGTGCTGATCTGCAGTAAAATGAGCCTGAGAATGTGTGGAAGGTAATAAATTTTCCGATATAGAAATAGATAACACTGCCTGGAGAACTTGATGTGTTATGCTTTGTACCTACGAGAGGCGCTCGCATGCTGACGCAGGCTTATAAGCTCTGGCTATGAACTAACACGTAAAAAGCGATGACGTGCGGGCGTAAAGCTTTCCCTAATGCCTGGAAAGTGCAATTGCAATTGCATAGCCAAACACTACACTCACTATCTTCGGAATTGATGAATGTACTTTTCTAATTGGCCAGCTAGTCTTAACAGGAAAACTGAGCATTATGCTTGCAATTTGATTTGATAATTGCACTGTTCTAATTGACCTCAAAATTTTTGGCTAGGTAAGCCTAGCTCGAATGCTCTTTTCCATAACTTTTTATAGCTATTTTAGAAATAAACAACCCCAAATGACTTGAAAGTATACCACAGAATTTTTGGCTAAGAGGCTCGTTTACAGAAAGTTTTGAAATAGATAAAAAAGCTAAGGAGACGTTTCTCACCTTTTCCAGCAGTCTGAAAGATGTGGCGAGCACAATTTTCCTGTGGGCACTACTTAAAGCCCCTTTCTTTCTCCATTTAATAAGGTTTCCTCAATTTTTGCAGCGTTTCATGCTTTACATGCGTGCATAGATCGCATCACTAAAGACTAATTTACATTCATAACCGGAATCCTCGCCAAAGACTTCCCAATTTTATATCAAGCTTAAACAACAATCAACTCTGTAAGTAACGAAACTTTTCGGCACAATGTAGTTTCTCTTTAAGAAAGTTATGTGTGAAATTTATAGGTACAAGATTTGTGTAAGGATGAAATGAAAATTCAGCTATACATGAAATTTAATGGCTCTACGACCACCCATATTGAGCCACTTAGTTCTGCTCCTGGTTATGAACTCTGCATTATGTGACAAAATGCATAATAACTAAAATTACTTACGATTGACAGATAGCTTGGCTGTTTCTATGACTGGGCCACCTCGAAGTCCATTGATAGCGACACATGAGTATGTTCCAGCATCATCCCGATTCAGATTACTCAAAATGGTAGTCCCCGACGTGTGCAATAGAGTTTGGTTTAATAGTCCACGTAATGTGATGTTTGCTGAAGGATTGGCTGCCAGAACAGCACAGGAAAATGCTGCATTATCTGTTTCATTAACTGTTTCAGGTGATATTGACACAGAGAGCCGAGGTGGAACTGTAAGACAACACAGGAATTTGTAAGAAAATGCACTACCACACTCAGGTTACTAGCTAGTAAGTGATGCTTGAATATTGAAGACACCAATGAAGAAATATGCAACTTCGTTGATGAAACCACTACGTTGATGAAAATGCGGAAATGGTTAAAGAGTATTGTCATTAAAGTACTTTTTCTATTACTTACTTAGAATTTCAACAGTTACATTTTGGGCTGTGCCTTCACCCATAATGTTATATGGCACACACCTAAATGTTGCTCTATATCCAGGGTAATCTTCGTATCTCAAAGTAACTGGATGTAAAATTGCAGCGGTATCTCGCAGAAGAGTTCCATTTTCATTGTAATATCTGTAGCGGGGACGAGGTGTACCAATTGCATTACATGTTATTATCGAATATGAACCAGTATAAGTCTGGGGTGGTGCTGCACGCAAACTTGAAATCACTGGAATATCTAGAAGTAGATCAAACACTAATTTAGACATGGGCAGAATTCCATAAACAAAGATGGTAAATAGTAATAAGACAATCTACTATGAAGAATAAGCAATTGGTAATAAGACGCTTGCTTTATTTGATAATATAAGCAACCTAAGCCATGAATTCATGAACCGTCACTGCAAATAATAAAACCTTTCCAGTGACATGAAAGAATTATACTCTGGATCAGCTACAACATTGTTCTACGTTATCTCTCTGCAAAAGTAGAGCAAATGAGCATTGCAAAAAGGAAACAAGTCCAAAAAACTCAATAAATGATAAGCAAAGTCAGCAATAATGGGAAGAGTTGCTCTGTTTACTAAACGGCTTATCGAATATTTAGTACGTGCTGGAGACAGCATTATTCCAAAAATCCACAGAGTTCCAAATAACGCTTTTGAGGACGAAACATTATTCACCAATTCTCTATTGATGTACAGCTCGTTCGAATAGCATCCTCAGTCTACTGCGTGCATGAAAAGTGAAGCAAATTGATATAACTGAAAGATAGATTATTCCACCCTTCCTAAGCGTTTTCTTTGATTGCCCCATCATTAGTGTGAATCCACAGCCTACTATTGTTATACAATTACAAGGTTCTATCCTACTAGCAAAACACATGGACAAGAGGGGATATGAGGAAATCCGATGGGATGGTTTCTCCGTGCTAGACATACATTTGAGATACAAAATATAACAATGGAAATATTGATAGAACTACAACGACGGTAAATCGACTCATCGCCTTAGGAATTGAATTCCAAAGAAAATTATGTACGTAAGGCTTCCAACTGCAAAAGATAGCGCCGCCTATTGCAACAGCAATAGCTGACAATACGTTATCTTTAGAGGTAAAACACAGGTTACAAGTAAAGCTTACAACTACAAACAAACAATGAGCTTCCAGCCTAAACAATAGTTTAACACAACTGCAAAGAGGTTGAAAATAAATATATCTTATAAAGGAAATTTGACTTGATAACATGGTATTACATCTTTGAAAGACTTCTCCAGTTCTGCTAATTGCAGTAAATCCACATCACTGGTTGGAATATAAATGTAAATCTAATGCTCTAAAGGTAACAAACAGTGCATTAAATGTCAAATGAAGAGTGGTATACTTTACTAGCTATCTAGCATAAACACAATCGGATATTTCAAAATGAGTTTAGTATAACTGGAACAGCCAACTACTGAAAATAGCAAGGAAGAACAAATATCATAGTAAATCAAACACGTACAATTTACTACTAGCTCTATCGTTGCACTGACAGGTGAGCTGACTCCGTTACTTGCTGTGCAGGTATATAATCCAGCCTGATTTCTGTTTAAATTGCTTAGCGTTGCTTTTCCCATGCTATGTTGCACAGTCACATTATTGGGGCCAGTGATTGTGATGTTGGGAAGAGGATTGCCTGATGCACTGCAATTAATTGACACATTTCCAGTTTCATTCACAGTGTGCGGGGTTAGTGTAAACTGTTCTATCTTTGCAGGAACTGGAAAGATATTGAAAATATCATTGAAGCAAAGAATTGCAGGGAAAAATGAAATGAATAGCTGAAATGTACCTCAAAGGTAGAAAAAGGAATTTTCATACAGGAATCTAAGAAGGAAGGGAAAAATCGAAAAAATTCTCTCTTCATTCCATGCTAACTATCTAATGCATATAGGATCTCCAATCAAAATGAATTACAAGCAATACCACGAAGATTAGGTGAAAAGAAAACATTCATGGTACTGACAACTTAAAACTTCTAAGTAGCTTCACCATCTTCTAAAGCACTCGTTGATTATGCTTTTTCGAAAAAAGCCCCATCATTTAGTACCTCCCTGTAAATATTAATTTTAAGAAATATCCATTGGTATGAAGATGCAATCTAGTGCATAAAGCATTGCCAATGTAGCACTTTACTTGATTCTCCCTACAAGAGATAGGCCAATGACACAGACGATTTCAAATTAATTTCAGGGATGAAATCAATCTTGAAGCTGTCCCTAGCCTATTGGTTGACTCTGAAGAAGATAGCGATATTCTCGTATACTAATATTGATCTTCATAGCAATTGAGACTCCCATGTTTCCATACTAGAAATACATAAAACGCCATTCTAGTTGCTACACCTTGGCAGTTCTTTATAGGCTCTCTTCTACTAAGCCCCTCTCCAATTGGTTCCTTCTGGAATATCAGGGATAAACAAGCCCTCTCAGGGCTTGATAGTGCTTTGCAGGTATATGAAAATAGGTGGCATTATTGAATGAAGCATTCTAAGATATAAACCAAGGTGGTAAATTAATGAGTATTAATGGAGACAAGAGACAAATATTGATCACTAAGTAGTTAAGAAAAACAATACAGCCAAGCTCGCATAATTCGGATTAAATGTAACTGACTAATTTTGTGCGGACTACAGGAAATTTGGACTCTGTTAAAACTGTTTTTGTGATACTTTCATCCCAAAGTGATGATGTCTACGAATGTGCATTGTCTTAAGTGCTCAGACAGAGAGATTTTCCTAGAGGATGACTCCTTTGTTTGCAGTAGGAAGTCAATCCAGTAACTGATTACAGCGCAAGCCGTAAGAATTGGGTTACAGTGGAAGAAGCGATTTTATATGTTGAAATATTTGAAAGATCTTTGAACTGAATTATGATTAATAAATAGCATGAACATGGAATAAACGGATCTAGAGATATAGCCCGGTTTATCCATTTATCTGATCTAGATCCCAATTATGCAAGTTTGAATGTAGATAAAAATTACTTACCTTGTATATCCACCATCACAGTCTGCTCCAACCCATTGCCTAACATATTATAAGGAATGCATTTATAAGTAACATTGTAAGCATTTGGTGCATGTATAGTTCTTGATACCATTAGAGTTCCTGTAATTTCTGAATTAGAACTGCTCACTTCCCTTTCACCGGCACCGTCAACTCGGACAAATCGGTATTTGGCAACAGGAACAGCATCAGCGGTACAACTAAAAACTACTGACCTATTCACCAATGGCTTGGTATTGTTTGAAGATAATTGTATTCCAACTGGCTTATCTGGAAATGCAAATAACAAAGAATCTAATAGAAACAGACTACAGTTTAGGAAAAGGATCTTGCCATTAACTTCACACTCTTGTAGAAAACAAAATATAACAGAAAGCACTGCAGTCACAGGTAAGGAAATCCAAACCTAAATTCTGTATCTAGGTCCTGGGGTATATAGACCACCAGATTAATATTGACATAACATAACCGGTTTTTTTGAGAAATAGTGTGATTTTGTGAGGTATTAAACTTACACACTACTATTAGGCATAAAGCTGATAGCCTATGCAAGTGAATGTATTATATGCAGGTCACATCAATTGCTATATTTCTTTATTAGAGAATCATGTTGCAAGCAGTTAAATCAAGTATGAATGAATTGAATTGTAAAATAACGCCTTCCATCCCATACCGTAATCAATACAACATGAATCTGAGTTCGCAATCAACTGACTAATCAATGCTGTAAAATTTGAAGTCTTTGACAATAGGTAATCGAAGGAGCAAACAATAAAGGAAGAGATACAATCAAACTAGATGATGTATTGATCGTTTAGTGAGCAAAAATCAAAAAATTCATTTCAATAATTGGGACTTAACTTTTCAAAGAAATTAAACATTATATCCGATAATAAATTCTCACTAGTAACAAAAATATGCCAGAAAAATGAAAGCATGCTCATTAATTATCAAAGTCGCAAGATTTAGGGGATAAAGAATTGAAGAAAGGAGATTTTAATGCAACATAGTAATTTTAATGCTGATATATATTCAAGTTGCTAATGAAGCGGATGCAAAAACGTTGAAACTCACAATTTACAGTCACTTCTATCTGTGATGAAGAATTTGTAAAGGCATTACTGGCATTACATGAATATCTACCAGCATGACCGCTATTCAACAATGGCAGTGTTAAGCTATTTTCATATCTATTCAAAGACACTCCATTTCTGCTCCAACTTACAGATGGTTCTGGGCACCCAGACACAGTGCAAAACAATGTGGTGCTTTGTGTTTCATTAAAAGTCAGTGATGAAGATGGGGTAGAGGTTCTTACATTATCTATGAAGGAAAAATAAGAAGTATTAACTAAAACTAGTACGGTACAACAATATCAACAGGAATGAGTTATGATATATCATTTACATTACGGAATCAGCCAATGTATATTAAGAACTTCCACAGCAGCTTTCAAATTAAAAGAATTCCATTGTTCATATAACAGTAAAATACACAATAAAGAATCTTCATTCATCAAATCATAAACTTTTCAAAGTAAAAATCAGAAAATGGTGGTAAACAGAAGTTCAATAAAGTCTCTTCTCTTCCCAGCAAATTGCACTTCTGTACTATCTAAATCAGTCACACATCAGCTGAAAATTACTTTTAGAAGGGTGAAAAAACTACAAGCATATACATCGAGGATATTCTAGCGATCTACTTTGGGTATAAAAGCATATAACGATTTGGAAAAACTGTGCCGATATTTTAATGATACAGTTTAAGGTTGGTGATTTTCAGCTATTCGAAAGCTCCATTGGGTTAGCTAAAGTTTGAGCAAGTTTAACAAAGCATTCTGTGATGTTTGTCTGCAGCAATTAGAACCTGTATATTAAGGCACCCTTGAGCTGACGGGTCGTGAAGTCAAATATCACAGCAAAGAGAGCTTCAAATTTTTGCAACATCCCCAAGGTACCTGATAAAGGCAACCTGTTGACATTCAGAAACTTCTTATTAGATTGAAAGGTACTTTCATTTGACTTACGTCCATCTTCATTTCAGTGGGAGAATTCATTGACTATTTTACCTTTTGCTAATGAACATGAATCGCAATATTTATCGCGCACAACTTGACAATTACATTTGCAGAAAAATAGCTTGCACATTCTGCTATTCACTAATCAAAATGAATAGCTCTTCAAAACTTTCCGCATATGCTACATATGCTATTGCAGACGGCTAAGTTTAATATAATATTTGTGGCACTATCAGTACTTATGCTTATACTGATTATCTTTAACATTAAAGGCACTCCAAAATCGTGATATTATTGATAATTATGGCACCATGGCGAATTCCACCATTATCAGCCTTACTGGATATCAAAAAATCACACGGCAACCATCGGAAAAAGATAAACAGAACAATGAGCATAAAATCGGTTAGAAAATTTCCAAGTACAATTGAATGGAATAGTACTGAAAACAATGGCACTCTTTCCACTATTGCAGTGATCAACTATACAAGTAGTTCCCAGCCTTCTTGTCGCCGAGAAACCTGTCAATCTATGGCATTATTACCGCGGTCCGGAGACTGGGTGCAGAAAATTTATTCTATAAGGCAAAGGGTGCATGTTTTCACTTTGATGATAAATTCTGACACGTTGACTGACATGGCATTTAAGACAGATATTTCTTGTAAGGTCCAGTATCAATTGATCTATGGACCGGTACCGATACCGGTTCGCGGCCAGGTGGTTGGGGATCTCTGATCTATACTTTTAGTAAGTACTGCAGTTTATGGCATTGTTGATAAATACGAAAAAAAAACTCCGGCAAAAAGAGAGGATCGCTATCTCTAAAAGCTCTCCAAAATTTACACGCCTAGTATTAGAAGGTGCTACAAGTGTCATCAACGAAAAGCACAAAAATGAACCTTTAGAGCTTCAAAAACTACTAAAAATCATGGAATCATTTAGAATTCAAACATTTAGAACTTGTCGTCGTAGTCAATGTAGCCATGCTATGATTTTAGCTAGCGATAGTTCTGAGCCAACTTCCAAAATATGGTGCAATACACCATAATGAACATCATAAGTAATGCAATAGTGTAGAATTATAGAATCACTAGAGACAAAGAGTATTATTATTGTACAATAGCTGAAGAATAGCAGGAGTGGAAAATAAAAATGTAAAAATATCAAAAGTACAGTAGATAGGACAAATACTTTGCTATAATATACCTTTTACCACAACCAGTTGCTGTTTCTCCTCTCCTTCTCCTCGTACATTTACTGGAATACATTTGTAATAACCATTGTATCTCGAACAATTATTAGTGTTTACAGTTAAATTTCCACTTGTAGAATTGCTAATGTAAGTTTGGTTAATAAAAAATCTGTATGTTGTCACATTCGGCTTTCCAATTGCGCTGCAACTCAGAGTGATGTCTTCATTCAGTTTTGGGTCTTGAGGGTAAATAATCAATACAGTATTGATTGGTCGATCTACAAAAGCATAAAAACAGGTCTAGTGTAAATAGAAATTATGAAGTTGAATCAAACATGTACATTATAAAGAACTCATAAACATCGGAAAGTAATGCTGCCAATATGGTAGAGCGTCGATCTATGCAAAAAACTTCGTCATACACCAGCTTAATCAAGCATTGATTACGAAACTGGCCTGGCCTGAGGAGAATATCATTATTAATATTGGGAGAAAAGGAGGGGTCATCCAGCCAGTTTCCATCGGCTTAACTTGAGCATGGCTGCGTACAATCAGCAACTGGATGGGTAACTTTCCAGATATTAACACACTCAGCCGTCCTTTGGATAGGACGTAAAACTAGGTATCCCATGCCTGAATACGGCATGCACAGTAGGTCTAAATTAGCAGAGCAAGCTAGGTAAAACAGCCTACTCAAAATAAAGTAAACAACAAAGGATGGGCGAAAATTCAACGTGCTTTCTAACTTGCACATAAAAATAAATTTTATGAAAGTTACATGTAAATATGTAAATATAACACCTATGGAAAGGGCAGGACAACATAGAGAAAATGGGAATTAAAAGCCACAGTCAATTCACGATGAATTAAAATCGTCTTGAGTCAGGTGCAACTAGTACATGAGACCAACTGAGTATAAAAACTGGCCAAAAGACTTTCAACATGGTAATGCTGCCTACAATTAATCCTCAAATTAGCCCCTTGGGGATTTTTTATTTTATGAATTTTACAAGGGGTTTTTTTCAAAGGGAGGGCTTATTCAATGGATGGGGGTTTGGTAATTATTCTTGTAGCCTTTAATCAATATTCCTTAAAATCCGTGATATTCTTTTAATGTGATGTCGGTTATATTCCTTGAAATCTGTCTGTCAATAGACCATTACATTTAGGACTCGATTTATATATTCCTATTCGATTGATAGGGTGTACTATTTATTAATGTGTTCTATAGATTTATTTTATTCACAAACTGATGATGGATTGAGCAATAATCCGAAACATGTTTTGGAAAATTAAAAGCATTGTCGTTTTCATTCGATTGCTTTCTAATCTTATTATATTGAGAAACTTTGGAAGAATTATCTATCACTTCTCAAGAAAATATCATGGATCAATTGAATTATCTGAATTCAGAAAGTTGGAGAAGCTCTCCAAAAACAAGCAAAGAAAGTGGAGCTGGGCACCTCATTGCAAAATTCGTGATGCCTATGACATGTTAGAGCTCGGATCTACCCCCAATACCTCGTGATAAATCAACTTGATCAACTGCTAGTTTTGAAGCAGGCTGGTCCTAACAAGAAGATCGCTTTTAATTTTGGGGAAAAGGATGGATTCAATTTGCTTTCTAAGTTGCATGTATGTATATAATATCTGAGCTACTCTGTGGAAGGCCAGGATTACACATAGAAAGTGAGATTTAAAAGCCGCAGTCAGTTCATGATGCATGAAAATACAGAACTAGCCTCAAATTTTCGCGGTAGATCACTTATGGAGGTAGCTGTCAAACGCTCGGAAGGCCAGTCAATTGTTGGTCAAATTGACTTTTTCAAACTAAAGCAAAAAAGATGACTCTGCTCATAGCGCTTATTTACTACAGAACTCAGCGCGGCTCGACTTAGATTATGTCCACACTGCGAATTTACTTCATTAAACATGCACAGGACCAAGTCACTGGAAGAGCCACAGCTAGATCTGATACTGTGAACAGGGCCTTTCCAAGAAGAAATCACCTGGTGATATAACAAAAACAAGGGTGCCTATAAAGTTCTATCTCCTCTGCAGTCTCTGAGAGGTTTGAGAACTACCTAACTAAGCAGTTATTATAATGCAAATAGCAATTGCTCAAGCAGAATCACAAGCATTCTATATAAAGAGTGCTGAAAAAGAGAATCTAACTCCCATTTCATGTTCAACGCTCTATAATGCAATCCATGTAAAAGGCAATACACAATACTGACTTACAAAAAACACTGAGGGTTGTTGTTCTGTTTATCATTGGTGTAAACTGGTGGCTGACAAAACATGTCACTTGTAGACCGTCCATTGTTTGGGTTGGGTTATGTAAAGAAAGTATGCTTGTCACGGTGATGAGAGGTGATCCCACAGATGTATTGGAGATCGTAGCATTGATTCCTGAACCATATTGCCAGGTAATTATTGGTGCTGGTCTTCCTGTTGCAATGCATGTCAGATTTGCAGCAATGCCTTCTGTAATTGATATTGAATTGCGCATTGAATCTGCCTCATTTAGAACTACTGGACCTGTAAATTTGAAAGAGAACTTAGGAAACTATAAGGGAGATGTTCTATTGATAACTATGAGTAAATGCAGCCATTAATACTATCTTGAAATGAAGTACTTCTTCAAATCAATTTGAAACAGAAAGCACGCCGAGGTCCCTGGCAAATACGCTAAAGAATTAACAATGGATATATAGATCAAGTTAACATTAGTTTTCAAGCAATAGCAAAGCATCATCAGGAATTTCTACTTATAATAATAACGAATACCTCTGTATCTATGAATTCCTTTACATGGGCAATCGTTATAAACTTTTCAAGACATGAAAGATGTGTTGAACAAAGAGATGAATTTTGAATTAGCAAACAACTCAACTTTTTATGGCAAAATATTGTGTGAATAGAAATCTTTCAGGCATAAGGCGAACCGCGTTAACTACCAATACATTCTCAATGGGATTTAAAGGTAAACAGAAAGGAATGCCAATACAAAATCAATGAAAAAACTGAGCCATTTTGAGTTCAGCTACGGGATCAACTCTTCCTGGCTTAAACAATGACGAATAGGATGGACCTTTGAGATCTTCATACAATTTTGACCAGTTTTACTGGAAGGAGCTGTATCATAGATAGCTAGCTCATGTAAACAGCTTAATAATTTATGCTATTTTCTGCTTCACTAGCATTTACTATAACAACTGCCGAAAATCTAAAGTTATACTAGTTAGATTCGACTTCAAAAAATCAATTTATTCCTATTTCTAAAAGTTTTGAAAGACTATCTCATAACTTTCTACTCTTGCTAAATTATATTTAATACTGATATGCAATGCTGAGAAAGCCATTATTTTGTTTTATTTTTAAGCATTTCTTCGTCATATTTAAACATTCCCTTATGCAACTGCACAATGTTTTGACAATAAAGAAGAAAGAATCTGAAAATTCTGGACACAGTAGAAGTGTCAAATCTTGATTGGCTAAAAATTTTGTTCACATTCTTTTCTCCTAGCTGAATTGATCAATTAATGTGCAGATTTATTTCAAAAATGTTTTTCTTCTATATTTCCTCTTTTATTATTGTATGTAACTCTCGTATTGTAACTTCTTCTTTGTACATAGCTGTATTTAGATTTTCGTAGTTATGTACTATTTTGCAGGGCAGTGTAAACTTCAGTTTTTAAGATTGCACCCTTTATGCTGCCTAAAGATAATTGATGATGATGATGAGGAGGAGGATGGTGATGATGAGGATGATGATGATGATGATGATGATGATGATGATGATATAACTTATTTTGAAATTTCTCATTGAATCATTATTCATATTTCAGCGTATGCTCTAGCAGTAATTATTGTTGTCTCTTCACCATTTAATCGGGTCATAGCAAATGACAAAGGACTAACTGGTCATATATATCTTTCATCTCTATCACCTTTCTCAGAATCAGATAAAGATTCTATTGAGGAAAGCAGATAAAGAAAGAGCACTGAGGAAAATGAGAGCTGTAAATAAAAAAGCGTTTTCAGGTCATAAAACCGGAAATAGTCAAGAG
This sequence comes from Cassiopea andromeda, assembly GCA_018155075.1. Taxonomy (NCBI): domain Eukaryota; kingdom Metazoa; phylum Cnidaria; class Scyphozoa; order Rhizostomeae; family Cassiopeidae; genus Cassiopea; species Cassiopea andromeda. Next base: position 60,115 of record WIPJ01001341.1, read on the forward strand.
AATATCGAGCAATGATAGCAAAATTGAGGCGGAATGAGCAGGAGGAAGATAAAGGATGGCATTTTTACAGCGCCATTAGAAGAATGAGAGGTTCTTTGACAGCATGCGAGATATTGCAGACTTCAATGGACGGAAGTATTGGGCTGACATAGTAGGACGACGGAGCACGGAGCTAAAGGGAGCCGTAACACTCCTGCCTTTAAAGAGCAGATGCAAGGGGGCAAAAGTGTAGAGTACCTTTCTTATGCTGTCTACTGATAGAATTTTTATCAAATTTTCGTCTTACGTTCGTTCTTCTATCAGGCTCGACCGCCTTCTATCCTCAAGAATTCATTGCATGCAACGAATAATTGCAATGCAGCACTTGTTGGCAGCATGTGTTTGTGAAAAATGACCCATAACTTAGAATTCTAACGTAATTATGACGTCTTTATTACCGCAAGTTCCCTTCCCCAACCTTCTGTCCCCCCTTCCTGCTCAACTGTTGCTCCTGTTTCTTTGCTGATATAATCTTTACAGTCAATTAAAATGGCACACAGAGGATGCAGAGGCAGATAAACATCCAAATTTGACGTCATCAAGCCAATGGAAGTTGATGTCAAAAGCATGAAACAGCATAATTGTTGCTTGGACTTCTTCAATCTGTAATTGCGCAATCATGATTAATCGAACATGACTTTTGATCCAACAGTTTCACACAATTCAAAGACACAGACACACAGGTATGGATCTTCTTAGGCTGGATTCCTTTGAAAGGGCACATTAATTTTCTCAAAAGTTGTAGCCTGGACTATACTTTCAAGTGTAGCACCATTCCTACCTCAGACAAACATTTCACAACTTTGCAAGGAAAGGTTGCTTAAATTCATTTGCTGAAAAGGGTTCGCATGTACCTCTTACGAAATGTCTTTACCTGTAGTTAAGCACCTGATATTCCTCAATATATTTGATGTTCAGGATTATAGCGAGGCGAGTTACAATGCATACAAATTAGAGAAAATTAGCTGTTTCATTTCATTTTAAGATCGCATCGACACTTCCACTTTTTGACATACCAGTTAAGACACACCCGTTATTGGCATAATCAGTGTTGATATAATCAGTAGTTTTAGGGATTGTTTATCCATCTTCAGCTAATTATATGACAATTCAGGAGCATTTATAGATAAATCTAAACAAAGGGAAAAACTAATGAAGCGAATAAGCAGGCTGAAAATGCATATATAAGGAGATAACGAATGAGGTAAAAAACAGATGAGACAGAACAAGAAACACATAGAGATTAGAAAAGGCACTGGGGTATCGATTGTGTGGGTCAATCTCTGAGGATAGGTAAATTCTCGTGAATAAGTAAATCAAGATTATTATCAACATTATCAGCAATAAAAAAGTCATCAATTGAAGTGCTTTGGTCTGAATCAGTGAAATGGTCTAATAAGAGAGGAAACTCCTTTGATTCCTTATTGACCCCTTATTTCTCTCTACATCTAATTGTGAAATGGCGTGATGTATTACCATACTAAATAGCCTTGCAGCTACTACACACAAACTTATAATCAATTGAGGAACTGCTACACGGAAACTTACAATCAATGATAATAATATCGAATCTTCAATGGTATGCCTCACTAGAACTAGGCAGTTTATTCTTGGCTGCTTCACATTGGTTTAAAAAAGTTATGTATGATACATAGTTACTTAAAGTGTTCAATTAGAAGTTCATCAATCCTGGATCAGTTCAATTTCTGTTTCAGCAGTAAAATATATAATAGGTGTAGCGAATAGCAATGGCCATGACTTTTGAGACTAGACATTTTTGATGTATTTCTGGTAAATTTAGATTTTGCAACAGTTTGAATAGAGAATCACAAGAACTTTCAAGCACACCTAAAACACTCATAGACATGTTGATACAATTAATCTCCTGGTACGATGTTGACAATGAAGTAATTAAGGGCATGTAATTACTCAACTTCTTTCTTTCTTATTCCCAGCTTTTCCCTATTCGGGGTCGCCGTTGTGAATGAGCCATTTCTCCACGCATTTCTGTTGTTAGCCATCTCTTGGTTTAAATTCTTCTCCCTTAAATTTCCGTTTATGCTGTCAATCCACCTTCGCTTGGGCCTGCCTCTTCTTCTATTTCCCTGCACTTCCATTTCCATAACTTCCCTTCCCACATGGTCTTCCCCCACTCTTCTTCTCAAGTGTCCATACCACCTCAATCTTGACTCCTGGATCTTCTTAGAAATTTCAGTTACCTTCACTGTCCCTCTTATATATTCATTCCTAATTCGATCTCTTCTGGTGACTCCCACCATCCATCTCAACATCCTCATTTCCGCCACATCCATCTTCTTCTCTTCGCTCTTCTTCAGAGGTGCCGTTTCAAGCCCGTATGCCATTGCAGGTCTGACCACTGCTTTATGAACTTTGCCCTTCACTCTCACTGGCACCCTCCTATCACATATCACACCAGAATCTTTCCGCCAGTTATTCCAGCCACATTGGATCCGGAAGTTCACTTCGTTTCCCATCTCCCTGTCTCCTCCACCATTGATCCCAAGTACTTGACAGATTTCACTCTCTTCAACATTTTGCCATTTAGTCTAATTGTGGCCTGTTGGTCACCACTGGTATCTGTCGTAAAATATTCCGTTTTGGACCTACTAATCTTCATTCCTCTGTTTTCCAAAGCAACCCTCGATTCTTCTAGTTTTCTTTCCAGCTGTCTTCTCTGCTCTGTCACCAAGACAATGTCATCAGCATATAAAACACACCATGGTGGTTCCTCCCTGACATCTTCTGTGATGACATCGAACACTATATTGAAAAGTAGTGGACTCAGTTCAGATACTTGGTGTAAGCCTACCTTCACCTGAAAACTATCAGTTGTACCAACCGTAATCCGAACTCCGAATTACTCAACTTGTAGTCTCTTTTAATCTTAAGATTGCTCTCATAACCTACTGTTAGTTTAAGGATATGTGTTTTAGTGTTATGCTTATTATGCATGATAAAATCAGGTTTAAATGTTTCTCCAGTGATTAAGTTAGGAGATGGAAATGAAGAAAGGTCAGCGTAGATAGACCAATCTGCCAAATGCATAAGACTTTTTGAGAGACATCAGAGAACCGAATCGTGTCTGCAATCATATCCTCCATGATCAAGATAGTGATTGCAGCTTGGTACTATATGTTGCAAAGTTTCACTTTATAGACAAAAGGAGCAAGACGGTTATTCAGAAAGAGATTATTTATGAAGAGTTCTCCTAGTGGCGAGAGTGTTGTTCAAGTAGTTGACAAGTAAACTTAAATATGTTTTTGGGTACACTTTTTTGAGCCTTAGACCACATAGGAGCAGTGCTGGAAAGTGAATATTTTAGGATAGATGAAATAACAAATCCCTGTGAAAATAACTCATGGTTGATTCTTTCTTCTTGCTTTGCTCAAATGGCTGTCAGTGCCTGCTTACTGTTTCTATACTGATCGTATTGAATGTTAGTATGATGGCTGCCTTCTCTCCAGGGATGTGTGATGTCATTGTTAGGTGAAGACTTTATTATAGTCCGAATGCTTGTCTGGCATTGCATAAATTTAATTGAAGGAAATACAGCACCAATAAGGTATTTCAGACCTCTTAATTATTAGGCTGCTTAAACTGGTACGACAAGAGAGCTCAAGCAATTGCCTAAAGCATTTAGAAACAATGATGTCCAGGTTTTCCATAATCCAACATTTACTTATATTGGCAATGGTTAGGTTCCAAGAAATTTTTGATAATAGAAAGCGATAGCAAAGAAGCAACTTGTTCTTTGGATGACAAGACAAATTATTGCTTTCGTTCGTCAGAGTGCTTGTCGTATCCAGAAGATCAAACATATGTTGGTAGTTTTTCATAGTAAAGTTGAAGTACTGTCCTAGGTATCAAAATGAACTGTCAAATTCAACTGGAAGAACAACTGAATTGTTTATGGTGAGCTTCGGAAGAAATTCCATAGAGGAGGTTGAAGCTTTCCTTATACCAAATGTTGAAAACTTATCTACCCTTAGCATCATTCCTGCCCATGTGCACCAGCAAGAAAAGTGGTTTAGAAGCAATTGATTGTCATTTTCAAGACTGTTGATGACGGAGCCATCGTCTACGAAGTGAAACTAGTGAACAGGAAAAAGGGAGTTGAAAGAATAACCAAATTTTAGAATGTTTGGAAAGTAATATAGTTGATGAATATGTTAAAATAAAGATTAAAAGCGAATGGCCTAAGGCAGTGCCATTGAAGGACACCTCAACCTACCTTAAGGAATTGATTTTGGTAGCTATCAGTTGCAATAGAAGTGTAAAAATCAGAATGAAGGCTGCAGACCAGGTGTAGTATTTCAATCGGAATGTTATGGTATGACAAGACAGCAGGGATAAAATTATGACTAACTTCACCAAAAGTGATTTTGAGATCGAGTAATGATAAGAGATTTTTGTCTAATTCCAACTGTATTAATGATTTTGGCCATCTGTGCAGTGTGCTCGAAATTACCTGAAAATTTGGGAAGAAATCACTTTGTATGTGGTGTTTATTATAACTGATTTGTGAGAAAAAGGTTAACATAAAATCTCTGATGCATGATGTAAGAATTGTTAAAGAAACACTCTATCTAGTTTTATTGGCTTAAAGTTAACTGGATCCAAAGTATCTCCTTTTTACTTAGTATATATAGTGTATGCACTTTTCCATTCCTGTGGAATATCACAAGATAGCCAGACAGCATGCATAATTTCAGCGATAAAAAGCCTGAGGTAAGCACATCTTTTGTATGCAATAAGTGAGATTTTATTGGGGGGGGGGCAGGGAGTTCCGGAAGCTTTAATCCTTCGAATTACTGGCGTCATTTGCTGGTATGGGGGAGGGGATAGATCATACGGAATATAGGGCTGAAAAAAGGTGAATTCAGCGTGGAATTGTAAATTGTAAATGATGCTAAAGGATTTATGGTGGCAAAGAATTTACAATAGAACTCAGAACAAATGGAGTTGCTAAATTTAGGCTAGAGCGCAATCTTCTCGCTATAGCTTTGTTTGGTGTATTGCCAGAAAAAAACCTTCGTTTAATTTGGTCATCGTCATTTGGAACAGGTTTATAATTTACTTTTTTAAAACTTAATTTTCATATACATAAACTAACATACAAATAGAAATCTGTCTAATGCTAGGTAATTTTTATTCAACTGGATTAAGTGCAGATATTTCTATTAAACAAGAAAGAATGATACTTGTAACATGAAAAGCCAAAAGTGAAAAGGGAAACTGTTAGTACGATGGAGGATCCGTTTTAGTCAATGGTTTGTTGCGCATGGAGCAGGAGCAATGAGTTGTGCGAATTATTATGCTAATTACTTTAGTGATTATTATCCTAGTTAATCTGGCCAGTGTTGACAGATAGATTGGAGCACATCTGAATGAAAGAATTGCAGGACTGCCCAGAGGTGCCACAAGAACTTATAGACAAGCTAAACAATGTGACATGATGGTAGTTTGATTTTAGATCATGCAGAAAGCAGCGAGATTTTTCATGCTTTCTAATAGCATTGTTATTTTGACTTGTTTCAAAGTCCCCATTCAATTCTGCAAAACAAAGAGTATTGTGAGTTGAGATGAGCATGTCAGGACGAAGGTCATCACTGGTAATAAGAGAAGCGGAAAGACATTGTTGGAGGTCACCATCAAAAGTACAGTGATTGAAATATTGCAATGGTGAGGCCAAGAATTTCAGTGCAGAGTCATGTCTCCATGTGAAGTGACCTTCATTGAGATACGTTTTACAGCCTGCAATAACATAGAGAAGGGACTGAGGCCGTAAATAAAAGAAAAAGTCAGAGGTGTTGTAGAGATTCCACTGTGTGAGATTTTTTCGAGTTTCGAGTGTGTTATCAAGAGACCTGACAGTGAAATCAAACATATTTTTGGGTAGTTTGCTTTCAGCGGAAGACCAAAGAGAATTAACAGCTGTCAAAGAGTGATTGAGAATGAAAGTAATGAGCCTTTTGTCAAAGTGCATTCAAAGAGCCTTTTCTGAATGTTTTGAATAAACATGCCAGGATCGTGGAGAGAAACGTCCGGGGAAGAGATCTTCCGTGGCTAAACAATGCAATAAAAAAGGCAATACATGACTATTATTTTCGAAAAGCTAAACAACCTGGAGGAGAAAACATCTGGTCGACATACAAAAGAAAGAGAAATAGAGTCACTTGTATGATTAGACAGGAGAAGGCAAGATACTATAAAAATCTGATTCAAGAAAGTCAATCCACTCCTCAGAAATTTTGGAAGGCAATCAAGAAATGTCTCTCTAACAAAAAACCTTGTGAACAAAAACCAAAATCTTTAAGAATAAATTCAACTATTACCAGTGACAAAAGAGAGATTGCTAATGGTTTTAATACATTCTTTACACACGTCGCGGCAACTCTTCAAGCCACCCTGTCGAAAGTATATGAAGCCACATCAGCTAAAATTTCTTGTACTGGAAATGACATAAGCCCAAAGGATATAAAGTTTGTCTTCAGACCGGCTACAAAGGGCGAAGTTTTTAAAGTAATATCTTCCCTAACACGATCAAAATCTCCTGATCTAGACAATATCCCCCCGGAATTGTAAAGGATGCGGCACATGAAATTATACAGCCCCTCCTCCACATCCTTAATTTGTCTTTATCAACGTCAACGATTCCCTCAGAGTGGAAAGTTGCTCGATGTGTACCTATTTACAAAGGTGGAAATGCAAAGGACTTGGACAATTATAGGCCGATATCTATATTACCTGTTTTTTCTAAAATCCTAGATAAGGTTGTCTACTTTCAACTATACCACTACTTGGAGAATAACAAACTCCTATCTCCTTACCAGTTCGGTTTCAGGAAGAATCACTCAACGACGTCGGCAGTTGTTCATCTCACGGACACTGTTAGAAAGAGCATGGATAAGGGCAAGCTGACCGGGGCCTTGTTTATAGATCTTCGAAAAGCATTCGACACCGTAGACCACCAATCCCTGCTTGCAAACCTATCCTATTACGGCATTGAGAATACGGAATTAAAATGGATTCCTGACTATCTCTCACACAGATCCCAAATTGTCAGCTATGAAGGGGGAAAGTCTAAAGAAGAACAGATTTTGTTTGGAGTGCCACAGGGGTCCATTTTAGGACCCTTGGTATTTCTAATACATGTTAATGATCTCCATCAGCAGATTCAAAAGTCAGATATCATCATGTATGCAGATGATACAGTACTTTTATTCTCAGACAAAAATGAAATTGAAATAGAGAAAGCCATAAATCATGACGCTGAATTGCTGCAAAATTGGGTGTGTAAAAATGGACTCATCTTAAATCCTAACAAGGGCAAAACCGAGTTCATGCTGTTTGGAACAGCAGCAAAAAGAAGTAAGACGGCGCACCAAGTAAAAATTAACATTGGTTCGAAAAACATCAATAACACCGACAGCTACAAGTACCTTGGAATCCACTTAAATATGTCACTCAATTTGAACAATCACATTGTAAAGATCTGTAAGAAAGCTTCAAGCCGACTAGGTCTCCTGAGAAAAATCAGGCCTATACTTACCACCTATGCCACCATGGAAGTATACAATGCCATGGTTCAACCAGTTTTGACCTACTGAAGCCATTGCATTTACATCATTGTCAGAAGCAAATGAAACAAGGCTCAGGAAGATCGAAAAGACAGCACATAAAATCATTTTTGGGTCACAGAAACAAAGTAACTATCAGGGATGGCGTTCATTTCCTTCCATGAGATCAATTCAAAGTGCACTTTTTGTATTTCAATGCTTAAATGGAACAGGCCCAAGTGTTTTCAATAACTATTTCAGGAGACTTGATCACGCCAAAACAAAAAGACAAAACAGTACTGATTTATGGATACCAAAAGTTAGAACGGAAAGTGGAAAGAGAGGGATCTATTACAGCGGAACAAAGATTTTTAATGCACTGCCAGTACACATAAAAACTTAAAAATATCGCATGATTTTCAAGAGTGCTTTAAAAGAACGTTTTAAGGATTAAACACTTCTTTATTTATTTTAACACTGATATACTATATTTTTTATATGCCTTATTTATTTCTATAATTTTATCTCCTTTATGTTTAAGGTATTTACACTATTTAGATTTATTTATATTTTTTTCAACAGGGCTATACTTTATCTGATTGAATTACCCTGTTAAAATATAATATCATTATTATTATCATTGAAAGATGTAAATGAGATCATTGTGCAGGCTAGTCATGAAACTGGAGCATGTTATGGAGTAGCTACATCTGCCGAAGTTGTATTTGAGCGAGGTCTTATGGTCAAGGGTGAAGGATTAGAAGTGCTAGAGGAAGAAATGAATGCTATGGATCGAGATAAGAATGATATATATATATA
>WIPJ01001343.1:3109-17897 GCA_018155075.1 Cassiopea andromeda
TCAAAGTTTTTTCTACCAATGCTTTGATTTTCTTTCAATTTTAGAGGTCTTTGATTCAATAAATGAGGGACTTAGCTCTGATACTTCTAAGTTGTGAAAAACATCAATTAAATTTTGGTTGAGGCCTGATCTAAGGCAATTTTGGCTAAAATGTTCAATATGTTTTCAGACATTGGATTTTCCAATGTAACTTTTTACTCTCAAAAGACTAAAACAATCCTGTTCATTCAAGAGGTTTAAATGGAATTGTGATGATGACCCTTGAAAACAGCCCAGTCTCAGAGAAATTACAAGTTAGACTGGAGTTTACAAGTTGGGGGTAATGGAACTGCTTTATGCCATAGAGGAATTTGAATGTAGACAGCATTAAGGAAAATAAATTATTCAAAGTAGTTTCTACACCTAAAAACTAGAAAAGAATCATTCTCAAAAGGTGGTTGAACTAAGATGTCCATTGAATTCAACCCTGAGAAATATTGTGATAATACACCATCAAAAACTTCAATATCCCAGATATTTCCTCTCAAAGGTTTCAAACATAAATTAAGAATGCTATTCAAATGGCTAAACAATTTGATGGACATAGATTTTGCACCATCTGGTGGCATGCGACAAATTAACTGAAACAATTAAAAAATCTTCCAGACAAAATATTCCTGAACACTAACATATTCTGAAAATGATGTGATAAATGAGATGTTTCAATTGCAATTAGTCCCAACCAACATTTGAGTTATAAAATCAAGCGATGCACCTAAAGTAACAACTTCGCCGTGAATCGCTGAGTACTGCCATCTAAAAAGCACCATAGAAATTGATGCAGTCAATCGCCATTGATTGCTTATGGAAACTGTCTTAATACAAGATCATGTTGCGAGACGCGGCCTATTAGGGCCTAGATGCTTCTCCTCCAATACTCCATTTAATGACACAGGCGAAGAACTTTAACTACCTTCAACAACTTTGATTGCAGTATTGACCAGTGAATTCAGTGATCAGCAAGTATTACTGAAGATTGCGAGTAGTTTAATCGAGATCTTTTGTACTAGCATGCTCGGAGAGAACGTCCCTGGTATGTTTACATTTCAGAGCTGTTGTGGTCGTTGTTGTTGTTGTACCAGGGAGGGCAAAATGTGTTTTGCCCAAATTTCGTCAATTTCAGCCAATCGGCTACTTCTTTTTTCGGCATTGGGCTTTTGATCCTTGCTATTGCGCATGTCAGGTAGCCAATTCCAAGGGCAGAATCTAGTTTGCCCAGAAAATTACATCATTTTTTCAATGCTTACGTACGAGGCTCAAGTCAACACAATGAGAAGTAATCGAATCTCGCGCCCCTGAATGCCTGGTGAACCATGCTAGTATATAACACTTTATATTTTTCTCACTGTTATAGCTTAATTGTACAGTTTTTTCTTTTCATTTATTTTTCGGTGGGGGGGGCATTGCCCATAGTGCCCATTAGCACGAGCCGCCACTGGACCTTTCGTTTAATATTGTTTGCTATCGTTTGGGATATTTTTCACTTTTGTTTTACTTGTTTTAACTAAAATACGTAGAAAAAGTTATAGGAACAATTACTATTAGACTAATAGTACTAATAGTGCTCTCCGCCGCCTCTGGTTTATGTTATGTTTAGTTTATGACGCAACATCGTGCGTGAAGAAACAAAAATCGTTCTGCGCGTGCGTTTACGATGCAAGAATTGTTCATTTGATTGGTCGAACAACAGATCACAAGCTTTGTTTAAAACAATAGACCATCGCTCTCGTCTCCACAACAATTCGCGGGGGTCAAATTCAATTTATGGCGGTTGACAAGATTGACTATCGTCTTTTCATCAGTACACGCAACCAATAAATACAGAAAAAATTGACAGTAAACGTGATCCAAACATGTTGAAACATAAGCCTTGTACCCAGTATAAGTATAAGAAAGCAAAAACTACTTTAAAGAGTAATAACCAAATTAATTAAGTGCTGTGAAACGAGAGCTGTGTACATAAACGTCTGAACGTCACTGCTTAACCGATGACAATAATACCGCGTGGCTGTGAAAGTGTAGATTCCAAGGAATTTTGAGGACAGCAATTGTCTTGACGAGAACAGCTTTTTAGAAACAAGAAAATAGTCAGAAACCCCAACCTGGTTATTATATTATATTCTGGCACTGTGGACCAGTTCTAGCGAGCCGGCTCCAACCGGCTGAAAAGATCTGCGAATGTAGAAGGCCTATGTAAGGGTGAGTTTACTTTTCCGTGTTTTGGTAGTGTAGTTGACCTTAATTGGTCACCATTAGTTTGTGTTTCAGGCGGAATGCAACAATCGTATCACATAATTTTGCCAAGGGTTTGGGTTGGGTTAGTACAGGTGAAGGGAAGAACATTTTTGTTCCAAATTCTTACACAGCTTGGTGAGTATTTTCGTTTGATGTATAAATTGTTTGGAAAGTGCTTGATGACTAATCTTGACATCCGCCGGCCATGACACCCACCCTCTGTGATTTTGCTCATTCTTTGTCTGTTTGCACAAAAATGTATTCGACTCTGAATTTTGCCCACATTTTGACTGAAAATGCAAGTTGGCGGCCAGTTTGATTTGCACTAAAAGTTACATCATCATAGTCTCCTTATTTATTCCAAGACCCTGCACCCAAAATATCAAGATATACGTTATCTAGGCTTTGATATTATATATATTGCAAACGGGAGTAAAAAATATTGCATTCCACAAAATTAACAAAAAAATTCAAACAAGGAGTGCTCAATTTTTTGTAGTCAAAGATAAGTCTGTAAAGCTAGGGTGGAAAAAGAAGCTCAAGATGTGCCCTTGCCATTAAGCATCAGTAGTAAGCAGTAATAGTCTCTAGCTTCTATCATTGATTAAGTATTATAGACCTCCTTTTTGTAGTTCCCTCATTTTTGAGACTTTCTTGAAGAGGAAGCACAAATGGGCAACAAGAAATTTCCAATAGCCAACATATTGTGAAGAACTGTTTCCAAAACACATTTTCAACTGAAACAAACAACAAGGAGTAAGAACTAGTTATCTAATCAGAAAAGATGAAGTATGAGCACCAGTCCATCTTTGCGGATACTTTAATAAGCTCCTATCGTAGTCTTAAGTCATGGTCATTTTCCTTTAATATCCATTTGCCAAATCTTCCCTGAGAGTATTGTATTTGAATTTCATCACCATAGCTTCTACATAGAACAGTTACATGAAAACCTTTGAAAAAGCCAGAAACAACTTTAACATAATCTCCATATTTTAGTGATTGAGGTACAGTCATATTAACATCATCATCACTGATAGCATTTTCATTGTGATGTCATTATCACTTCCATCAGTAAGTTCATCCTCATAATCAGATTCCTTATCTTTGCTGCTATCTGATATATCTAAGCCATCAAACACATTTGTGAGCTTTCACTTGGTATTAGGGTCATTCCATGTCAAATCAGTACAGTCCACCATATCAGAATTTGTTCATTTTTGGTACACATGAACATATCCAAGAGGTATGAAAATTCTCCAAATTTCAGCCCAATATCATTGTTGGTTCCAGAATTACAGCATTTTGAAGTAGGCATTTTCTGAGGCAAACATGTCTTTGCGGCCGTCAGTTTTACCACACTTGTTCATATAAAGTTAAATCTAAATTTTGACAGAGTCATCCAATTCATCTGAAATTGTAAAGACAAAGGTAAGTGAAGATGCTAATGTTAAATATGCTATCAGTTTATTGTTGCATGGTCACTAAAGGTGACATTTCCTGTCATTGTTTGTGGTACATTTATTGGGCATATTATGTCTGAAATAGGTACCCAGCAAGTTTCCATTTGTCTTGGCAAATGAAAATTTTTTGTAGGGCCTGGCAGGTAAAGAAAATTGACTTTGCAGTCTTACTCATTGGTATTCATCTCCATGACTATGCCAATCCACCATAAATTTTGTATATAGAGGCAATGAATTCCTGTCTTTTTGGGCAATAGCTAGCTAATGGGGTTTGTTCACAGAATGGAAACTCTTCTGCAAACTCTTGATCTTCTGATATTCACTTGAATCGTATGCAATTAGACTTATCCAGTTGAAAGAAATGAAAGCTCCTGGTTCCTGGAATAGTTCTTCCAGCAGCAAATCTATTTGTTAATTCTTTCTGGGCTACAACCATCTGTTCCTCTGTAATAAAATAAAGCTTTATGTCTTCCATCGCTCCCTTGCAAAAATTAAAAATATCATGAACATTCAAAATTTGATCTGATGCTGGTCTTTGCAAACATTCATTTGCTGTTAGACGGTTTACCGTACCACCAATTCAATTGCAAACAGATTTCCCATGGCTAGTTGCAAAAACACTCACACTTGCCTGCAACTTGAAGTCGTCCTCAGGGTGGCATAAATTAAGCATGTTTTTATAGTTTTTGTGCCAGCCTGGAAGACACTCTATTCATTTCTTCACAAATGTCTTGACGATGTCCGTTGATATCTTTTGCCCACCTTTGATGTGCTTCTTATTGATCTTAAATGGATCACAACATTTCTTGAACCTGTTTTCAAAGGCAAACCCCAGCTTTGCCTCATGATGAATGCAAATACTTCTGATGCTTTTGTATTTCAAGGCAGATCTATATAGCAGTAGATCTGGTGTTTCAGACTCGATACTGCTTTACGGTCTTATTCCACTCTTACGAACATAATGAAGCTTATTAGAGTCTTCATCTAAGTGAATGCCAAAGTCACTTTTCAGACCCAATTTCCATATCCTCCATTCGAGTTACGAGTGAGCTTCTTACATAGCAAGAATGAAATGGGAGTTTTCTACTGCACAACTTCAATTCCGTCTTTCTTTCCTAAACACTTAATCATAGTTAAACTCAATTTCCTATATAGCTATGCAAAGAGGTGCAAAGTGTATAGTCTCTCTATAGCATAAGGAATGCATTCATAGCTGTTTCCTTTCATTTTTTTCGGAGGAAATCAAAGATATTCAACAAATATATAACAGAGGCAAACACTTGAATCACAATGATTGTTGCTATTAAAATTTCAAGCTTTTCTAATGTATATGCTAAGTGAAAACCTTCAATAGACCCTTTGTCGACACTACTTTAAATTATGCAGAATGTGGTAGAACCCGCCCTCCCCAAATGAATAAAAGGGGGCCCACCATCACCCCAGACCCTCCTCCTCTACAAACGTGGTAGTATAGATAGAAAAATAAAGCCATATGTATACAAATCACCTATTGAAGTCAAATACCACCATTTAATGATACTCAGTAATCATAATCATAATGCAAAAAGTAATTGAAATGAGCATCTTTAAATTAAATGATGCAGTCTGGTTGTTTGCCAGATTTTAAGGTTTCTAGATGTGCTGATTTTGAATATGACTCCAGAAGCTTTCTATCACATCATCTACATCTTCATTTTGGGGGTCAAATTTCCAATTTTTGGGAAATTGATTTTCAGGCTTCACACCCACAAATGTCACCTTTAATGACCATGCAACAATAAACTGATAGCATATTTAACATTAGCATCTTCACTTACCTTTGTCTTTACAATTTCAGATGAATTGGATGACTCTATCAAAATTTTAGATTTAACTTCATATGAACAAGTGTGGCAAAACTGGCGGCCGCAAAGACATGTTTGCCTCAGAAAATGCCTACTTCAAAATGCTGTAATTCTGGAACCAACAATGATATTGGGCTGAAATTTGGAGAATTTTCATACCTCTTGGATATGTTCATGTGTACCAAAAATGAACAAATTCTGAGATGATGGGTTACAAAATTGAAATTTATGTACTGGTTTGAGATGGAATGACCCATTACATTTATGCTTTGATTGCCACATCAGGGAGGTCATGGTTGACTTTGACCCATCTTCACCCTAGCATGTAGACTTTCTGCAGACTGAATTTAGTATGCTATAGCATGACTTGCATTTCTTAATCTCTAAGCAGTGCATGTGCTTTTTTCACATTGACAATAATTCAGGCATCTTTAATATGTTTCTTTGTCATTCTGCCTCTTCTCCTCTATTAACTTCTTTTTCTCTTCCTTTTTGTTTTTTGAATTAATAATGATTTGCAATGCTGTAATGATGTCTTGTGCTGCCATAGACCCAGAAACTTTTGTAATCCTAGTTTTCCTTTTTGATTCTTGTTGGACAACCTTTTACATAAAAAATACCTGCAACTTCAAAGTTTATACTCTCATCTGAGATTTCATGCAGCTTTTTCATTGCCTCTCCATATTTGTACCTGTATTAATCTCTGGATCCATGGCAAATACTGTTAGGAGACCGGACCTTAAAAGAATTTGGTGAAGATGAACAAACTTGGTTGTTGTTCTAATTTGTTTATGATAACAAAAGTAATACACATGCTTATGAACCTTCCACTTTTTAATTGTGCTTATCACTTGTTTCTAAGTAACACTTATTACTTAGTACTTATTACTTAGTACTTAGTCCTTCTGGGGCATATTTGGGCATCGGGCTGACAACATTCTCCACTGACTTCTATCTTGAGCTTCATCCTCAATGGTATCCCAACTTTTTCCAAGCCTCTTTAGATCTTCCTGAAAGGTTCTTCTCCAAGTAGACCTTGGTTTTACTTCCTTTCTTTTCCTGGTATTTGGTCTCCATCTAAATGTTATCTTGGGGGGTCTTTGATCTGGCAGGGGAAGAACTTGCCCAGCCATTTTCAGTCTCCTTTCTGTTACAATATCTTATATCTGTGGTGATTGTGCATGTTTTAGAACTTCTTCATTTGTGACATGATTGAGATAGGATATATTCATGATCTTTCTTAGACATCTTTGGTGGAAGGTATTTAATTTCCTAGCTATTGCCCCAGTTTGTCTCCATGTTTCGATTACATATAACGCTGTTGGCAGAACTATGGTTCTGTACAGCTGGGGCTTGATTTTCAAGTCAATTGTGTTGCTTGTCCAGCTTTTCCGCATTTGTTGAGATACTGCCGCTGCTGTGCCTACCCATATTCTTACATTGTCTCATGTTCCACCATCTTTTGCAAGGACACTTCCTAGGTATAGAGAACTGCCCATATCCTCAACTGTTCTTCTTCCAACTGAATTTCATTCAATCATACCAATTTCATCATTTAGGTCATCTCATGCCTTATCCGTAATCCCACTTTTCTGGCTATCTCTGCTAGACTGTCCATGAGTTGTTGTAGCCCTTCTTTGTGGTTTGCCATTAGTGCAATATCATCAGCAAAGTACAAATCTGTGAAAAGTTTTGGTTTGTGTTCTCTACATTTTGGGCATATCTATTTCCTGTTGTACTGTTTGATTGTGATGTCTCCATATGTAGAATTGTACCCATTGTTTGCAGTCGTTGCTTTGGTATGAGTAACTTCTGCAATGAATGTTATGTTGCATACCGCATGTGGAAATTGCCTTTTCTGTTGAGTATTAGGATGATTTTGGTCCTGCCATCAAATTCCTTGCTTCAAGTTGCCAACACCTTTTCTCATGATGAAATCAACCACCAACAGGAACAGGAAAGGTGACAGGATACATCCTTGCCTTACCCCAGTTTCATTTTCAAAATACTCAGTGTTTCCTTCTTCCAACTTTACATAGTAGCTACCATTTGTATTAATTTTGTTTTAAAAGTTTTGACAAAGGAAGGTGGTATACCATAAATGGCTACAATTTTCCATAGAGGTTGCCTGTGCACAGAGTCAAATCTTTTTTAATGTCCACAAAAATTATTTGGAGTTCTTGTTGAAATTCCACACACTGCGTAATTATGTTCCTCAAAGTAAATATTTGTTCACAACATGACCTGCCTTTTCTGAATCCCACTTGTTGTTCTCTAAGATTTTCATCCACTGCCTCTTTCAGCCTTTCCAAGAGTACAATACTTAGAACTGTGCCATTCACCTAGAGGGATGTTATTCCTCTCCAGTTGTTGCAGTCTGTTAAATTTCCCTTTGTGGACAGTTTCACAATTGTCCCCTTTCTCCAACCTTCAGGTATTTGTTGTTCTTTCCAACAGCAGTTTATCAGCTTTGTCAACCCTCTAGAAACTACATTTCCACAATGTTTCAAAAGTTCATCTGTTATTTGATCAGCTCCTGCTGCATTGTTATTTTTATGCTTCCTTATGGCTCGTTTAGCTTCATCTTCTGTGATAGTATCTTCATTAACATCTAGCTGTTCTAGCATGATCTCATTTACAAAGTTGAACAATTCTGTTGGGCTGGGTTAGTTTATCACTTCCTTGAAGCGTTCCACTCAACCTTTGCTTGGCTGCTCTGTTCTTGTGAGTACCATCCCATCTTTGCTTTTTAGGGGAACTGCAGATAAACCCCAGGTTCCTGTCAGGTCCCTCACAGTCTTGTAAAGTGTTTTAGTGTCAATTTTTTTACTGCTTCCTGTGCCTCATCGCCCTTTTGTTGGAACCATTCCAGTCTGTCTCTTCTGCAGCTCTTTTTCACCACTTTGTCTGTAAGGTGATATCATTGTTTAAGTCTAACACAGTTTTGAGATGTATCTGCCCATTGCAAGTCTTGTTTAAGTTTCTTCCTTTCATCTATTAAATTCCATATTCTGTCTTGTATCTACATTTCAGACTTTTTCCCTCTTCTTCTCCCAATTTGCCCTTCTGCTGTACAGATCATTGCATCTTTGAACATCTTCCATTGTTCTTGGAAAGTGTCAACCTGTAGAAGTGGTTCACATTTATTTTTTAGTTGTTCTTGAAATTCTGTTGATTTCAAAATCATTTTAAAACAGGCAACCTGTATCCAGTTGTGCTAAAGAAATGAAACAGAAGGCAGTATACTTTATAAAGAGAATTATCCTTTTGTCTCAGAAATCATCATGTGGATTATAAGTACAGTTATAATTTCTATGTGATTTCTGTTTAATTCACTTCGTATTTATATTGCTTTTGTAACTTCTGTTGTACCTTCTTTTGAAGTTTTCATTGAACATTATTGTGAAGTGGATTGGGGGATGAAAGATGAAGCCCAAGAGGTATGTTGTTATTTAATGCTATGAATCAGGATAAACATCAGTACCTCATGAATGTATAATGAGTACCTCATATTCCTCAAGTTTTCAATTTGAAGAATACCTAAGAAGGCTTATGAGAGACCTTTGATTTATGTGTAAACAATAAAAAAGCAGAGGGAAAGTGAGTGCCAGCAATGTAGGTCATTTGGGAACCTGGTCTCTACTGCTAAGTGGTAATAATGTGATATTGAGTAGTGGAATAGATGAAAAGTAATTAAAAGAGAAAGCATTTGCGACCTAGTATTTGAGACCTATCACTTTGGAAAGTGTTCAAACTGTTTGATGCTTGATATGTAGTCATGCATGCTTTTAAGCTGGATGATAGTGGGTAAGATTTCTGAAAACTCATACAAAGATCCCCAAATTGACAAATATGTTTTGAGTCCAATATTTCTCGAGTATTACACAAGTTGATATGGTGCTTTGAGAGAGATTGACGTAGAAGGCGAATTTCTTGATTCCCCTTGTTGGGGATACGTGCAGTGGAAGTTGAGAGTCACAAGTCAGAGCTAGTGCCATGCAAAATTCACAGGATTCATATAGTCTGGAAAGTCAGAGAGAAAAATGTCAATTTTTGGATACGTCAGAGAAATTTCAGGGAATGTTTTTCTGAAAACTTAAAGCTTAAGGAAGTCAGGGTATATTTTTGAACAAATTCTGCGACAATGTTTCATACGCTCTATTTCTTCAAGCGTACTGATGTAGGCCATCAAAGTTTTAATGTCATGCTTCACTCTTATTACAATGTGTGTTATGTTTATGTCTAACACCAAGACAATCCTTGTTTGCCATGGTACGTGTTTACAGACCCATATATACTGGGGGCAGGGAAGAATTATCCTCCAATATGGCTCTGAGATTAGATATAGAAGTAGTCTGCACCAGTGTCAGAATATCTAGGGGGTAGAGAGTGGCTGCCACGAGGTAACTTCAGGCTTGGAAAACTGTGACAGAGATTCATTGGTAGTGGGGCGCAGGGTAGTGGGGTAAAACAGTAGATCAGTTAGTTACACTTTCCTATTCCTGATGGTAAACATGGAATGTAATTTCATAACAACCAGAAGGAGAAGAGGCAAAGAAGAGATGAAGAGGGGCACTGGGAGCAATAAGTAAAAGCGTACAAACTAGTGTGTTGACATGGTAGTGCATTGGTGTACAGGCATAGGAGAGCAAAAATGTAGAGCCACTATTCCCAGTAGCGTACAGGCAGTTTTGGTAAATAGGCATGGTCAGTGTAGCTTCTTTTTTGCTTTAAATCATCAGAATTTAATGGAAGCAAGTTAGGGCGTCAGTTTTTCCTTCTCAACATAAAAAACAATGACAGGGTTCATACTAAGCCTGGAAAACAGGGGAAATTGGCCATTTTAACGAAAAGTCAGGGAAAACCAGAAATACTTAGGGTGTTTTGTATAAATTGTGTCCAAGTCAGGGAAAAGTAAAGGAAAACAGAGTTTTAGTCCATATATTATTTATATCATCTCTTTTCATAGTTAGTCTCAAAGTGGTTGTTCTATTTGTTGTCCGTAAATGTGAGCTGTATCACGTTGCATAGCAAGTTCCTATACATTACCTATCTATTCGGCTTCATTTTCCTTACCTAACTTTGCAGATATATTAATTAGAGGTCAGGGAAAAAGTGGGTGCTTGTAACTATCAGTTAGGGGAAAGTCAGGGAATAGCCAGGGAATTTTGATTGACATGTTGGGTATGAATCCTGAATGATTAAAGTAATTAGTATCCTATTTTGCAGAAGCGTGTTTTCCGACATTCTAAAGGGTGAGACCTTTTAACTTTGTGGGTATCAAAATTCCACCTTCCCTCTTGGTGTATATGGGTTTATTGATACGTTTTCAAGATAGATCCTTTCACTGAAAGTTATGATTTCCAATTCAGAGCCAAGAGTAATTGGAAAATAGTATTTTAATCTTTTGTACGAATTGAAACTGATGCCTATCTTTTTAAGATGTGACAAAGGGACAGAAACAGGGAAAATGGCATCTATCCTATCCATTGTTACCTGATGTCTACTGAACAGAGTATGTTGGATGATCCTGTGGAGTCTATTGCTTTTGGACCAAGTAAAACTAATAAAATAGAATGGTGGTGGCGGGATCTTCATGTTAGAGTAGAAAAATATTTTAAAGAGCAACTCAGGGAACTTTTAGATGCGAATGAACATGATCCCAGTGGCTGACAGAGAGTCAATTCGATTGATAATTGGGCTACCACAATTCTAAATACGTGCCCCAGAATGGATTTAAACCCCAATGCACTGGCCGGATACTCTCCAAATTACCCTACCATGCCAAAGAGGTCCAATGTCAAGATATTTCATTTTGATACAAACCAATGCGGAGCCCGGAGAAATTGGTAGATGTATATTGTATAGGAGTAGTTGAATTAAAGGTTTTGTGCAAACATACATGTATTCTGTTCTTGTGGGCGCGAGTGCATGGGTACTTTGTCTTGATCTGCAGTGCTATGGAAAGGAGTTAGATTTGTATTGGATTATCATTTATCTAAGTAGACCTAAAGTGAATAAGGAAGTAGAAGATTTGCAACGTGAAATCAAGGGATTTGCTTCATCGTTAAATCGTGGTGGACTTTATATTGTTTGCGAAAAGTTGAAAATTGACAAATCAGACTTAAAGGGGAAGTCTCGCTTTGCCACTGTGAGTCTTGACAAGAGATATGGAGAACATAGTTAAGCAACTGAATGACACTTAAAAGGTAGCATTTTTGACACAAACAATGAACATGATTAATCCAAAAGCAGAAGATGCTAAAACCGCAAATGGACGTTCGATTCAGACCAGGAAGCAAGACTGGAAATAGAACAGGAAGCCTTTAGCCTGTAGAAAGACAAAGAAGCTCACATGAAACAATGGAATCACATATTAGCACAGGAGCAAATAAGGCTCCATTGCCACTGATCCAGATATTTGTGAATACGGAGAAAAATTTGTTGAAATTGGCCTTGAATTTCTACTGAAACGAGGAAATATGGAGATTTTGGAATACACTTTTTGCAGTAGGCACAAGCCAAGGAAGAAAGAGGATAATACCCAAGGAAACCAAATTTAATTATATTTTTACCATTTGTTGACTCACTACTTTTATCCAGACTTGCGCTATTTTGCTTTTGCAGATCAATCCTCGACAAAGGAAAGAGGACTAAGCGAGGACAAAGGAAACAGCGAGGACAAAGGAAAAAGCGAAGAAGGGTCAAGGACAGCAGACATAATTATAAGAACTACTTCAACAGGGTAGCGTTACATATGCCATCTAGATTAAGTTACTTCAAGAATAGAAACACCGATGAGGCTGGGATCCATGAAATTACCAGTAAGTTGGTTTTGTCAGTATTTTTGCATACATATTTTCCTCTTCAAATTTCGTGGGCTTTTTATAAGTATAAAAACAAATACGCTTGTGTTTTGCCCCTCTTTGGGAATGTTAGATAAGTAAAGATTTCCAAATGAAAGAGGTAATTTTAGCAGTGACATAATTTTTCATTATTTTGCTTGAAATGGCTTTCTGGGAAATTTAATGTTAAAATCATAACTTTATATAAAAAGAGTGCGTGGATGGCAACGCTTTGTGCCTGGGCCTTGCCAAGTAATCACTTCAAATTTGCATTTTCCCAATGCAAATGCAATATACCAATGATTTGGTCATATGGTATGTGACCAGAGCTCAATAGTTTTTGCAAGCGGGTGAGATCGGCTTGCAGGCACAAACTGCTATGCTTCAATTTCTGCACAAAATTTTGATCCAATTTTGCATCTGACCATCATTTTGCATCATGAGATATAACCATTTTCATTCTTCCTTTCTTTTATGCATCTCTTTTAACTCTTGTTTTAGAATGTTTCGAAAGACTTTCATTGGGCGTAAAAGAAGTATGTTGTTGTATTTTTGAATTTACATAATATGTTAGGATTAAGAAGACATGTATTATTTATAGTAGGTATGCATCAAACAGTTTCTATTTTAGTTTTGAACATTTTCTTGTGCAAGTTTGTTCCGCGATCATCATGCTGCAAACCATATGCCATAAATACTATGAAAGAAGTAGCGAGCCCTCAAAGTACGCTATTTCAGCATTTCAATCTCGAAATCGAGCTCTTAATTGTAAAGTTATAGCCAGGACTTGACACAGCTTAGCAATTGCTGCCGTGGCGTCCAAAAGCTACTTGTGCAAATTTTGTGTAAGGCAGTACAGCATTTGTTGCCTCCCAAATGGTGGATGCTACCATATCTGACAGTACACAGGAGGAGAATCTATTCATAAGGCCTCTACTTGAATGTAAAGATAGGACAACGTACACAAGTGATCGTCTTATTGAAAGTATCGGATAACAATGATTGAATTCCTGAAGTTTTCCAGTTCCAGCAACTTATAAGCATAATTTTGTGCAGCCTCTCCTATTTCCCCCTATTTGCTAATTCGCTTATTTTTACCATTTGTTGACTCACTACATTTATCCAGAAATGTACTTTTTTCTTTTGCAGGGAAATCCACGAAAAAGGAAAGGGAACTGGCCTGAGCCAGAAGAAAGGAAACAGCCAAAAATGGACGAAGATCAGAAGTTTGTGAGTACACTTATACGATTATATAGTTCACAGGATAGCCTTGTATTCTTAAAGAAATGATTCGATCACTAACTGGTTTATAACCGAGAACAGTCCCTACTACCTTTCTATTCAGGATTATTGCTACTCGATTTTCCTTGAAGTTCTCATTGCCAGAATAATATACTGTGTATTCGTCCGAACTGAAGAAGCCAATGCTTTTCCACCTCAATTCACTAATGCCTAAAGTCAATTCTCATTCTTTCTTTTGTTAACTTTGCAATATCTAATTTCCTTTGACTCATTTGTTTTTAAAAATTTCCTTTTTAATTCTCTATAATAACATAATTTTAATTTTAGTTAAATTTTTAATACAAATTTCAAAATTCTCTCCAACCACTTGCCTATAGACCACTTTTTCATAGTCTCTCTTGTAATTTGCAGTAGTGACTAGAATAGAATGTGTTTTATGCTAATTCCAACCAGTTGCTTTATTGGAGCAGTTTGTTGCTTTCTTGCAGTATGCAGAATCCAAGGAAGAGGATAATACCCAAGGAAACCAAATTTAAGTATATCTTTACCAGTTGTTGACTCACTACTTTTATCCAGAATTGTGCTTTTGTACTTTTGCAGGAAGAAACAGGAAAAGGGAAAGAGCCAGGTGAAAGCAATGAGACACAAATTGTCGAGGGGGGCAGACATGATGAAGAGTGCAGGGTAGCTGTACCTTCGTTATCTGTACAAAACCACTTGAAAACGGTAGCTGTTCCTTCGTCATATGTATCAAAGCTCTTGGACAGTACAAACATCGTTATTCTCACAAATACGCCACTTCAACCATCTTCAACCGGAATCCATGAAATTACCAGTAAGTTGGTTTTGTCAGTATTTTTGCATACATATTTTCCTCTTCAGATTTCGTGGGCTTTTTATAAGTATAAAAACAAATATGCTTGTGTTTTGCCCCTCTTTGGGAATGTTAGATAAGTAAAGATTTCCAAATGAAAGAGGTAATTTTAGCAGTGACATAATTTTTCATTATTTTGCTTGGAATGGCTTTCTGGGAAATTTAATGTTAAAATCATAACTTTATATAAAAAGAGTGCGTGGATGGCAACGTTTTGTGCCTGGGCCTTGCCAAGTAATCACTTCAAAT
>WIPJ01001343.1:19880-32366 GCA_018155075.1 Cassiopea andromeda
TATATATATATATATATATATATATATAAAGTATAGAATATACTCCAGATATGTTGGCATCGGATAATGCGGATTTTCGGGAATACATAGTTTTTCTATGCTCTTGAAATTTTACGTAGTAAATTATACTGCTTATCCCAGATTTTGGAGAGGTTGACTTTGCCTTGTCCATCAAATATTGATATCCAAAGTGTAAAAATCCTTCTCTGAAAGGAGGGAGGTAGAGAGCACTATATATAGCGGATTTAGCCATAACTATCTATTTCACTCGCTAGCATTGATTTGTAAATGAAATTTTTGTCAATACTAGTCAGGATTCCGTCCCATTCCTTATTTAGAGAATTTCGCATAGATATAACCGCATTGTAGGAACGTAGCATAGCATATTAGACAGCCTCTTTCACGTTACCTGGTTAGAGTGATACCCATTGCAAAATCATTCTTGAATTCAAACAAAGTGCCCATGGCCAAAACTGAAAAAGTAAAATGTAGTGACCATTAAGCAAAACAATAGATGCAAACAATAACAGTCGTTCATTGTAGTAGTAAAACGTAAAATGTTCTCCACAGTTTTAATGGCAGATTAGCAATGATTACCATGATTTCCATTTACCATTGAAAGGCTTCACTAAAACCTTGTTTCAATTCAATTTATAGCAGTAGGTACATTATATTTTTATCTGTCTTATGTTTAAGGTATCCGCTATTTAGATAGATTTATTTTTTCAACAGGGCTTCTGTTGATAGCAGCTTCATTTTAGCTGATTGAATTACCCTGTTCAAATATGGTATTATTATTATAATTCTTAAAATATAGCTGGTTTTTAATAATAAATGTCTCAGCTTGATTAGTTCCAAGCAGTAGGTACATTATTTCCACACCTAATACATGTTATGTTTCGAAAATTGGTCCACTCCTCCTGTTTGTCCGGACTTCCATTTAGTCCGGGTTTTCCAATCGATTTAGAATATTCGGAGTGTACTCTGTCAAGTTGCAAGTGAAAGTCCTAAAATCTACTTCAATTTGAAAACAAAAACAGAACTTGCTATCGGAAGTTGGAATTTTATTGCACTCTAGAAGTCACAGGTTCTCCGACCTAAAGCTCATCATTCTTATCCAAGAACTTCCTCTATTCCTACATTAAATTCTCCTGCATAACCTTTAAGGGAAATGTGTGTCTAAAAGCCACTACTCAAATGGACAGTATAGTTGAAGTTTTATTTGTACATACCGAACGGGCTTGAATTCATCCCTATCGCAGGGGATAAGTAAAACAAGTGATCCTGGATTTACAAGAACACAAACTAGTCCAAATTAGGCAATGTCGTCATTTTTGTCGACCACCAACCTATTGGCAGTTACATGAATATTTTTAAAGCCCAATGGAATTTAATTTTATCAAACATCTGTTTTCTACTTCTACTGGTAGTTAGTCGAGTATTCGTTTATCATGTCGAAGAAAATGCAGAATAAATGCCAGTTTCTACGAGTGAAGTTCATGTGAATCAGATTGCGATCACGCTGAGAAAGCGTGGAAACATAAAGTAACTAGGGATCGAGGCACAAATTAACTAGGGGTCAAAACATAAGTTAACTAGGGGTCGAAACAAATTAACGAGGGGTCGAAACATAAATTAACTAGGGGTCGAAACAGAAATTAACTAGGGGTTGAAACACAAATTAACTAGGGTCGAAACATAAATTAACTAGGGGTCGAAACACAAATTAACTAGGGTCGAAACATAAATTGACAAGGGGTCGAAACATAAGTTAAGTAGGGGTTGAAATAGTATAATTACTGCTTTAAACTAATCAAACTGAGACATTGCGAAATTCCAGCAATATTTTCATAATATTTTAGTAACTTGTTATAAATTGAGCTGAAGGCCATTCCACCGTAAACGAAATCAGTGAAGTCATTGCCAATCTGTCAGTAAAACCAGAGAGAACGATTATTCAAATTACACCTTATCTATTTTAATGATTAATTATTATTTATTGTTTGCATCTACTGTTTTTTCATGGTTACTAGGCGCAACTGTTTATTTTGGTGGCACTTACTTTGTTTGGATTCAAACACGATTTTGCGAGGGATAACACACTAGCCAGGCAGTGTTAATACGGCTTTCAAATGTGTGTTGTCCTATATTCTTCCAAAACGGTTATAATCACGCGTGATCATCTAAGTCATGGAATACACCTATTAAGCGTTACGTCACAAGGGAAGTTGTCAGTAACAACCACTTTGAACTTGGTGAAAACAAACCCCTAGTAAAGTTATGTTCCCAAAATTGGCTCTCTTGTTTTTACAGATTTCCGTTTAGTCCGCATTTTTCGAAATTCCCGATTGATCCGAAAGATACAGAGATCGGGAGTATAATCTATCAAGTTTATAGATTATAGTATACTTCTTTTTCTAGGCACCTTTGAAGACAGTAGTACTTCACAAAGTTTTGGGCGCATATGTCCTAGAATTAAGAAGGTATACATATGATTTATCTTTGTTTTTTTCGAATTTTTCATACAACTTTGTACCTCGGGTATTATGATCATAACTAATGTGAAAGAGTTACTAGCCCTCAAACTTTGCCATTTTGCCATTTAAAACTCAAATTCTAGCTATGAGTTCTGACATCATACTCAGGAATCGATACATTCTTGATATGGCAACATTCTTTTGACATACTTAAAAGCTTTTTTGTTCCGACATTCATCAGAGTATGAAACGTCTGATAGCAACCGAAAGGTGAACCGAAATATCCAGATGATTACATTTGATAGGATGCATCTAATTGGCCCCAAGATTCAATTAGACGCATCCTTTAACATGTATCCGCATCTGGCTATATATAGTATATGAAAAGAATATTGCCGCTTTTTATTTCTGGATATATATTTCGGTTAACCTTTAGGTCATTATCCGACTTTTCGTACTCTGATGAGTGTCGGACGAAAAAAGCTTTTAAGTATGTCAAAATAATGTTGCCGCTTTTTCGTGCACTGGTAAAGTTCTATAGTATCAACAGACTATTTACATCCACATTTTCCTTAGAGATAATAAAACTAGAGGGCTAGCTACGTCACGCGATAGGGGTCAACAATGTAAATTCAAAATGGTAGCGTAGTTAGGCAAGAAGATGACACGGAAACTTCGTTCGCATTGCAGAAGTTTAGCAAAAGTTTGAAATATGATTAATGGGAATGTTTATTAGAAATAGATAATTATTTCCGTAATATTAACCTCTTGAGCTGCGTACAATTATACACATAGATAGCCGAAAACATCAGGAACAGCTGAAATCCATATTTTTGTCTCCTCGCACCAGTTAGTGCCTAACTCATGTGAGGTTGAAAAGATCAAGGTAGAGGGGGAATAGGTTGATATAGCTTTATTTTTTCGGTTATAGTGAGGATTAATGATTGATTATTTGATGACAAAGGCATGTACATACAAGGAATACTACTCCCAATCCCTGGCAGCTTAAGTGGATTTTTAGAGCATTTTCCCAAAATTAGAGCATAGAGGCATTAGAACAATGCAAACTGCATTATAGAGAGTATCTATTCTCCTCAGAATTCTTCATTTTGTGTTAATGATAACTTGAACGCTATTTTTTATTCAAATACCATCTTGAAGAGTGATGATCTGTTGTGCACAAATGGCTTGATCTCACATTCATAAAAGGAAACTTAAATGTTCATAATCTGTTGCATCACTCTATCAACCAGTTGATAAACATCACATCATTTAAGCTTCTGCATTACTATTGAAATTCTAGTGAAGCTCTCTTTGAAACACAGAATCTTCATTCTTTTACTGGCACAACGCTCCATTGAAAGCCATATTCTTGTTTCAAGTCTACGAGATGGCCATGTAGCAATAATGTTTAGAGTGTGTTGCAGAATTGTATTAACAATCATGTCTCACAGGCTCGACAGAATTTACACTGACCATGTTATAAGACAAAGTACACGTTCTAGGAGACAGATACTCACAAACCAAATTTTATTGTATTATATACAATATTGACAGAAGATGTCTTTACGTTTTTTTATTTCTATCCCACATAGACCGATAAATAAAACAGACACTTTAAGCTCTTGCAGGCCTTAAACGCATTCCTGAGACGGCATAGTTAGCTACTACTCTGAAACGCTCTTTAATTTGAAAAGTATTTGCTACTATATGAATCTTAGCCATACTTTTTAACCTTCATTACTGTTTGTTTTAAGTATAGAGTGTAAATACCTTCAGCATTTGAGGAAACTTAATAAGATATCCACAGCAACGCAGCAACAATGTTTGATATCTGAGCCACCACGGTTAAGTCCGCGACTAATAAACGCAAAAGTTTCTCCAAAACAAATGAAAAACTCTTAGTCTCTATCCAAAGCCATAATTTATTTCAATATCCGTGAAATAAGCTGCGGAAACATGATTTATTTCCTTTTTGCGTCTAGTATACACTAACTTTCTGCCTTACTAGGGCGCCATCATGGATTTGCATGCCAGGCCACTGTTTTGTATACAAATGGATTAGCTAGTCAGCGCTCAAGTTCTATTAACTCTATGATATACTCTCAACAAATATGATAGATAACTGCTTTCTAACAGTTAGGAATATATTTTTGAATAAACTGATAATTAATAGCATAGGTTTATAGAATCGCAAAATTTATGCAATATCTCTTTGTTTTTTGGAAAGACTGGCCTAGTTAACCATGGAAACGTTTGCTACATGAATGCCGTAATTCAAACCTTCTACATGCTTCCGAGGTATGCATACTGATACCGACTTTTAAGGGTATATGCTATGTTTTCATTTTCCTGAGATGTTAGGTCAAATAATAACTACTGTTACCTTAAATCACACCTATATGGAAATAATGCGTAAAGGAATTTTGATTGTTCTAGTGCTCCTTCGCAGCGTATTATAGTGTGTCCATCATATAGGAATTATGCGAAGGTTTGATTCTTTAACTAGGTTTTTTGTATTTGCTTTCTTATTCAAAGATTTCCTAATTAGATCGAAGCTTGTTGAGATAGTGATTGGTGTCATGTTGATCTATTTCAGCTTACGTTCAATGCTACTATCGAGATATAAGATTCTGAACGCAAATGCTGAACCTGTAACCTACAACGTGGCTACGTTATTTAGAAACTTGATGTCCTCAAAGGTATGCATTGTAATGCATGTTGACATTCATTATCTAAGCCGTCTAATTCTCGCAGAATGATACAGATGAGAGCATGAAGTATTTGAGCAGGTGTCCTATATGAAAATAAAGATCTTTCTACCATCTATTCGCCTCATTTACTTCAGTGTGTATTTCGGTTCTTTTTGATGCAGCTGCTACACAATTGCTGATTGTCATATGTTTGATTCGCTTCTTCCATTAATATTTTAAGTCAAATTTGGTGCATTTAGGATGGAACATTTTATCTAGACTTCACTTATATAGTAGCTGAAATAACTGTTGCTACATTTTCATATTGGTTTAAATTTTAGAGGTCAGCGATAGACCCAACAGACTACTACGACAAATTAAGGCCTCCTAAGTTTCCGTGTGGGAAACAGCAAGACTGCTTCAAGTTCTTAAAACACCTGCTAGAAAATTTATGTAATGAAGGTGGACGGTGTTTCAATGGATGGGGAACTCGTAATCCGAAAGTCAGTGATTTGTCCACAGGGCAATATCCAGTTCAAAAGAATTTGCAGTTTATTGTTTTGCAGTTGGCCTTTCCACACTGCGTAAAAGGTGAGAAAGACATGTATAAGGATGAATACTTCAATTTTATAATGTATTATACCTTCCTCCTTCTTTATTGCTTTGTTTACTTCGGCTCAAAGGGCTTCATATTGATTTTATTGCGACTAGTTAGTGTTTTGTGATTGGTGATAACTTATAGCATTTTGCTTGATTTTGATATGAATAAGTACTTGGTAGGAGGTTTACTTTTGGACCTTCGTATATGACATAAGAAAAACATTGCAAAAACTTTCTTTTCTTGTATTTCATTCTATCAAGACCGGTACAAGATTTCCGCTCTTAGTCATTTGTTCAATTTCCTTTTGTTTTGGCAAAATATGTCTCCACATCGTTAGCATATAATCAATGCCTTGGATATTTTTGTACAAAGTGATCTGGTTTAATTTTTTTGGTGCATTTTAGGTGAAAAGAAGTCGTTGACTTTGGAAGACCTTTTGCATCCTAATTCATCAAGAGAAATTTTTTATGACCAGAATCAATACCAGCGCGGTATTTGTTTGTCACTACTGGATGCTGAGCAGGCACACGTTTTGAAAAAATATCCAAGGCTTCTCATCTTGACATTAGATCGTGTCTCTTACAGTGCTGAAGCACAAACACGTATCAAGATAATGCAAAATGTTGAAATACCTTATATTTTATCTGCTCGCAGTCTTCGAAGCATTCCCGTCAAACTAGATAGCGGTATGCTTAATGCAGAAAACAAGCCCTATCATTTAACGTCAATGACTATTCATTCTGGCGATTCTCCAGATAGTGGTCATTACTATTGCGTTTGTTATGAAGATGGCTTCTTTCCGGAATATAGTTGGTATCTTTTCGATGACGTATCAGTTACTAGCTTTAACGCAGCAGACCTGAACAAATACCTAGCAGAGCGCCCTAATGACACTCCATATGTTTGCATTTATCAAGAGTCATTGACAGATAGCTCTGCAGATAGAATGAAGAACAGTTAGATGGTTATGGATCTTTTTAGTCGAATATGATAACATCACAAAAGGATTTGTATGTTTGTTTCATAGATTATGTTAAGGCATTCGATTGTGTGAAACATGACAAGCTTCTGGAATTGATACAAGGGTTGGATATAGATGGAAAAGTTCTTAGACTGATAAGAAATATGTATTTTGGCCAGAAAGCTGCAATAAGAATAAAAGGAGAGCTTGGTGAATGGGTATGTATACAAAAGGGTGTTCGACAAGGATGTATCCAATCACCAGATTTGTTTAATCTGTACATGAAGAAGCCCTTAAGACAATAAGAATGCGTGATGCTGTTGATCTGGAAGGAGCAAACTATAATAATCTTCGATACGCAGATGACATAGCATTGATTGCAGATAGTGAGGAGAAGCTACAAAGGTTGTTGAAAGTTGTTGCAAAGGAAAGTGAGAGACTTGGTTTAAGGACAAACTGTGACAAAACTTATGTTTTGGCTGCCAGCAAGAAGGCATGGACTCCGGTATGTAGTGTGGCAGTGAACAGTGTGCAGATAAAGCAAATAGATTATATCAAGTACTTAGGCAGTTGGATAACATTGGATGGGAGATCAGATATGGATATTAGATGTAGAATTGAACAAGCTAAGCAAGCATTTATGGATATGAAAAATGTGTTATGCGCAAGGAGCTTAGGATTGGGAGTTAGAAAGCGTTTATTGAAGTGCTATATATGTTCAGTGCTATTGTATGGATGCGAGTCGTGGACAATAAATAACAGGGTTCATACCGTCAGGAACAATCAGGAAAGAAAGTATACTTTTAAGGGTAGTCAGGAAAAGTCCGGAAAAGTCAGGACAAGTCGTGAAATGTCAGGAAATTTTGTTGAAACTTGAAGAAAGTCAGGAAATTTTATCAGTGAAGTGAATTCTGTGGCAATCAATTATAGAGTTAAATCAATGTAAAATTTCATTTATCGAGTTTGAAATTCAAAGATGCAATCTGGAATGTGAACTCGTAATCTGTAATTCGAAAATGTCAATCAGAACAGCAGATTTGGAAGATGTGCTGTCAAATAAAAATCAATTTAAATCGACTGAAATTGTAATTAGATGCGACGTCTAAAACCAGGTCGCATTATGGTTGAAGGTTTGACTGATCCAGTCGATTAATCGACTGAAAGTCAACTGAAATAAAACATTGGCTTTATACGTCGCACAATAGATGCCTTAAATGCATACTTTGTTAAATATTCTTTATAAAAATTGTATTCGATGTGAGAACTATTCTACGTATAATATATTGGAGATATGTTACTTTGTATATGTAAAAGGATTTGATCTGGAAAATGCTACAAATTCCATAATGTAGTTGCAAAGCTACAGTGTTAAGAACAGAACAAACCTATAGGAAACTATTTATGTTAATTTGGATTTCTTATAATAAATCATATCGTATTGTAGATTATATCTATACCATTGTAGATATTTGTTCTTTGAAAATAGTTGTTGTAAATTAGCAGTTGCAGCTACAGTTGTAGCTAACGTTAAGTGGAAGAATAAATAGTAAGCGATAAGCGCGACAGTAAGAAGCCAGTAAGAAAAAGTGTGTGTCTATAGAAAATATGCAAATAAGTGGTGTGCAATAGAGCAGTAGTGACTAATTATTTGGAAGTTAACGAAGCATTGTGATCAACTGCAGACACGTACAATTATTGTGAAGGATATACAGATTTGTAGTGTCAACATCTGAAACCAAACAATCAGGTTTAAGCAAGTTCATAAATTTTTGCTGTCTCAGGTGAGTGCTTTATTGAACAGTGATATTGACGAATTTTGAATATCGGATGACTTTCTGATAAGGGCTGGTTTCCATATAATCTTGAGGAGTCTTAAGAGAGTAGCAGACAGTCCGTGACTCTTAAAAATCCTTAAGATTATATGGACACCACCCTTTAACATTGTGTTAATCCAAGGTACATTCCATGCACTAAAGGTAGATTCACACTTGTCGCGTTTTTCTTGCCGCCCAGCTGCCGCGCACCATATATGGTAAGCGTTTTTTTTTCAACGTCATCAGCCACGCGTTTTTTTAATGATGCGGCAAAGTTGAAAAATTTCAGCTTTTCCGCATCACGCCGCACAAGAACAATAGAAAGGGACATTGCATTCGGAAGACATATTGGATTTCAAACAAGTTAACAGAGGCAGTTCGATCGATTT
Organism: Cassiopea andromeda; assembly: GCA_018155075.1. NCBI lineage: Eukaryota > Metazoa > Cnidaria > Scyphozoa > Rhizostomeae > Cassiopeidae > Cassiopea > Cassiopea andromeda. The sequence continues at coordinate 28,816 of WIPJ01001343.1, forward strand.
CTAAAGGAAATTACCATGCAAGCGTGCCACAAGAGGGCAGGATTATAAACCTGGAAAATTTTTGTCAAATGATAAGGATTAATCCAAGCACTGCGATGAAATTCTTCGTGAAGGTGAATGTAACGCAGCTTCGTCGATAGGCCTATCATGTTTTATGTGAAACCTTCATTGGCATGTCTGTTTAGCCTCAGGATTGCCAAACGATTTCTTATCCAAAGCAAACAAGTAGTATTTTCCATGTTCAGCAATATTGTGAACCGTAAACAACACCTGTAAAGTTACCAGATGACTCGAAGCTGTGTTGCTTCGCTTACAGCGGGAGACGCTGCATGTGTGAACAACAGCCATGCGTTTTTGCCGCATCTTGCCACACTGCCTCATGCCGCGCCGCATCATACCGCAATATGTGTGAATCTACCTTAAGGCCCAAAAATCTTTGGCGCGCACTAAGCTCTTTTGCTGCGTTTGGCGTTGAATCTAATAGAAAGTAGTTCTTAATCAGTTGGTTTGTTGAAATTTATAGAATGGGATTCTTTTGTTATTGGCTTGGACTGGTGTTGCACAGATGTGGCTTTTGGTACACGATGCAATACTATGCCATACTATTGGCATGAAGTTTGCGTAGTATGCACCATAGGTGTTTATTAACCTGTTTCTTTGCCTACTGTTTCTCCCGCCATTGGCCTCTTACTGTCTGTTCACTCCTACAACTTCAAGTGATTGATTCGCTCTTATTGCAGTTTCGGTAGGAAATTGTACTACATGTTGTAGTTTGGTAAACCCTCACTACGTCCCTACATCCTGTCGACCACCACCTATTTCTGGGGCTCCATGGCTCTTATAATAATTAAATTGCTTTTGAAGCACATATTTTCGGTGTCTTTGTAATAGAGTGATTAGTTAATGCCAGTGCTTGCTGCTGTGATATTGGAGAATGGACATTGATTCTCACAAGCGACATATTCGGCAATCTGGGAAGTTTTTTAAGAATTGTGAATTTTTCTTTGTGAATATATAAGTTGTTGGTATGAGGCCACTTTTTGGACAATTTTTTAAATGTCTGTTCTCGATTGTATTTCTTTCATTTCATTCATATTTCTCAAAAAGCTAAAAAGTTTGCTTCAACATTTGGTGTTGCTAAAGTTGATTCCTATTGTGAAGCTATCGTACGCGTATTGGTTAAAGATTATTTCCGTTTTATGTCAATACAATCACGTATTCTTAAGTGGATATAAGAAAGGAACTCATTAGTCATGTTGAGATAGTTCTTGAGTTAAGTATCTGTAGATAGTCATAAAAATCGTTTATATATGTTTGCAAGAAAACAAAAAGCTGTCATTCATACTGCCTAAAGAACTCAATTGTACGAAGTTTTAGTAAACAAAATATGGCGCCCAACGTGGGGCAGTGAGAAAAAACTTAGGATACAGACGGAAAAAGAAGAAAGATGCCAGAAAACGAAGAGAGCACGGAAACTCAAGACGAAGTTATTGAGAATTTAAGGCGGCTTCGAGCAATTCGAGGAGGGCACCTTGGCCAAATCACGCGATTTGATAAAGACTCAAAAGCCTTAATGAAAGATTACGAAAAACAAAATGACTGTTCAAAAGATGAGACTTTGCTTGAGTTGAAATCAATCGCCAAAACCTTGCAAGAGAAGCATGGCCTTTTAGCAAAAATTGACGAAGAAATAATGAAAAAATGCCCAATGAATGATATTACAAGCGAAGTTGGGGAATCCACTAACGCAGCCACACGAATTCATGAAATAGTAGCAAAGATTGATGCATTTGAGAAGACAGTGCGGACAAATTTAAGAAACGAAAAATCGCACCATACCAAATGAAACAAGTCACTACCCCTCAAGGCATATCAGTGATGCACGATGAAGTACGAACAGAGAATGTAGGCATCCCTCAAGGCATTTCTGAGGTAAATGCCCAAGAACAATTGGACCACGCAAGCACCCCTCAAGGCAGGGGTGGCGGAGAGCACTATTAATACTATTAGTCTAATAGTAGTTTTTCCCATAACTTTTTCCAATTATTTTAGTAACAAAATAAAACAAAAATTGGAAAAATGTCCCAAACGATAGCAAACAATATGAAACGACAGGCCTTATTCATAGAAAAGGTCCCATTGCTCATGTTTACTTTATATTGGTTAAGTGACGTACACTTATTAATCCCATAAAGTAAGCCGCTGAAATTCCTTTGCAAGTCAATACCAAATGCTGCGTCTCCGGCCACACTATTAGTCTGGCGATGGCAATAGCAAATGAAGGAAAACAATTTAAAATTTCGTCGTCTGCCCCATTGTTATTGACGTTGCAACTATTGTGTCGTAGCTCGTGGGACTAATTTACTATTTGCTTTGAGAACCCAATAGCATCAAATTTGAGTCAGATCTCACAGTGACAAGTCGAAAGAAAAGTTGTTCAAAAGAAAGCTCGCTTCAAAATGAACTAAGTCTCCTCAGTTAGAGGTAAAAGGGGGTGTTTTAAAAGCATTGTCCCATCTGTCAGAACAGGGTAGGTTGACCTATGAGCAACGTCTTCGTCTCAAAGACGATGGACGACCATGCCCAGAAATTTTGACTTAAAACAGGTCTTGCCAAGTGGTTTATGATCACTTTTCATGGATATGTGGAGATGAAGTAAAAACACGGAGTTTTGCTGGCCTTGCTTGCAGGGTTCATACGGTCAGGAAAAATCAGGAGAGAAAGTATGCTTGTAAGGGTAGTCAGGAAAAGTCAGGAAAAGTCATGAAATGTCAGGAAGTTTTGTTGAAACTTGAAGAAAGTCAGGAAAAAGTCAGGAAATTTTATCAGTTAAGTGAATTCTGTGGCAATCAATTGTAGAGTTATATCAATGTCAAATTTCATTTATCGAGTTTGAAATGCAAACATGCAATTTGGAATGTGAGCACGCAATCTGTAATTCGAAAATGTCAATCAAAACAGCAGATTTGGAAGATGTATTGTGGGATAAAAGTCAATTTAAATGGACTGAAACTGTAAGTAAATGCGACGTCTAAAACCAAGTCGAATTATGGTCGAATGTTTGACTGATCCAGTCGATTAATCGACTGAAAGTCAACTGAAATAAAACATTGGCTTTATACGTCGCACAATAGATGCCTTAAATGCATACTTGGTTAAATTTTCTTCTTAAAAGTTCTATTCGATGTGAGAACTATTTTACGTATTGAAGCGGCGCCAAACCTCAGAATATAGACTTCGAAATACGCACAAATATAATATCAAAAAAGTTCGTGTATTTAAATACGCACAAATATATAATATCAACAAAGTTCGTGTATAAGTGTGTATGTGTGTGATCGTGATTGTGTGGTTTTCGAAAAGTCCTGAGCATTCGTAAACTATAGCTGGCGCCATAAAGTCAATCAATAAGAATCCTAGTTCTAAAACAACAACCTCTCAAAAAACAGAAAAAACAACCTAAAAGCGTGCCTTGCTTTATTGCTTAATAATACAAAGTGTCCTTTGAAATGTGTTCAAAACTCAAACAATAACGTCCTTCTCCTGTGCAG
>WIPJ01001343.1:35987-46179 GCA_018155075.1 Cassiopea andromeda
TTACATGAAAATTGCAGGGAATTATCTGCTTTTTGTTTTTTCCATGGAAGTTTATTGCCTGCTTAAAGATTGAGTGAGTTTCACAATCCCTAAATGGAACACTATTGCCAGACCATTTGAAACGACTATACTATTATAACCCAGAATTTTAGATGAAATTCCATCATGATTATACTAGATTTCAGGTAGGGCATGCTTGGCTTAAGGATTACTCAATGCCATAGCGAGCAAAGATAAGAAGTATGTCATTATTCTTAGAAAAGTTCTATGAACATATGTTCAATACATAGCGTTCATAGTTGTTATTCAAGTAATGTAATTCGTGAGTTATTTGTATGCTTCGCTATAGCAATTTCACTTTCTGGCTTAGGAAGTCTCTTATCACAGTAATGAACTACAAGAACTTTCACCATTTGGGACCATTGCATGGCCCCGTGGTTCCACCTGCAGTCACCAGTGGTTACAAATATTGTCTCCTCATTATATTTCTCGCTATTTCAATACTTTGAAGTAACCAATATCTACTACTATACCTATTCAAATATCATTTGCAGTTCATTAGTTTGGTTTTAAAAAGTCAACAGTTTTTCTTTTAGGAATGCTATCGGATATTAAACCGAATCTCTATTAGGCAGAAAAATGTTGCGCTTCGAAAGTAGAACCACTCTCTACTCTTCGCTACTAGTATTTTCCACCTTGACAGTTTCGAGCAACTAATCAGACATCAGGAAATTTTTCCACCTCGACATTTTCTCCATATCAGAGATTTGGCTTTACAGAGTTTCACTTAGGCCTTTGCATGTAGGATGCAAGGTGTTTTCAGAGCTTAAGCTGATGGTGTAATTGCGACTATTTGGTAGTCATTAAAGTTATATGAAACATTGAGGATTTTTGGCTTGTCAAGCTTATGATATTTGTTTTCTTGTTTGAGAAAGGAAGTAATGAGAGATCTAGCTTTTCTTACCCAAATTAACAAAAGATATTCAACTACTTGTTTTTAAAAGATGGGTCAGTGGCATCATTTTAAACATCTGCTGGTCAGGAAAAATATTATATATTTCTGATCTGTAGTCAGGAAAAACACATTCATTTTCAGCACAAAAGTCAGGAAAAGTCAGGATAAAATATTTGGCAAGATGCGTATGAACCCTGTGCTTGGCTATGGGTGATAGACAGAAAGCAAGATTGTTTTTTATTGAAATTTATTGTAAAGCTGTAGACATTTTTTATGTTTTTGAGTCACCAGAGCTGAAAGAGCAGCCATCCTATTCGTTCTCAGAAACCAATAGTATGGGTTACGGCATTACGCTGGCTACAAACCGTTGTAAAAAACCGCACTGGCACCCATCAGACGCAAAACACGGTAACCGTAGTATGTACCATTATATTGTTAAGATTATGCATGTTTCTATATTTAAAAAAGAGCGATTTTAATTTAATTTACTTCTTAGTTTAACTTCACTTTTGTTGTATTGTAAGCGGGCACCAATGCTCAAAATGGGCGTTTCTAGGTGAAAAAAGGGTGTGGTCACCAAAAATTTTTATTGCCAATAGTACGTCCATAGGTATGCGGGTAGTTCATACCTCAGGGATTAGACAACCCTGCCTTGCATAGTCTCAGGTCACCTTTGGACAAGGTGTAGCACCTGCTTAGTCCCCCTTGCCAGGGTAACGGTGAAGACTTTGGGCAGCAGGAAAGGTGGATGGTAAGGCTAGCAGATGACCCCCTAGCAGGGCAATGGTAGGTGATACCAGGTCCTAGTCAGCTGGACCATGCCCAAGTTAGCGGGGTCTGCGGTGAAGAAGGCAACAGGCAACCACTTCACAATTAAGCCCTAGTATCAATCATGGAAAAGTCACAAAGAATAGTTGATCACAACAGCGTGAACGGGATTGTCAGGGAAAGAACCCACAATGTCGCGCTCGGCAGGGGAAGAAGTGGGGCTTCCCAGGTCGTTGTCAAGCAAAAGCTCTATAAAGAACAAAAAATCCAGAAAGCAATGAAAATGAAGATTGGCACTTGGAATGTAAGGACAATGAATAGACCAGAAAAGCTACCTAACATTCAAAAGGAAATGGACTCTTTAAATCTTGATATCCTAGGGCTGTGTGAGGTAAGATGGAGAGATTGTGGAGATTTCGAAGATGAAAACGTAAGGATTATTTACTCAGGTGGTGAAAGAGCGGAAAGAGGAGTAGCTATTGCCCTAAGAGGCAATGCCAAAAAGGCAGTAGAAGAAGTAGAATGCATATCCGACCGCATTATGTGGATTAGACTGAAAGGAGAAAAGTTGGATTCACTGATCATCCAAGTGTATATGCCTACAAGTGACCACCCAGATGATGAAGTAGAAGAAATGTATGATGCAATAGAAGAAATAATAAATACTCATGGAAGAAGAGGCAACCTTATCATAATGGGTGACTGGAACAGTGTAATAGGCAAGGGAAGAGATGGAATTGAAGTGGGAAAATATGGATTAGGGAGACAAAATGAAAGAGGAAGCAAACTAGCTGAATTCTGTAGAAGGCAAAAGTTAGCAGTCACCAACACCTGGTTTCAAAACCACAGGAGGAGGAGGTACACTTGGAAAGCACCAGGAGATCGTGGGAGGTATCAAACTGATTTCATACTCATCAGGCAAAGGTACAGGAATGCTGTTAAGAATTCAAAAGTGTATCCAGGGGCAGATGTTGATTCTGACCACAATCTTGTAGCAATGGAGTTAGCAATTAGATTAAAATTTCTAAAGAAACACAAAGGAAAGAAAAAATGGAACACAGAAAAATCGAAAGGAGAACAAAAAGTAACATATGCAGTAAAGGTAAATGAACATATCCATAATAATAGAAACATAAATGAGGATGAATTAACAAGCAATGAAAGATGGATTAGATTAAGCAAAGGAATAAAGATTAGTGCACAGGAAAATATTGGATATCAAAAACAGCAGCCTAAGAAACCATGGGTCACAACAAATATGATTGAGAAAATGAATGAGAGGAAAAAATGGAAACATTCAAATACAGAAACAGGACGCAGGAATTACAGAAAGCTGGACAATGAGCTAAGGAGGGAAACAGACAAGGCAAAGGAAATTCAACTTGATGAAGACCTCAAAGAAGTAGAAGAACTAGAAAAAAGAGGAAGACCAGACTTAATGCATAAGAAAGTAAAAGAAATTAATAGAACAAGAAAAGGAGGATTGAGAAACATTGAAATTGAAGGAAAAAATGGAGAAAATTTAAAAATCCTGAAGATGTAAGGAAAAGATGGATGGAACATGTAGAAGAGCTATATGATAAAGAAAATAAACCTTATGATTTAGAACTAGAAGAAGAGGAGGAAGTTGAAGGTGATGAGTTAGGCCCTGAGTTATTAGACAGTGAAATTGAAACAGCTTTAAAGGAATTAAAGAATGTTAAAGCTCCTGGACCAGATGATATACCAGCAGAATTTCTAAAAAGTTTAGTTGGGGAGGTCAAAGAAGAACTAAAACTAATATGCCACATTATTTATGGAAATGGAGACTGGCCAGAAGATCACACTAAAATCTCAATGATTGCCTTCCCTAAGAAACCAAAAACTATAAAGTGCTCGGAGCATAGAAAAATAAGCTTAATTTGCCATGCTTCGAAGATTGTACTTAGAATACTATCAAAAAGACTAAAAAGAAAAGCTGATGATTATATTGAAAAGGATCAATTTGGGTTTAGATCAGGAGGTGGAACACGAGTGGCAATTGGCTGTATGAGGATGATGCAAGAAAGAGTTCTAGATGTGGATGAGGAAATGTTTGTTTGCTTCATAGACTTTGAGAAAGCTTTTGATAGAGTTCAGTGGCCCAAACTGCTAGAGATTCTAAAAGACATATCTGTCGATTGGAGGGATAGAAGACTGATCAAGAACTTGTATCTAAAACAAACGGTAACAATTAATATAGTAGGTGAAGATTCAGAGCCTGGAATTGTTGGAAGAGGAGTCAGACAGGGTTGTTCTCTATCACCAGTATTATTCAACATTTATGCAGAAGCAATGATGAAAGAGTCATTGGAATATCTTGAAGAGGGCATTAAGGTAGGGGGTGAAGTAATAACTATAAGGTTTGCTGATGACAAAGCAGTTGTATGCAGCACAAAAGAAGGCTTGCAGAGGATGATCAATGAGATAGACAGGGTAACAGAGAGGTATGGCATGAAAATAATTATGTCAAAGACAAAGGTAATGAGAATTGCAAGAAGACAAGGACCTCCAATAAACATAGTGATTGGAAATAAACCTGTTGGGGAAGTCAGTCAGTTAAAATATTTAGGAAGTATTATAACACAAGAGGGAAGCTGCAGTATGGAGATAAAGAGTAGAATAGCCCAAGGCAAGGTAGCTTTTGAGAGGGAGAGAAGAACATTGATTGGAAAATTAAGAATGGAACTCAAGAAAAGATTTGTAAAAAGTTTTATATGGAGTGTAGCATTGTATGGTTCTGAAACATGGACCATAAAAGCAGCAGACAAGAAACATCTGGAAGCATTTGAAATGTGGATATGGAGGAGGATGTTAAAGATAAGTTGGAGAGATCACAAGACAAATGAGGAAGTACTAAGGATGGACGAGGAAGAACGAACTCTAATAACAACAATAAGGAGAAGGCAGAAAACTTGAATTGGACACATCTTAAGAGGAAATGGCTTGCTGAAGGATATAATGGAAGGTAAATTTGAAGGACGAAGGCCAAGAGGAAGGAAAAGGAAGTCAATGCTAGATGATTTGAAGGGAGGGAGAACATATCAAGAAATGAAGAGAGTGGCCATGAATAGAGAACTGTGGAGGGTGACTGATCCATGAAGGACCTGCCTTAGGGCAGAACACCATAGTAGTAGTAGTAGTAGTAGTAATCTAATCCCATGATCCTTTGTATCCAACATTTTTTCAAGCATCGTTAGGGAATTCAGGTGGATGCGTCCTACCTGAAAATTGTATTAGTTATTGAGAAGCCTAGGAGACCTTTAAGAATTAATATCACAAGCTGGGCAGCAGAAATTTATATCAGTACGGGAAGAAGGAAGAGACGGCCTCAAGAAATACTCTCAGAAAGCCTGATAGCATCAGCAAACAAGACCTAGGCCCAACCAACCCTGTCCAAGCTCAAAAGCTATAGAGGAAGTAGATAAATTAAACAATGATTGCAATGTTAGTGTGTCATATAATAAATTAGCTAATACCCCCATTGCTTTACTCCGTGAGGAATCTAGTGATCCAGCAATTGTTTTAAAACTCTTTGATGTTCGGCTATTGATTAAGTCACTTGAGTCAGCCTTTATTTGTAAACATTGTCAAAATGAAAATACTCGCATTAGAATGAAATGAAATGATCTAGAAAGAGAAGGGCTAGTCGAAAATCTTGCTATTGAATGTGAAAATTGCTCTACTAAATCACCTATAATCGTTAGTGACAGGCTTAGTGGCAAGGGAGGAGGAGCATCAGAACTGAATGTAAGATCAGCGTTGGCATCAACGTCAATAGGGCATGCAGAACTTGAACGATTCTGTGGGAGAATGGGGCTACCACCACCTGTTTCAAAGAGAGCATACAATGGGCACCTCAAAAAGATTAGAAATGTAGCAGTTGACACTACCTATAATGTTATGATTGATGCTGCAAATCTCTCTCTTCTCGACGGGAAGGTCATTACTGACCAGCCGTGACACTTTCCACAAAACTCTGCCAATGATTTCTGTCTTGAGCTTGTTTTAATAAACTGGACATGCTGATGTTTGGAATGTTCTTCACGTTGTCAGAAAGTCTTGTTTTGGGTCTTCCACGGCCCCTTTTGCCGATAACTGTACCAAATAGCAGATCTTTTCTTATGCCGGATGTTCTGGCTATGTGTCCTAGGAATGTCAATTTCCATTCGTTGATCTTGTCCAGTAGTCTACGGCAAGGCCCAATCTTCTCCAAAACCCATTGGTTTGTACGTTTGTCAACCCAACTAATCCGAAGGAGTCTGCGATAGCACCACAATTCAAAAGCAGCAATCTTGTTTGTATCAACTTTCTTCAAGACCCAAAATTTCTCCCCGTATGTTGCAATTGGAAATACGAGTGCCCGAAGGAGTCGAAGCTTTGTGTATTGTGATATGGATCTATCTTTCCATATATTAGTTAGCCCAATCATCGCGGTCTTTGCAAGTGCGATGCGTCGTCTGACTTCATTGCTGTCATCCAGTGTGTTTGTGAGCAGTGCGCCCAAGTAGTTGAAAACTTCGACAGTTTCGACGTCTTTATTGTCAATAGTTAAACTTTCATTGTTTGGAGACTTTGTCACTTTCATGATCTTTGCTTTGCTAACATTGAGGAAGAGTCCTGCCGCTTCACTGACAGTCTTCACCTTGTTGGTCAGGTCTTGAAGTTCTTGCATAGCAGGCCCGTCGGAACGAAATTGATATTGTGGGGGCTGCGAGCGAAGCGAGCAAAAATGGGGGTCCGGGGGCTTTCCCCCGGGAAAATTGTTCAAGACCACGCCCTTTTATCGCTGGAAACGCCCTCTCTGTACAAATTACACAGTTCAAATGATGTTGAAATGACGTTATTTAGATGTTTAATTGACAACGAACACTATTTACAAAATTTTTAAATCTTGAAAATTGAATTGTATGATTGGCTGAAATCCATATATCTGTCATGTCATCAACTAACATTACCTTTCTTAAACTTCAAACGGGCTTAAAAAGATTAGCTATATACTTTAAATCATTCACAGCAAACCTTTCCTGTTGTCTTCGTACAATTCACGCTGAGACACTTCGAGTCATATACGTACGGGAACATTCAATAATTACGTAACAACGATGTGGTAGGTGGGTGTAAGCTTTTTGGTTACGACTGATTACGATCAATATGTATGGTAGGTAGGTTCTTAAAATTTTCATCTGCTTGGGCTTTTTTCGCAATAATCAGAATATCTCCATTCAGTATTGCTCAGCACCCAAACATGATGCAATTTAGCGTTCGGAAATAAGAAACCAAATAAGAAACTTTTTTAGTACTAAAATGGCGAACCTTTCATGCCAAATTAAGAAACTTTTAGTACTAGGTGCTGATCCAAGTTTCTTATAAAAAATGCCTGTATACAGCTATGAATGAGTAATAAATGATTTATTGGGATAACTGGTTGATCTAATATCTTTATCAGCTTAAAGCTTGCCCGTTAAAGCATTTGTTCGAGAATTTAAGGAACAAACACTAGCAAATTATTGGGGGGACTGAAGCCCCCCTAGCCCCCCCGGTTCCGACGGGCCTGCATAGATTTTGCAACTAGGACGATGTCATCAGCATATCTGAGGTTGTTGACTAATCTCCCGCCAACTGCCATTCCTGTTGGCTGATGCTCGAGTCCTTTTCGCATGACATGTTCTGCATAGTTGTGAGTGGGAAATGGCATTTGACAAAGGTGATTATAGATAAAATGCAGAACTACTATGGCTTAGCTATAAGGAATAGTATAGGCAATCGATTGGAAGTGAAGAGGAGTATAAAAGCAATTCATCATCATTTAATAAAAAGGGAAAATTTTGTCTTCTTTTGAGCAACATCAGTACTGCCCAAAGGAGAGAAATAGCTGGTGCAAATTTTGGAGACAGGAATTTTTTAAAGATGTCAAGTATCTAATTATAAAATGTTGCCTAGTGTTTTTTTAAATGAGCTCAGACCTATTTTTGAGAGGTTATCTAAGGATGAACTGCTTGCACCTTAAGGATGAACTGCTTTCTATGGAAGCAAGAAAAGTTGAAAACAAAGGGAAATAGGAAGAAAGTTAATGAGGGAGGCACTAGTGAAAAACTACAGAAAACTATTGTCATAAAATTCATAAATGAGCAAACCATAGGGCTATTGGTAACAGAAAAATTTTTAATGGCTAAGTAGCTGACAAATTTATACTTTCTGAGTTTCAGATGCTCTATGTGAGGCATTAAAAGAGAAATTTGGTGCAGGGAGGTTTCAAAACAGGCCAGAGCTATGCTGTCATCATACTACTTTCTTTGGAAGCTATTTTCTTAGAATTTTGGATACACTCTGTTCATTTTATAAGAATACCTAATTTTTTTCTGAGCCTCAATATTCTTAAAAATTTTCTGTTTTGAGCCTCAGATTATTCTTAAATTATTCTTAAATTGTTCTTGCTCAACACAAGGCGTAAATTCACCTTAAGATCAAAGAAACATATTTCAACGAATTTTAAAACATATAGATATATATAGCGTCAAAGTGACAAATGTTTTGTTTTGGGAGGAAACTCTTAATTAAATTTGATCCGATTAACAACATATTTTAGTTTTGATGAAGGTTGAGCCTGGCAATATTCTTAAATTATTCTTAACTTTTAGCAACTTTGAGCCTCAATATTCTTATAGACTTTATTCTTATAAAAAAAAGAGTGTATTCCAGGTCCTTGTCCCTTCAACAGCTAAGCATAGCGCTCAAATCTTGATTGGTTAATACACTTGCTCACAACCACATTCTCCTTGACGTCTCAGCCAATAGAAGGCTGCGATTTCATCAACAAACGGCTTTCAAAGCTAAATTTAGGCCAATTTCACATGTTTTGGAGCGTTTTTACCACCCATACTAAAACAGCTGTGCACGCTCGAGTTTACTTACTTTGGTCGAAATTATACTTGAATAATTAAGCTCATACATTCGGCTCTACGTGTTCATAGCATTAGAGTTGGATCTCGTGGTTTTGACACTCAATGATACAAAACAAAATTAGATCCAGAAAAGTAAGCCTACCTAATGCAAGCACGAGCTTTTGTTTCAAATAAATACTATCTATTGATCTATAAACGCAATCTAATTAGTTATACTGATGTCTCTAACTTCGTGAAGAAACACTAATGCCTCCTACCTTTTATTTTCATGTTTCTTCCTGAAGCAGCTACCCATACAATAATAGCATCCATACAGCTCTATATAGACTATCATTTAGCTATACATTCGTCTCCAAGCGAAGCTCAATTTGATCATTATGTTCAAGTGGTTTGTCCGACTCTTTTAACTAGAAGAAAATAGTGTGTCGTCCTCTCTGAACACATTTATCCTAGCTTCAATAATCGCTGTAGCAACCCACACAACATCATGGCAGTCACGTAGACGCAAGATAGTAAAAGGACTGGATCCTGGTTACGACTAGAATTTTGGCAATAATATTCAGCTCGAGACAAGCCATATAGGGGCTCGAGAAAGAGACAGCCAAATAGGTACTGCGAGCCAAATAGGGGCTCCACAGGAGGGCATACCTTACATCACATCACAATCATTGACCACAATTTAAGAATCACATATCACAACACTAATAACTTCACGGGGGTCGATACCGTCCGCTCAAATAATGCCAAAAATTCTCATAACATACATTACTACACCTCGCCGGCTTCACAAGAAGCTAAATACTCCTCTGACAGTATCGTTGGGACACTACTCTCACAAAATCTCTTCGATTTCATCAAGAAACAAAACAAGCCAAATAGGGCGCAGGCCGCACGTAATGTCGTGAGCGGTAGTATATACAATACTAGGGTATGCGAGTGAAATTATTGCAAGTCTCTCCCTTTTACTTTTCTTCAACAAATATATTTAATAAATGATGCTGAATCAAATTTCAACAAGAAATTTAATGTATGAATTATAGGTTTCCCAATGATACAACACAAGCCAAATAGCAGCAGATAGGCCCAACGTCACATACGCTTGTATAAATAAGCCTTAAGTAAAAGAGATAAATATATTGCATATGTTTCCCTTTGGACTTTCTTCAAGAAATATATGTAATCAAAGGCCCTAAATCATGTTCTTCTATCAGTTTTCACTTATCGCTTAAACTTTTGCCAAAGAGACACGACAAGCCAAATAGGGGCAGGCCGCGATTAATATCGTAAGCGGTTGTAGAAACAAAAATTGGGTTTCACACTAAAATTATTGCATGTGTCTCCCTTTGGACTTTCTTAGAGGAATATATGTAATCAAAGGCCGTGAATCAGATTCTTCTATCAGTTTTCACTTATCGCTTACACTTTTGCCAAAGAGACACGACAAGCCAAATAGGGGCAGGCCGTGAGTAATGTCGTAAGCGGTAGTAGATACAAAATTAAGGTTTGGCCGTAAAAATATTGCATGTTTCTCCCTCTGGACTTTCTT
>WIPJ01001343.1:48741-77820 GCA_018155075.1 Cassiopea andromeda
ATTTTTGTTACTATCTTTGAAAACCCTCATTAAAGCTCTCAAAAAGCCTCTGCCATCCAAGAAAGATACTCAATGACCACTCCGTTAGCTATTTACTTGCGGGCGAGGAAAGGAGCAGGCGATTTTTTAACATATATGCTACTGGGAAGTTTCCCCAGCAGACCCAATGTCTTCCCCAGTAGTGACAGGCAAAATCAAAAACATTTCCCAGTGAAATCACATTTCCCAGTTATTTGAACGAAATTACTATCCTTCAAGAGCAAGAAAATTCAGTTCACATAAATCTCGACGGCCTTAATAATTTATAGGGTGCCTTAGGGTTGCTATACTACTGACTGCTAATGGTCTTTCAGGCCTTCGTCCTTTCAAGGTATTGAGAGCTTAGAGAGGTCTGAGTGGGCAATTTATGACAATATTCCATTCTTAAATCCCTACAAGAATAATAATTGCTTTGTTGAAGACAGGGCGCGGATACAGGAGAGCCGGGGGCCATAACCCCCCAAACGACAATGTTTCCCACAGCAAACAATAGCATTAAGAAAATTTTCACTTCAAAAAACAATTGGCTCTCCTCTGGATCTACTCCAGGTCACAGAATAAGAAGTAGGCAGAAGGGCAACTCTTGTCGGCACCTCTAATGCTTTGGTAACCCCAAATTTTCTCCGGGAAGATATGGGGAATAGAGCGGTTGCATTACGACGCTGTTGCTTAGTAACGGGTCATATCCGCCATCATGACGGTGCTCTTTCATCCAAGATGGTGAACTGTTGCAGTGTATTTGGATGTTCCAATCGATCTGATTGCGAAAAAGATCGATCGTTTCACCGTCTACCAAAAATAATAACACACTTGGACGATCAAACGAAATAACATTCGGCTGAGCGAAGAAGTAAGTGGTTGAGCAATATACGGCGCGCTGATCTAACAGGGAAAAAGCTTGTTTGGGTATGCTCTGATCACTTTGTTACAGGTAAGCCTGCTGCTCTTTTCCAAAAGTCTCATCCAGATTGGGCCCCAACCTTACGTTTAGGCCACTCAGATGTAAAGGAGGAGAGTTCTTCACGTTGGGAAAGGCGGAAAGAGCGATCAGAAAAGCGCCCTTCGCAGATCGATGGACTAGGCCAGCATTCCTCTGTAGCACATCAATACTATTTGGACGTTATTGCGCCTTCTACTTCCGATGAGCTGGGAAATCATGATGAGAAGGTTAGCTCTTCAGCAGCATTTATATCAACGGAAGTTCAAACGGAACTTTCAATGGGTGACATTGACAACATGGAGCAGAAATTGCCAGCATTAGAAAATGAAAACAAAAATCTTAAGGAGAAGATCATTTCGATGATACCAATTGATATTGCTAGATTGGAGCAAGATAAAGAAATGGTTTTGTTTTTGACTGGTATTCCCAACTATGTACTGCTTATGTAATATTTCTGCTTTCTCTCTGAATCAGTGTCACATACACACCGAAACCGCCTTTCAAGAGTTTTTGCTTACTATGATGAGACCACGATTAAACTTGCCATTCCAGGACCTAGCCTACCGCTTTAATATATCAAAGTCAACTGCTTCAAGAACTTTTGATAAATGGATTGACGTTATGGCGACAGTGCTTAAATTTCTGATTAAGTTGCCTAACAGAGAGGAGCTCCAGAAAACTATGCCTACTGATTTTGTCCACGTTTATGGTCGAAAAGTTGCAGTTATAATCGATTGCTTTGAGGTATTTATTCAGCGCCCGGGAGATCTATTGGCCCGTGCATCTACTTGGAGCAATTATAAACACCACAATACTATAAAATTTTTGATAGGTATTTGTCCACAAGGGGCCATTTCTTTCATATCTAAGGCTTGGGGTGGTCGCACAAGTGATAAATATTTGACAGAAAATTGTCACATTTTAAATAGACTCCTTCCAGGTGATATTGTTTTGGCAGATAGGGGCTTCAACATCAATGAAAGTGTAGCATTAAAGGGTGCCAAACTAGAAATACCTGCTTATACCAAAGGGAAAACACAGTTATCATCTCTTGAAGTTGAAGAAACTCGATGACTTGCAAATGTGCGGATTCATGTTGAGAGGGTTAGAGGATTAGTACGGCAGAAATACCAAATCCTGAGTGGTATTCTTCCAATTGAAACATTATATAGTGATAACTCCACTCCTCAGATTGATAAAATTGCAACAGTGTGCTGTGCTCTAACAAATATTTGTGATTCTGTTGTTCCATTTTACTAATTTTCATATTCCACTTGTAGTGCATATCATATTCTATAAAGTTCCTGTTACTTATTACATTGATAAACTTTGCTGTGAAATTAACTGTCAAATCAAATTAGTATGAGACTGAAGTTATTCTTTTGTAAAAAGAAAAATGGATAATAAAATACCAGAAGTAATTTGCAATCTGATTTCTGTATGTCCTTGATTATTTTCTTGTGAACTGTTTAGCAAGCATTTCTGGTAAGATGCATAATTTAAAGAAGTTTTCTGATTTTGATGCATTCATTTCAAAGAATGATTTATCTGGAAGAATAGTCTCAATATGGGTTTCATTCGGTGTCCATACCAAGAAATGAGCATACTGTGCACCAGATATAAAAAGTTGACACTGTACTTGATAGTAGTACTGATGGTCTTGTTTTAGTGCATATGTGCTTTGAGCAGGCGAAAGCATTGAATTTTGTTTACAAGCATATTCCCTTGATGGAATATCTCTGCAACAATATGGACACATAACCTCTAGAACACCTTTCCCACAGCACTTCCATGATATCAAACCATCTGGAGAAGCACCCAGGAATGGCCATTGGTTATTCAACATCAGCCCTACTTTACAGAAATGAAATTCCTTGCTGGGTCCTTCCATTTTCTTTATGTAGTCTGCCACTGCAATGCTTTCCTTTTTAACCTCCAAGCTACAGCACTATTTGTGAACTTGCTTTCTGTTGGGTAGCAAATGCTTTTGATTAGGCTCCTGTTTGGGTTATTGGCATCTGTTCTGCAAGACTGTTTAAATTTGGATGCAGTAATTCTACCAGACCTAAGCTTGAACCATAACTTTGAATGAGCTTGCTTGGCTTTCTCACATTGGATCTTCTGTAGCTGCTCATTGGAAAGGACTGGTAAAGTAATATCTTCAAATTTTTTGATGATGATGTCAAGTGAGCATCCTGCATTTGATGGAGAGTACAAATTTTGAAGAAAGAGGTTCTTAATGGACCCAAATGGAATGAAACTTTCACTATAAGGCTCAGTAATTGCTAAAATTGCTGGTCTTGTGCCACACAAGCTTAATTTGCTAAGGAATTCCCTCTGCCTCTGATCATTCTCAATGTGTGGAGGCTCTTGAGTCTTCCTCCTCTTTGTAGGCCTATTACTGTCTCCATCTTCAGTGCTGCAGCTGAGATCTCTCATCTTTCGTATTGCCCCTTTAAAATCTATCTCTGCAACGGGTAAGTAGGGCACCTCTTTTACAGCTTTTGGCAGTAACCATTTGCATTGTTCTTGTGTACAAGACTTAGCTTCTCTTGTACGATAAAATGCCTCTAAAAAGAACATGAGGGACGCAACATGTGAACAAGCTTCACCAAGGCCAGCCATGCAGGTGCAATGGGCAGTTTCTATTTCACCATCTGCTTTTAACAAAATCCAAGGCTTCAGTGGTGTTTTGTAGCATGCTGTGAATGTCTAACCTGTCGGTAGAAACAGCAGTTAAGAATAGCCTGAAGAATAGGTTTTTAGTGGTAATTCTTAATAAATCTAAATAATGTAGGGGAAAATTCTTAAATCAATATGCCAGGAAGCACTAAAAGAAGCTGAACCAACTCATTAGACAACTAAATAGTGGCCTGTTTGAGCTTATGTTATGAGAAAATGTGGCACAAAAAATGAAAATATTTGACCTACTGTTCCTATCACATGACAATTCTCTTCATAATGTTTAACTGCCGTTTCCAGAACCCATCCACTAAAAAAGTTATTGTATGCTTGCAATGATTTCCTCGCTTTTAACTCCTTTGCCGTCAGGTAACTTGTTGAATACACAAGATAGTCGACAATGTCTGTATAATCAATGCTTGGCAAATCATTGAAGAACTCATCTAGGTCCGACTTTTTCAGCAAGTATGGATCTTCCTTCATAGCATCAATTTTCAATAAATATCGAGTTCTCGCTGAGATTTCTAAAGATTGGGCATAATGTGAAAGAGGAAATGTGTGATGCCTAGTGGCCATGTTTACGTTTTCAAAAAAGCTGAGTTGACCGTCAAGATGGCGCCACTAATCATATCGAGGCTAGCGAAATTTTATTGCAACCGCTCTATAGCATTGAACTAAATAAAAAGACTGGAACGATAAGCCCAGTGTTCTCAAATGCGCAAATGCATGTCCAAAAATGGCGATCATGTGCGCAGCCATTGTACGTACTGGCGTACAGGGATATGGCTGTTTAGCACGTACAGAGCTCATAGGAAGGGAAAGAATTGTTAAGTTGGCAGTGGAGGAACTATGTCTAGAAGCACTGGGATTATGGAGGATAAACCGTAACATCATTTCGAGATACCTAGAGCCATGAGCCTGTACCATTTATGAGCAGAAAGTCAACAATGTGCTAGACCATGTGAGTTAGGCTTGAATGGCGATATTTCCTGGTCGAAGCCTTCGTTGTGGAAAACATTCCTCTTCGTACTCACATAAAGATCAGGAAAATCAACGACAGGTAATTAAAATCTCTTTCTACGCAGTGTACTTATTGTTTTATCGACGGATAGATCATTTATTCCTTTCGGATAAATAAGATAGATAAGGGGTTTACAACGGAGCTTTCGAGTAGATAAACTGGGTAAGATTTGGGGCAGATTAGTTACCTCTAGCCCAAAATGTGCTAGAATGAGATGCTGTTCAAGGAAACTTTTGTATAAAAGGAGTGTCAAACTCAATTAGCACTTTTCAAGCAAGACTTTTCGTTGATTTTTAAATAAAAATAATTTGGTTAGTCTATGTCTTTCACTGGCTTGCCCTGCCTGAATGACTTTCTGACAATATTTATTGCAATAAGTGAAAAGGCGTAGAGTAAAGAACTTTTGTGCAATGCATTTCGTCAGCCAACGCTCATGATCTTCTTCAAATACTGGCTGATTGAGACCTTGTGGATGACCCTGAAATAGTCCTTCACTTGCTCTACTATCCTCCCAGAAGTGGGTAATGACCTCCATAATCATCTTTTGTTTTATCTTTGATGAAACAGATATTTTGTCAAGCTTATCTTTACATACATAAACTTTGAAGACATGTTCTGCATAGGCAACAGTTTTATATACAGATTCTGATGAGATCTTAAAGTCTTCATTATTGACAAATGCAGTAAATGCTGCTGCACCATGGCTCTTGTTATGCCTATCATAAGATGGATGATCTGTGTGGCTGAGGGACCCAATCAGGCAGTTGTGGCTTGAATGGCAGGATATTTTATTTACAAGCCTGGATACAATGAAGCCTGCTATATAGAACAGAACATTCTTAATGAACTCTGTATGTGATTTCCATTGAAGATTTATCTTGTTTTATTTATCTTATTTATCTTGAAGATTTATGCCATCTTCAGCTCCATATGGCTTGCTATAGCTGTGAATCTTTACTATTTTAGATGATGAATGATGCAATTGCTGGATGGATCTCTTATTTCCTGGCCTTTGATTCATTCTGCACTCTGTTTGTTGCAAGTAACTTGGGAATCCAGGAAATACAGATGGTATAGAAGGTGGCTTTAGCCTGCAGCTGACACCATGTGATGGTGGTGTAACATAATCTGAAGCTTTGAAATGATCACTACAAATAAAGCTATAGCTTGTTGCTTTCCAAGCTGACCTATCTTTGTTAATTCTTCTCACTGCCTTTTCCCACTTTTCCAGCATTGTTGCATATTTGAGAGGAAACCTGCAGGTATTGAATGGACTGAATTATGCACCATCAAATGTACCCTGTTCATACAATGATGCTAAAAGTTCAAGCTATTTTTTGGATTACCTCTTATTTTATTTTACTCCTATAACTCTGTATATTGCAAATGCTTGGAGAATGAATGAAGCATTTTTTCATATAGGAAAATAAGTCTCCTCTCCTTGCCAATCAGTTTGTAGCAGTAGCAGGCATGTACCTACAGGGGACACAAGGAGCAATGACCCCAAATGAAAAATTTTGCATGACTTTGCCCCTCAACAGAATTATTAAGCTGGAGATTTAAATAGCAAAAAATGGAATTTTTCCCCTCCAGTGATTTCCATTTGCAGCTTCATTACCTCCAGGGCATTTCCTCCAGTTTTACAAGCTTGAGCAGTGTCATAGCAAAGACACTCAGGGGCCCCTAGGAATTCAGTGAGGTTGGGGCCCCATCATAATTTGCCTTTCACATAATGCAAAAACTTGTTTCTTCAAAGCTCTTAGGGGCCCACAGGAATTTTCTTAAGCACAACCTACATTGGCTACGCCACTTGTTTATAGTAATGTTACCTGTCAGTGCAACACAGAAAGAAGCCCAACTTCTAAGAAAAAAACTTTATGGTGATGCTGCCTGATAGCAGGCCTCCCACTCTGTCATAAAATCATAAAATGTTGTTAAAAGTTGAATTTTTGAGATTTTGTCATAAAATGTTAGAACAGTTCTTGAATGATGTCCTAAAAATTTAGTAAAAAATGCAATAAAGTCATTAAAAAATTGTTACATTTGGATTGGGAGGTCTGCTGAAAGGCCTAGTTGACATTTGGTGTTTTGATGCCGCTCTGTTCAAGTATTACGCAAAAGCTTACCGATGAAATGCGACATAATTTTCTCCATTCTTCTGTTTTTCATCACCGTGTATTTGATTGTTCTGACAACCAAAAGCAACGCAACTTATAGGCATTTCGATCAGTACTGAATTTGTTGTTCAATCAATGTTAAACTATTAAAATTTCCCGCGCATCCTACTGCGCATACGTACAGAGTCGCTCCCCATAGCAGCCATCCGGCCACGCTTTCAGACAATAGGCTTATCGTTCCAGTCTTTTTATATAGTTCAATGCTCTATAGTAGCCACTACTTAACCTCAGTTTCAAGACGCGGCTACTGCAGTCGGGCAGCCATGTTTCCATTAAGAGCTAGAAGGATGAGTTGGAATACGCTGAACAAAGCTACAAGAGGTAAGATTTTTTCAATTTCTATGCTTGTTTTGCATCATGTATGCCATTTATGTATTAATTTGGCATTTATTCAACCTCATCCTAACAGGATGCATGCAGGGTTCTTTGTACTAGCATTGAGGGTCACCCAATTCTCTTTTCACAGTTTTATGCAACTAGCCCTTTGCAATTTCTTTTTAATTTTGACAAATTCTAGTCTTTCTTTTTAAGAATAGAAACGAGCATGTTCCTGGGGTATTGTTTTGTATCCTCCCAAATTCGCGTATTCTTTGGCAGCTGTGGTAATTAATGCTGGATACGGGGATGGAAGAATTTTTAAGGCAAATGGATAAGTGTACTTACTCCCTTCACTACATTTAATAATATTTACACCCAATCTAGATAGTAAGGAGAGTGGAAAAGAAATAGGAAATCAAAGAAGCATAGAGCAATCACTCATAGTTTCAAGCAACTTTTTGCTTGCAAATATTTATGAAGAAAACGTAGGAATTATTGCACGTAGGAATTATTGCAGAAACTAGACAATTCTTACTTTACATGTACATTATATTTAAGGTGGAAATTTATTCAAAATTTTGATGCCCTGCCTTGAAATAGTAAAAGAATTGGCAACCCAATAAAACATGGCAAAACAATTGTTACCTCTCCGAATATTCCTCCACCCCTGTACACTTCAATAAAATGACAGTTCCCTTTAAGAATATGTCATTTTTATTTGTTGTCTGAGCCTGTTCATGACGCTAGCTTCAATTTTGAGACCTTAGCAAATCCTCATTGATATGAAATGTAGTAAAAGAGTTTTTTCAAGCCCTTGAAAATCAATATTCATCTTTATTATTAAAAGTTATATTCTAGGTTTTTCAATGTCTATCAAGAGTTTGTTTTTGACAAATTTGCCATTTGCAGTCATTATGCAGAAGATTGATGAAGAGCAGCTTCTATTACCTGAAATTGGAGTTGAGCTACCAGACTTCCCACCCAGCTTTCTGATGTATCTAAAGAAGTTTAGCAACTGATTTTGTCCATTCCTAGTAGATGCACTGGCTAAGTAGAAGTCAACTGGCTGCTTCAAACTTCCACATAAGCCTTCCTATCATCAAAGCCTGAGAAGATAGCCTTGAAAAAGGCCTTGAGACTACATTTGTGATAGGCTTTGGAATGACAATGAAGAAGCTTAAAAGGAAAAATTTATAATAAACACTTGCCTTAGAAACCATCAAATTTCCTACTATTCTTTTTAATGGTGGACGTCTTGACTTTTACAGAAGTCAATATATTATGTAAAACCACAACCTAGCATAGGAAATTCAAGATTTTTGTGACCCTTATCCTTTTATTATCATAAATGGTTATGTCATTGTATTTAGCCTTATATTAAATATAGTCATGTCATTGTATTAAGCCTCAACTTTAGGGAGTGAATTTCTGCTCTCTTTCCTGCAACTAGCTTTCCGTGCATGATGTGTACCTTGGAATACAATCGATGTGGCTTGACTTAACTTATCACACAGATTCCTTTGACACCACACCGTTAAATGCGAAATATTTTCTGCACCAAAAATATCCATAATGCTTTTAAAAAGTTTATGTAAATTTCCCAAATTACATTCAGCACATAAATTCAATGAATTTGCAAAATGAGATATGACTTTTACTAAAAATATTTATATACTACAACAACAATCAATACGATGCAAGGCTTTCAGTAATTTTACCTCCCTTTAAATGAAAAAAGATGATCAAGTGTGCTCTCTGGCAGTATTTAAACTACTTTTCCGTGTATAAATTTAACCGCAATTTCTAATTCAATATGACTTCTATTATGCCTTGACTTTTAGTGAACGTCAATATATCTTGTAAAACTATAACCTAGCATAGTAAATTTAAGATTTTTGTTTTGTATTATGAGGAATTCAATATAGTCATGCCATTCTATTTAGCTTCAACTGTAGGGATTGAACTTTGCTACTTTTTTCTCCAAATAGCTTTCCTGTGCATGGTGTATCTTTGAATAATGTAGATGTGGCTTGAACTAACTTATCAGAGGTTCTTTTTCTTCTTTATGACACTACACCTGCAAATGCAAGATATATTCTACAACAATAATATCAATGTTACTTAAAAATTTCATACATTTCAATTTGAGGCTCGGGTTTCAAAATTTTGTGATGGCCAAATGCATTTCAATGTTTCCAACAGGTTTTATTCAATTGCCCATCTCAGTAGTACTTTCCTCCTCAATACTAGCTTTCAGCTGAACTGCATTCCTAACCTTCACTAATATTAAATTCATTAGCTGCCAGTCAAAATTAAAGAGAATTCTCATCAAAGGTAAGGTTAACAATGTATCATCAAGCTAAAATTTTGCTAAAAACAGCAAATAATATCCGTTTCTTGAATTTGCTGCGTATCACTAGAGAATTTTCATAGAAATTAACAAAAGAAATCCAACAAGTTTGCTTATGTACTTTGGAGTTTCTGTCATCAAATATTGTCGCCAACAACTTTGCACTCACATCCTGCAACTAGTGAAAGAACGAAGTTCAACAAAATTCTTGAAGTTTAATTATCATAAACGTGAGCGATGTATCAATATCATCACCTAGTCGGAAGGAATAATGACGCAATCAAATAAGGTTTGGAATCATCGACGTAAAGCCGAGAAGACTCACCTGGAGATCGATGAAAAGCCAACTCCAAAATTGCCATTGTTACTCTGTTGCACTTTGTTAGTAAATAGTACGTTGCTGATGCTCATCTCAATTTCAATTGGAAGGTATCACTGAAAAAACTGCACAAATCCGACAAAGTACGACGAACTTGCTATACTGTAGTACTTTAAAAACTCCATTTCTGGTTACTTAGCCTCAGTTGCATGTTCCCCATAGTGACGCATGCGCAATCAAAAAGTGTTCCCTGAAAACAGGAGAGTTGCCCTTCTGCTTATTTCTTCTTCCGTGCACTGGTTGTAGAGAAAGCAAAATTGAATAGCTATACTCCACTACAAAATTTTTCTTTCAACCTGTTTTGGAGCATTTGCTGGAAAATGTGTCACATCTCCACTGCAGCATCGTTAGACCATTGTAAGAGCTTATGGTGCTGCCTCGTTTTCGAATTTATCTTAATTTTTATCTCTTTGTTTGTTGTGAGCAAAGGTTAGTGGCTGGAGGCTGAGGTTATTATTGTTGTTTCATTGGTTTTGATTTGTTAATTTCGCTGATTTTGAGTAAGTCGATGGATGAGAGCTGAAGTAGAACAAGATTGAGAAGTACCTTCACGTTTTGAATGGATGAACAGTGCATTACACGACGAAATAGACGACACAAAAAAGACGAAGAAGATGACGCAAGAACAACAGCAAGTAATATTGAACCTTTTTATAGTATTTACTTGGACAACTTTAAATTTTCGGGTTGTTAGTCGATTTTGATGTTCTTTTTATTTTTTGATTGAAAATTATACATTTCTCTAAAACGAGATATCAACGATATTTATCACAGTCATGAATAGTATGGTTGTACTTGTTGTGTATGAAAAGACCTGCTCCAACTAAAACTCTTGAAATGATGACATGCGGTTACAGATCTGATTGTATGAAAAGGCATACCTCTTGTAGAAAAAGAATCTTCAATTTACATTAGTATGATTTTATGAGGTTTGGTAACCTATTCGTGACTCTGAATTGTCACATGATAGTACTGCATTAGATCTACAATATCATCACCGTGTCACGACCAAATTGGAAACACAAAATAGGCTAAAACGAACAGTAGGATGTATTTCGACCAAATCCGAATGTATGAAAATGACATTATAAACTTATGCATATTGATAGTTAATATTAACGATCAACTTTATTATAGTTCGGTGTGAGCTATACAATGTAACATTCTTGACCTGTGATCTGACTGTTAATCATAGGATGCAGACCTCATGGGTACCCAGACTACACAGCATTAGTTTTAATGCAAACAATTATGCAATATATTGTGTGATTGCCTATGTAGGATTTGTATTGTAGATGTGAAATTACATCGGTGAGTCTGTAGTGTCGTCAATTGTAAGTACTGTTTCTATAATGTCCTGTTGTTGTCGCGTGTGCATCTGTACCCTCTAGATATAATTTAGTTAAGTGTGATAGAATTAGAAGAATGAGATAGTTGAGAATTAGAGATGAAGCAATAAAGGCGAGTCTCTATGAGTCGAGCCCTTCGTTACACCTATTAATAATTAAGCCTTTAGTGCAGTGGTTTCCTAGAACTTTGCATTCAACAGAATGATAGTCAAGTTCAAAGTCATTCCTCCTGCTTTACTTAGCAATGCAAAAATGTACGTAGTGCAATTTTAAGATATACTTGCTTTAACAATAGAAAATATTTTAAAGCAATTGCTTGCCAGAAGAGCACAGCAAAAATTTGTTTTTTCGGTCTGAAAACTTGAAAGTCCCGATAGCAACTTCTAAATTTTCTATTCCTGATAATCCATGTTGTTTGACATACTGCATGTAATTCCCTCTATAGTAATCACCTAGGTGCAGACACCCATATTAAGTCCAAAAGATTCAGTTGGAAATTTATTACAAAACACATCTGTTCCAGTTTATCGACCTTTTCACCGAATTCATGACAAGACATTTAAGTTCATCAAACTTTGTGAAAGCATACACACCGTCAAGTTTAGCTCGTAGAATGAACTTTCTACGCTGACTACCTGGACAGAGGTAATATTGTCAAACATTGGTGATAAAAATATTGGGGACCTCTAGTCTACAATACAATAACGGTCCTAGCAACTAACATAGATATTAACAATAAAATAATTAAATGGCAACTCTTTGCTTAGAATACTGGTTAAATTTCATATTTCTCACAAGTACCCATAAGTTGCAAAGTGCAGTTCGACTCTTTTATGTTCACAGAGCGTTTTCTGACAAAATAGTAGAGCTCTGGCAATCTAAGTAACTTTTTGCATATCAAAAGTTCATCCAATGCAGTTGCCTTTTGAGGTGCAGATTTGGCGGGACAGATTTTTGAAAAAGAATCAGCTATAAAACAAGCGTGAGTTGGTACATTTCACAGGCCCAGAATACGCCAAGAGTTGGTTGCATTACCCATTGCTTCATTGCTTCATCAATTGCAACATATATTTTCGAGTGATTTTAATTGATGTGACATAATTAAAATTCATATTCTAAGAGCAATACGGATTTTCTACATTAACCTAAGGAAATAATGCAAGAAAAAGAGTAGTGATCTATACCTTGCGATACAGGGGGTATCGCTTCAGCAACCCATACAGTTAAAATGGAAAGAGAATCAGAGGGGATAATATGTTGAAGTATCGATAGTTATCAAGGTAAAGTCATATATTAAATCAATTGTCATGAATTCGTAATGATGAGTGCCCTAAGTAGATTAATTAACGGCAAGAAGAAAAATTAATGGAAAAATATTGAAAAAAGTGAAAAGGAAATACTATAAATCTTAATTGTTTTAGGTGTCAATCTATTAGTATGCTTAAGCTATTTTCTAAAAACAGCTTTGAAGACAGATGATGGATCTCTATTGGCAGTTCATTCCATAATTAGGGCCTATTCAAATGAACCCGCTAACCGAGGTAGCTCACTTAGCGAGATGTGGCCTACCCCTTCAATTCCCATATAAAATGTGCTTTCTGCTCGTATGAAAAAGTGGGCTAGACTGCTAAGTGAGATCCTTCTTGAGCACCGCGAAATCTCAGTATGCAGGCTAAAAAGATGTTGAAAGCTACTCCAAAAGTGTTAGTTGACGTATGAATAATGTTCAAGTTCTCACGTGACAGTTTCTAACCTATTGCCGGACTCATATGAACAGAACATGAAATTTGTCCCGCCAAGTGAGCTGGACAGGTAAGGGGGCCCATATAAACAGGCCCTTAACGCCGAGATATCTAATCGATTTTAGTCCGTATAGAGAATAGCTTGTTAGGAAGGTGAATATATCACCATGATTTTATTGTTCCTATTTTGGAGCTATGAACAGGTGAGTTGCAATTGGAACACTCATGACAACAAGATTGGATACTATTATTTACAGTTCCATAAGCAAATATTAGCAACTTAAATTGGAAGATATCAGAATAAAAAGTAACTTGGGTTCTTTGAACATGGAAAGAGAATGGAGAAGATCAGGATGTGAAATATAATCTTAATAGGCTATTTTAAATTATGGACATGCAATCAGTATATGAGACAAATGTTAGTCTCCAAACTGCTATGTCATATTGTAAAATATACATTAATAAAGGGTTATAAGCATCTATCAAAATATTGATTGCTAAAACATTTCTGATCGTCAAAAGCATCTCCCAAGTTCTGGATAATGTTTTGATGTTTCACTTATGTGATATTTCCAATGCAACATTTTCATCCAACAAAATGCCGAGAAATGTTATATACTTAGCTTTGTTTAGTATTTTATTCCCAAATCTGATTCAATTAGGTGGGGATTATAATCTGAATAGAGTGAAACATAACATAATTGGTTTTTTCTATGTTTAGAAACTATTTAATTGCCATCCAGCCATAGACGTTCATTTGTCTGTTAACATGACTCACTATTTCAAAAATGCTCAATAACAAATATATTAAAACTACAATGGAGATGTTCACCATTCGTTTGCTGTAGGTACACATCATTCATCTGGTGTAATTAAAGCCACAGCATCAAATTCAAACCTTAAAAAAAACGTCGACAGAAATGATCATTTAAGAAACAGCGAAAGAGCTAGTACCAATATCAATGCAAACTTGGCATGTATAATTGCTATGATGAATGACTATATTTAGAACATACCTTCCCACTAATGTAATAAATATATTCCGGGCTCTGGCAAGTCAATAATCAACAATTGAGTCCCACTGGTCTCTCATTTCTTACATCATGCACAGTGAAGGGCCAAATCTGAAAAGTGATTCTTACAAGTCCTGTGTGGGACAATAGTTGGTTACAGCAAAAAGCGACTTCCTCACTGTTAAAGATCTTCAACATTGTCATTCTATGTCATATACTCATTGGATGCAGATAGGAAGAGCCAGAGAAAGCAAAATCTTTTCATATCGATTCTCAGATTTGAATTGAGAAGCAAAGCATATATAAGGCATTATACAGGTAATGCTGAAATTGTTCCAACAATACTTGCTACTGTTCAGCAATTAATTCTTTTTGTGAGGATCAATCATTCTTGCATACTTTGAACATAGGTTAGTATATTTATACACTTCCAATGTTTATTGTAGTGAAACCGGATGCGTTGTTGGGAAAAGCACAATTTAAACACTGCAACATATTCTACTTTTAAGCAGCAGTGGCCTAGTGGTAATGCACTCGACTCAGACCAAAGTGATCCTTGGTTCAAGGAATATTGCAGGCCATTGGATATATACATCAGGAAGGGCATCCGTTCTTAAATTCTCGTAACATAACTAAAGTCCTCATTGAGGCACTTTCTAAGCCTCAAGGGATTCCGGGAAACGGAGGTAACATTGAGGAAAAAATACATATTTTACTTAGGGAAAGTAGTGCTTGCTTTTATATAGAAATTTTGCACCGGAATTAGCTTGATGGATATAATGACATGAGTATCTTGCCAGTATGATCTGCATTGGAAAGCAGAAATGCAATTAACTTAGATGCATTTTATTCTAGATAATTTATTTCGAATAAATTACAAGTAAGTTGCAAAATTAACTCACTGCTTGAAAACGTAAATCATAATATCAACGAATATTGTACCTGGCCATACTATTCTTTCCGGTGCGCCATTCTTCAACCTTCGCTAAAATTATTCAGATGTTGACTTTTAAACTTTAGCGCCCCTTTGCAGAACGACCATCGGCACCGCAAATGCAATTGACCGTAACATAGGCGCTATCTGTGTTGGACCTTTTCGCTTTTATTTGTGTATTGTGAGAGAAGCGCGAGCAAAGCTTTTGTTCAGAAATGCCAGGAATACAAGCGCTACATTGCAGGGTATACAGATCTACGTAGTGCTTTCTGAAATGCCACATCACGCAAGGAGATCAATCTAGTACTGTATTTTAGCGATCCGACTGAGCGGTATGACATTTAAGATCACCTTTTTATTTATTTCATCTTCTCACAAAGACCACATGCCATTGCGCATAGATCTTTAACATTGCTTTATCGTTAGAAACATAACTGTTTTTTGTTATGAAACGGTAGTCTTGGTTCAATGAATCACCATGATAAATCAGCGTTAATCTTGAAAGGAAACCTGCATTTTCTAGTCGACAACTAAAAAAAATTTCTATTCAAAAATATAAAAGCTACATTAACAAGTATGGACATGAAAAGTTAGAAAATTCTATTCTATAATAAATTTCAATCTTTTTACCGTTCTCTGATATCTTTGTCGTAAGTTGGGTTATTCATAAAATTTCGGGTACCGGTAGACAAATAGACCTACCATGACTTGACATCTGCGTCGTAACAGCTGTTTGATCCAAGACGCCCCTTTCGTTTGTTGCAAGGAATTAAAAGTTTTGGAGGTACTTGATTAAATATCTGCATTTGTATCATTAACCATAAAATCAGTGAAAAAATATTTAGCTTTCTTTCAAAATCCATTACAGACCAGCTTACAATTTCGATATCCTTCATAAGTTGAAATGGCGCAAAACCATTGCTGCCTCCTTTCAAGTTTCCTCTTGCATCATTTCCAAGGGAACGGTTCTGGGAGTTTAGACGAGAACTTTTTGGTTCGGCTTCGTGCGGGACCTACTTTCTAGGTGGACCAGTTCTGGTACTGCTAGTGGTTCTGTCTGGAACTGCTCCATCGGTTTCAGTGTAAACGCGAGGCCTATCCGTACAGTACTGGTACGGTTCAACATGGAACCATTCCAGTGTAAACGGGGTCTAAGTTACTTTTGGACATATTAAGGCTATTTTAATGATCATACAAGGGCCACTTACATTGAGGGCAGGGGGACAATATTTCCCAGGCCTAAATACCAAATGGACGTCACAGCACCCATTACTTCAAGTTTGGAGAACCTCATAAAGTAAACCAGCAGTTATTTCCCAAGTTAATTTCTAGACCCTAAATATTTTCTGCTGGCAGGGGCCTCATCTTTCACTTTTCTGTGTGGCCTTTGTATTCTCTCGACGGCCCTGAACACGACAAGACGTTATGTCCCCTTACCCCTTGTAACTTCCTTTCTAGTCTCAGGGGCAACACCCTTGGCCCCACCAGGTATTGCCCTCCCCCCAAAGATGAAACCCTGGCTACACCAATGCTCACAAGTAGATTTTCCATTCCACCTTCTCACAGTGCTGCTGGACTTTGTGAAATTGCTAGCTAGCATAGTTTATTATTATGATCAGTTCTTTAACAACCTGCTTTTCATAGGTACAGCTGTCAAGCAATCAAGACATTCAAGCTTCCGCAGTAGTGTGCCAGCTCTGTACTAGTTTTCAAGGTCCATCAGTTCTTTATGAGGTAGAAAGCAACAGTGATACAATGGCAAAGACAAAGCTGCAAAGTCCAACACCATGCTTATGAATCAGAACCCGCAAAGCTATTCTCAGAAGTAGAGCGAAATTACTTAGAGTGAGGTATTGACCAATAGAAGGCTCTCAAAGAGAAGCCTTCTACCCTTAATTCAGATTTCATTTCCGTTGATGGAATGAACCTCTAGTTATGAGTCTACAGGTAGTAAGCTCTTGCAGTGCTGTGACCATTTGGTATCTCAAAGCAGGTCATTGGTTTCATTTACTTGATTCTTTAACATCTTTGGTATCGCTTCCTTCTAGTTAGCACTTTTTTATAAGTAAACGAAAATTCAAGAGAGAAATCAAAAAAGAGCTTTCACCAGATCTAGATTTTCTCAATATCAACTTCAGTGCATAATATCTAATACTTTATCCTAAACTAAAGGTTACGAATCTCAAACATACTTTGAAATTTTTTAGTGTTCTTAAGAGAATAAAATGAAGTGCAAAAGAAGTGGTAAATTATTCTCAAATTGATTCAAACCAGCGAAATTTCTGATAAACATTTAAGAGAATGGTCCTGCTTTGTCACGGTTTCTTGCTTAGCCTGACGTAGATGCATTAATTTCAGTTAATCCTCAAGAGGAAGTTGAAAGAGCCTCCAAGAATTTCGAAAATAGTCATGATTCACAGTCATCAATAATATTTGTCTGTATATAATATTATGACTGCAAAATATGAGAATTTAGCTTCTTTTATGTATCCCAACAATAAATTGCTTTCATATTTGTTCCATGTTCCACGTTTAGCACCTAAAGTTCAATTATTGTTACAACAAAGAAGGTAGTCTTCCTACAGCCTCATATGACTGTAACCCTGACTGCATTCTAGACCCTATCAGCGCCAGATCTGTGGCCAGCGCGAACCATTAAATGCACTCATCACTTGTTATTTGCCGAATTCGGGAAGTTTAACTAGCATTTATGCTAATTTTATGCAAGAGTTACCAGCCCCATTGGCGAGCCATTGTTGCTAGAAAAATTGGCTAGAGTCTGTGTCAAGCAAAATCTAAGAATGCATACTGGATTGCAACGAGCCAATGGGATCATACAATTAGCTTCTCTCTTTCAGTTATAAGGAGCTGCACCACTAAAGCAAGTTAACTTATAAATTCAGCAAGTCTAGGAAAGGTATATTTCGATTGCATATGTAGAGCTTATTACCAGCTACTTAAAATTACGTTATAATACAAAGGCTTTGTCGCAAGAATCATGTGAGGTAAGTTAAGTTTATTTTCTTCTACAACTGCAAAATGATAACAAATACAAAAGTACAAGAAACTTGCTCTGTAAATGAAGTAGTCTTATTTTTGCAGTTCTTCATAGTCTTTTGAAGAATTGAAATGCTGCTGGTTTCCTACTTGATTTTGATTCAACTCCATGTAAGGACTTTTACCTTCTGGAATCTTTTCATATGCTAATGCACCAGGATTTGTGATAGTTGCATATGGCTGCGATTCACTATTTATTTTCGTTAGTTCCAGATCCATATAATGGCTTTGCATATTTTGATTTGCATTACTGCAATGCGATTTTGGTTATTAACTGATGAAAACAGTATATTTCTACCCATTTTTAAGCAATACAATGCAACGTGAAGAAAGAAAGAAACGAGAGAGATAAATTCAGCACTTTTCAATATAATTACCTATGCATTCAAGAATAGACGGATCATTATATAATCACTACCTTTGAAAAATGTAAGGTAGATCCTTTTATGGTACCATTCAAATAAACACCAGCAAAAATGTGTAGAGGAATATATGGTGTAGATACCATGAATATATTGGTGTTGCAGATACGGAATAGCCTTAAACAATTTGAGCATCTATTAGTGCATCTTAGAGAAGATACAAAATTTCAACTAGCCCAGTTCGTTAACTTTCGAGTTATTGATAAGTATCAAAGGTG
Organism: Cassiopea andromeda; assembly: GCA_018155075.1. Lineage (NCBI taxonomy): Eukaryota > Metazoa > Cnidaria > Scyphozoa > Rhizostomeae > Cassiopeidae > Cassiopea > Cassiopea andromeda. Next base: position 67,383 of record WIPJ01001343.1, read on the forward strand.
TTACTCAGATGTTATGCATTCTTTTGGGAAGTCAAGGTAGTAAATTGAAGGTAATATTGATCGGCTGCTACGCTACAGTAGTATTTACGTGGTATTAACCGATCTGCTGCACCAGTGTCAACTGAGCTTTCGTACTTATACTACACAGTAAAAGGTTATTCTTTCAAGTCAGTTGTAAACTTAGCTTTTGCAATAGCTTATGGCTGTTTTGAATTAAATTCCAGAAATTGTCATTGACTTTACTGATGCTTTTTGTGAATAAACTTCAAGTCTCTCATAGATATAGGCCGGGCTGCAAGCACTTGTACCATTTGTATCATTCGGTTGCCTTTGTATCATTTTAGCCTACCTCCAGTACCTGGAAACCTAAGCTCCCAAAAGTAGTGAAATTCTATGGTACCTGATCTCATGTTTAAGTTGGAGGTTCTCAGGAATACTGCTCTCATGTCTGGGGTGGTGCTCCTAAATCTTCTCTCATCAACAATCCAAACCTCACTAATTCTCTACAGTCTCTCTCCCATCGTTGTCTTATTGCAGATCTTTCCATTTTCTACCGCAATTTTCACGGGAATTGATCTCAAGAAATCAAGAATATTATTCCTGATCCAGTGAGGCGTGTTCGAACCAACAGAAACTCTACCTATTCACACCCTTTCCAAGTAACACTTCCTAATCCACGAACTCTATCTCAGAAATCTTCTTTCATTCCTAGAAGTTCTCAACTGTGGAACTCATTGCCACCCACTACTCTCCCTGAATCCTACAATTTGTCATCTTTTAACTCTAACATCAACAAACGTGTTATTTTCTCCCTTTCTATTTAAACTTTCCCTCATTTTCTCAGTTTTTCCGTTGTCGGGGCTTTGTTATAGGCCCTACGCCCTTTCCCCGACATTTCTTACTAAAAAAAAAGAAAATAAAGCTTATATAGAGTTTACTATATGTACTGTTTGAATGAATAGTTTTATCATGAATTAAAATTCTTTTCTTGCTGTGGCAACAAAACTATCCTAACAGCGGCAAACTAGAGTAGCATCAATAGCCCCTGACGGAATATTCTTATCCAAGATGGCCAATTAAATTTTGCAATGAACCCCCTAGAGATTTCCAGGAGTTATCCAGGATTTTCCTAGGAGTTTTGCAGGAGTTTCCTAGGAGAATCTGGGAATGTTGATAGCGGCCGGCCGTTCGACACTCAGTTCTCATCAGTTAAAACTTGATTAATCAAGATGCAAGTGGACTTTAACCGAGATATTCATAGTTGAACATAGAATAACATTTCGCATAATCAGTTTTTATACACAGCATACACTATTATAATTGAGCGAGGAATCAGCACAGCAGAGCATCAGTAGAAACCATCTAGCTGCAGAGTTGCTGGGTGGGAACAGAACATTATTGGGAGAGTAGGGGGACTTGGGGCATGCCCCCTGGGAAATAAAGGAGTCTTCTCTCAGAAAATGCCATTTATCAGAACATGATAAAAATTGTAGCTCAATGGTGCATGCATAGGCAACCTTTCTCGTCATACATGCCAAATTTTCTTTTTATCGAAGACTGCGGACCATAAACAAAAGGAGCATAATACAGCAAAATTCAATTATAGTGCGGGGAATACTCGAACATACACAATGTATGGTGCTCTTTTAGGCTTGGAATAGCCCCTTATCACAAAAACCCACATTTTAAAAAACTTTTCTAAAGTTCATCATTTCATAGGAGAGGGCATAAAAACTTCTTCGCTGGCCTGATCAAACTCTTCGCGGGCCTTAGCTTACCCATGCATGCAATAGGGTCATGTAAGATGTCAATTGTTTACTTCCACGAGCTTCCCAGGAAATTTTACGTTTTCCAGGAAGGATTATTTTCTAGGAGGTAAACTGCATTCCAGGAGTTCCAAGAAGGTTCCAGGAGTAGGAGTCACTCTTTTCTCAGTTTGAACTGGAGTTCCAAGCCTTTGGTCCTTTGGTAATTGGGTATCATCTCATTATCTCCATCATACTAGATTTCTACAATGAGCTTAAAATTTAAACATGTTTTACGATTTTCTTTCACTACAATCGTTTGCAATCAACTCTAAAAAAGAGAAGCCTGAAGATTTTAAGATGTTCCTCTGCCTTCTCAGTCATTCTCTTGATATCACATGAGCACGATGCGTCTCACTTGATGCATATGTAGTTATATCTAAGTTCCGCTATACTTAGATATCATGCTGAAAATGATTAGGAATGATTAAAGTATACCCTAGAATTAAATACACCTCTAATTTTATATTAAGATATATGCTGATGCTAACTTATATCGCACCCTGCAGTGAATTTTTTTATAATACTCTCACGTCTCTCTATAGCCCATGCTATTATTCCATCAGAACTGAATTTTCCAACATTAATTAACTTGGAATTGACAGACTCTTCGAGCCCCTAATAGAAGAGAAAGATGAAAGTTGAAAATGGTAAAATTAGTAGCTAATATAGGTGACATAGCTAGCTAGCAGACATAGGCCAATGAGGACAATGAACTATGGTATTGATTCAATATCCTTTAGGGGTAGTTTTCTATGGAAGAATTTCTATGGAATTCATAGTTTTCCAATCAGTGCTTTTCAACCGGGGTTCCGCGGAACACTAGAGTTGCACCAGTGCACTCACCCCAAGGGTTCCGCCAGAAGTTGCACAAATGCTATGGTCGATGGTAGCCTTTGATTCTACTGTGCATTTATATAAACTCAGGCCTCTCAAACCACTGGAATATGACTTCAGGGTACTGCTAATGCAAAAATGTTGAAGCCTCTGATATAGATAGACTTTTATGTAGATTCATGCATTAAATGTTTGCACTATTTGCTTTTAAATAGCCTGTTTTTATTCAGTATACATATTTTGACGACTTTGAATTTTGATTGATTCATTCATTGATGGATCGATTGATTGATTGATTGATTGATTGATTGATAGATGGTGGTTATCACAGTAATCAGCTACCCACCTGCTTGTCATGGGGATAGATATAGCTGAAAGAAGAGCAAGAAGAAAAGTTGTCAAAATTCATAGATCAATGGAAAATATCATACCATGGGCAAAGCAACTGCTTTTTATTCAAAGGAAAATATGTATTTTCTCACATATCACAACAATCTTTCAGTACTATGTAACTAACATTTGGCTTCAATAGGCCGACTAAATCAGTATATTGGAGAAAAGAAGCAATATAAGCGAAAATTGGAAATTTAATTTCATGAAAAGTAGTGAAGTAAATTGGGATCATGGAACAATTGGCAAAAAGTAAAAATAGTGTATTTGAGCTTTTTAAGCCATTATGTAGAGAATGTTATGTCTTTTCATTGAGATTGAGAATCTTTGTAGAGTTTGCTTAGCCAAGGTAGAAGCAGGTTTGCTTACTAATGTGATATCAAACACATCCGATAAAAGACAGTCTGTACAATTGCAGGAACTGACTCGAACTACTTTTATGTAAAGCAAGAACTCTCGATTGTAGACATGCCACATTCGAAAAAATGGGCAAGGAAAATGCAATATTATTGAGCTACGATACTATAGGAAAACTTAATATAGATCTCTATAATTATGACATACTTACCACCTTCAGTACAAAATATAATGATGCTTTATAAAAATCATTCTTTACTAGAATACCAATCTATACCTTTTTTCTTTAGCCTCAATATCCAGACCGAAAGTGCAGCTATTATTATCAGCAATAATGGAATCAGTGTGTAGAGTGCTATTGTACTAGCACAAATGGAAGTGCCAGTAGCTGTCTCTTGAGCTATAAATATCATCAGTAGTATATTAATCCATAATATTATGTTGATGTATGACGAGAAAAAAAATTTAAAGTATAGCAGCAGCTGAATAATGTCAAATTCTATGGAATTTAATATGATCCTTATGATTTGAATCATAAGATCATGTGGAAAAGACCCACAAACAGGAAAACAAGATACGCCTTGATTTATTATTAAAGATAAGAAGCAGATATTCGGCAGTTGTTGAAGATGAATAAGTTTCATTATCATATTCATTGCAATACTCATCACTCACCAAATTTTCAGAGACTTCTCTCAGATAATAAATAAATTAATATGCTGTACCTGAGAGTTAAAGTGACTTGCTAGGTGGCAAATTTTCTTCACTGCGTTTTTCATGAGAAAATTCAAGCACCCAAAAAAGGCTAAATCACAGAGGTATGCGTGTCTATTTGAAAGCAATAAAAAACACCTAGCATAACATGTATGCATCAACTGCTACATAAGCTGTTAGCTGGAATCATCAAAGATTATGTGAAAAAAGAACCGCAAACAGTAAAAAAGGTTACGTCTTGATTTATTATTAAATATAAGTATCAAATATTCGAAAGTTATTAAAAATGAATAAATTTCATTATCATATTCATTGCAATACTCATTCAGGTATATAAAATTATATAAGAGTACTGAACAAATGTAGTAAAAACATGCATAACAAACATAATGTATGTAGACAATAAGATATGTCGAAATGCAATGAAGACTTTATTGTTACTGAATGTACACAAATCAATGTGCAATTAATCTCTGCTACATAAGCTGTTAGCTGGGATTATCAAAGATTATGTGGAAAAAGAACCGCAAACAGTAAATAAAGGTTACGTCTTGATTTATTATTAAATATAAGTATCAAATATTCGGCAGTTGTTAAAAATGAATAAGTTTCATTATCATATTGCAATACTCATCATTCAGGAATATAAACTTATATAAGAGTACTGAACAAATATATTAAAAACATGCATAACAAACATAATGTATGTAGACAATAAGATATGTCGAAATGCAATGAAGATTTTATTGTAACTGAATGTACACAAATCAATGTGCAATTAATATCTCAGCTTCAGTTTCCTTTCTGCAATTGAATATTTCATGTCATCAATCTTCATTTTACGCAAGATCATTAGTATCATGCTAGATGTCTTTTGTTAAAAATGAATCAATGTATGATTAAAAACTAGAAAAGAACTTGTTTTAAAACAGAAAACTTGAAACTAAGTTTCTACTTAAAATAAACGTAATTAAGATGGTATAAAATCAACTCACAAACAAATTAACCTTGGCAAGCAAATCTCTTTGCGATTTTTAAAAATATAGTATGACTTCATCTCCTTCGACTATCAGCATGATTACTGACAGCAACCAATTGACATTTTGAATAAAGGCTTGAGCAAACGGGCAACTTTTGTATTTGAAACACAGCAATATTTGTCTTTGAAAGACATGCACTTGGGCAGCGTTTGTGGTTCAGGCACAAACACAATTGTCTTTGAAACAGGCGTACACGAGCGATTTTGGCTAAAGCAAGATGTCTCCATTCCCTGCTTGAAGAGAAGAAAGCTACTTGCTGGCCTTGCTATAGTCCTTTACTAACGCATTAAATGGCGCCGGATGAAGACAAGAAGAAAATGGGTAAAGGAGTGGATAGGTGAAAGACAAGAACTTGGAGTGTTCAATAATATCTCTCAAAGCTGTGGATTTCTTCTCCCGATCTGCGTAGTCTGGGGACCTAATCAAATACAAGCAAGGCTTTTCTTTCCATAATTCCACAAGCTCATCCTCTTCCTCGTCAGTCCATCCTATCGTTGCCTCCAGCTTTACGCCATTTGTCCATGTCAAATTTCTATGCTTGATCATCATTGACACGTGACTTAGGAAGACGGAATGATTGGTTCTTTGTATTTTATTTTTCAAAAAACAGTTTTCTAGATTGAACATGTTTAAAACTTACCAACAATCTTTGAAGCACAAAAATCTGTCTCTGACTAACGACACGGGCAAAATCTTCTCAAAAACAAATGTCTCTGTGTTTGAAACACAAAGTTGCTCGTGTGCGCCAGCCTTAAGAAAGAATATCATCATTTGGGTAAAGCATATAATGCTAGATGGGCTGCTTTTCATGAACGTGCTGTAAATGATATGTGTGCGTGCATCTATGAGCTTGTTGTTTTTGGATTCGTGTGTTTGTGTTGGAATGAAATAAGGAGGTAATTAGTTATGTTGAGCATGTCTTGCTGCTTATGCACATGTATCTCTTACAGTGTGTGTTTCAGCCTAAAATATTACCTGCTTTTATTTAACTTATTAGAGAGATTATATTCAATAACTGAAATCTACTCTTACCTATCTTTGCTGTTCCTAAAGCCTGCGTCATATGCTCTTTACCACTGATATCGACAACAACAATACGCACTTCATACTCAACTCCATTATCTAGGCCATTGATGGTGAATTCTTTGTCAGTAGAAGTTACTGTAGACGATCTCATTCCCCAGTTACTTTCTCCTTTCTTTCTGTATTGAACTTTCACTTCTTTAATATTTCCTTTACATTGTGGTAGATCCCATGTAACTCTAATGGTGTTCTCGTTGACTCTAAGATTGATATTAGTAACATTTCCTGGTGCTAGAAATAAAGAAAGAGTTTCTAAAACAGATAGTTCAAGGTTGGCTCAAATTTTGAATGGCCAGAAACTTTGCACGGGCAAACATTTTCAAAATTTTGGCGGGTTTTTCACTTCTTTTTTGGGAAAATTTCTGCCTTTGAAAATTCCAAATTCAACGTTCTGGAAAGTGTTTCTCACAAAATTACAGAAAATTGTAGACTCACGAGAGGTTTTTATTTGAAATTTTGTTGCTTCTGTTAATAAAATACTTTATATCAAATCTTTTGGACCCTAAAACGTTCTAAATTAACTTAACATTTTATGAATTGAGGCCAATATGCGCTTACTCTGCTTGTTAATTTAAGTTAGTCTGGTAGCTATTCCTTTAGTAAGTCATCTGATAGGCAACTATTAAGGAATATTAAGCTTATATCTCATGATTTTAGTCTAGTATTGAATCTCAATGCATGGAAGCTACATTGAAAACATAGCTTAAATTTAATTGCTTTTAAGGGTCAAACAAGCATCTGCACTGACACTAGCTATTATTGATGTCGAATGAGCTTAGTCTTCTTCCAACCGATCTTTTAATTCATTTCCTATTTCATGGTGATCAAAATATTCCAATAGTCCTGACGAAAACTATAATCGAATCGTCTTTACGATTCATCCAAGAAACTAGTCAGTTCAACTAAGGGTCAGCTCAAACTCTAGTTACATGCTTTGCTGTCACCAACCTCCACCAAGTACATTTTATTTTTTCCGGTGATTGTCATTCATTAGATGTCAAGTGTGCTAACCAAACTAATACAAGGTTTTGAAATACCTTTCTTCTATTTTGAATTTGAAACAGCTTTAGACTGAAATCTAATGTTTGATAAATAAACTTATGTTATTGAATGTAATTTTCATCCTTCTTTTTTTTGTCCCATCTCTTTTATTATGTTTATGTTTGTTCTTTTACGTGCGTTTATGGGTTAGTCATAACCTTTTGCTCCCCTTGGTATCGTCTTAGTAGTATTGTTAAGTAGTTTTTAGTATTATAATGTGTAATGAGTTATGTCCGTTCTCTTGTACGCTTTGAGCAATAATTACAAAGTGACCTCAATATAATTGCAGTAACAGATAAACTTAGAGCAGAGCAAACCGGAAGATATGATGGAACTCTTCTTTGCATTTCGAAATTAGCAACAATTCAAACAAGCTATAATATTGTATATCAAAAAATCACAAACATGGCAGACGGTTTTTACTGTAAATTTAAACTCGATGCCGTATTTCATGGATAGACGGGACAAATTTCATCCTCTACAAAATAATTCCTTTAGGTATACTCACTTGTCGTTTTTCATAAAGCAAAAAATACAAAACGATATTAATTTTTCCCCAAATGCATCAAAAAATCTTGCTCTGCCTGGAATACTTTCCTCAAAAGTCTTGCTCATTATTTCCGAACTGTATTTGGCTTGCAAACAAGTTTAACATTTCAGTTATGCAGTATTGCCTGATGATTGAAAATTCACCATACTCAGAAAGTAACTCACTAGACTTAGTCAAGTAGCAAAGCTAGCATTATGAATAAGATGATGTGAAGTCATTGAACTGAAGTGAAATTAAATTTGCAGGTGAAATGGAATCATACACATCAATAGATCTGGATGGAAACAATAAAGTGATATTGATGGTACATATCTTTTGTTTAAATCGGTACAGCCAGGCAATGATTTGACCTCTTTCAAAGACCTCAATGATTTGCAACTGCTCAAATGTAGTTAATGTGTACAATTCAAAGGAGTGGTGAGACGATGTACCAAAACATAAAAAGCATAACAGACTATTTCGAAAACGGTTTACTTACGTTTCACTTTTATAGTAGTTGTTAAGTTAACTGTCCCCACGGAGTTTCTGCTGCTACAAATGTATGCTCCAAATCTACTATATGAGTCTATTGCAACATGATATCTCAAAACGCTTACATTTCTTGCCAGAAGAAGTCCATGTAGGTATAATGAGATATCTGGTATTGGGCTGCCAACAGCACTGCAAAGTATTGAAGCATTTTCACCGATGCATTTTTCATATACTTTACTGTTTTCCATGAATCTCGGGACATCTAAAACAGAGGGTATTATTCATATGAACAGCATGAGACATTACAATCCAAGGTAGAATGGGTTGAAAATCACTGATATACTATGTTGAGAAGAAAAGCAACGAACAGAAAGAAAGACAATTGCATAGAAATGAGATCAAATATTGGTTGTCCGGAAAAGTTCAGAATGTCGTAATGGCACTATACATTGTGAAGAAACTATGCTCCCGTTTACCATTAACTAATAATTAAAGTGCTCGCTCGGGAATCAATAATATAACGATAGCCAATTTGTACTTTCTTTCCAAGCGTCTAATTACAGCCAGTGAACAAAATTCAAGCCTGATGCTGCAAACTGAACAACAATTTCCAAGGCTAAACAAGAAGGCACATCCTTGCTCTAAATAGTGAAATTATGCCAGGGAAAACCTAGGCAATATGTCATCCATAGCCTGTACATAGCCAGTGAATTTTAATGTTATGAATGGTTGATTTGGTAATAAAATTTTTGCTTCCTTCACATAATGATATTTCATGTTGATACTGAAGTATTTCAACTTTTAGCTGAAAGTCAAGGCGACTAATATAAAGAAACCTGTGCACCTTATAGTTTATATAAACAACATAATACCTAAATTAGGAGACCGGGAGCTTGTAACATTCTTGAGCTGCGTAGGTTGATGCTTGTTATAGATGGTGCTTATACCGGGGGCCCTTGTCTATTCAAATGAGCATAAAGGTAGTTAAAATAAAATGAAAAGTCAATAGATAGTAAAAGAAGAAGGGATCTGAAAGATGAAGTTTTTGGAAAAAGAAATAAGGAATGGTTCTGGTTGTTCCAGCCAAGCACGCAGCAGTGATAAATGATGTTAAATCTACAGAAGCCTTAGTGAAAAGCTTAAAGAATAGAAAAACTATTGAAATTGAGACGTAGAAAAGTTAGAACTTGATCATCATTACATCTTTTTTACTTTACCTTCCATTTTCCGTAGTAAATCCCTAAATCACGATTATGAAAACTTCAAATTAGCCTGATTCTGATTGTAGAGGAATGGAAGTTTTTTGAGGGTGAGTATTTAGTCGAGAAAGGATCTTGCTTCATGCTATTCTTACATAGGATACGCCCATTTGAGGGGGAGCTTAATCAAAGCATTCTGGTATAACTGTATTGCTTAATTGGTTCGTAATCACGAAAGTCTCTATGGCTCATCCTCTTTTGCCATATGTGACAAACTATCTTGAAATACTGTTTTAGTGGAGCTGTTAATGTTAATAAAAACATATCCAAGTGATGATTCAGAGCAGCAGAACGCCCATTTATAGCTTTCTATGATGAAACTTTGACTTCACTACATCCGCACCATCTGAGAGTATTCCCACATGAAAAAGAAGGAGCATTCCCCTAGCAATTCACAGATGTACTATTATATGTTAATTATATTTTCACTGCCGTATTTTATAAGAAAACCATTTTGTGTGCTAGAACCTCCAATTTCTTAACTTGTCTCACAATTGAGCATGATATTTTCTTAACATTATCTCAAAAATTTCTTAATTACTTCTGAATTAAGCTGGCGAAAATGGGCCACCCTTACTTTGTTAATTGTTCATTCTCAAATTTGAATTCCATCTTCAATATTCAGAATGTATTAATCATGTATTATCGACTTTTGGCAAATAAAATTCTGAACTTTTGAATTTGAGCCTTGTCCTTCCTTTTTTGACAGTACTTACGATTCTTACCATTTGAGCCTCATTTTGCTATAAACTTTTTCCTATAAAAAGACGTGTGCATAGAGGCACTTTATGCAGTAGTAATAGCAAACCCAACTTCTGAGCCCATGCTACATCCTATGCAGTTCAGCTGTATACTACCTTTGTGAGTCGCTTTGATTAATGACGAATTGCT
>WIPJ01001348.1:12640-23257 GCA_018155075.1 Cassiopea andromeda
AGTGTTATATATATATATATATATATATATATATATATATATATATATATATATATATATATATGTATATATTATATGTATATATTTCCGATGGTTTTCCCAATAGAAATGGATCCCATAATTCTCAACTATAACCCAGATTTTATAATTGAATGGTATGAAGAAATAGGAAGAAGCCTATGCATAGAACTAGTGAAGGACACTGCACAATTTTGCAAGAAAGCAATTTTAGATACTGAAAAAGAGAGAAAGAACTTGAAGGAATCTATTACAGCTAACAAAGAAGCAAAGGAATTAGAAGGAGTCATGTCATCCATTAAAAGTTACCATTCTCATAATGTATGACAGGGTATAAGGAGAAAAGCAAATAAATACAAAAAAATCAAATGGAACATCGCACAGAAAGTTAATAAAACCCAAGTCAAAGTTCATTGAAATTCTGAAACGGTGCAAGTACCCGGGAAGACGAAGACAGGATAGCAACTACAGCCAATGTGCAAAATACCTGCCAGTTCACCAGATAAGCCAAGCAAAAGTACAACCAATTAAGCCTAACACGTCAAAAACACGATAAATTCCTCCATTCTCAGGAAGATAATGAGGGCCATTACCTATTATTCAATCAAGCAGCACATGCTATCAAGTCGATAAAAAAGAAATTTACACATCATTCAAATTCTGAAAAATAAAGAATGACAATGGACACCCACAAATTCTGACCCAACAACAGATACATTTATTGCTTCAGTCTCTAAAGATGTTAATAAGGAGTGTGCCCCTTAGCACCCGTAAGGCCCACTATTCAGGTAATAGATTAGTTTAAAAGTAGCTTGCAGCGAAGAATTATATGTGATATTGTTGAGATAAATATTGAACCTTAAGTTCAATTAATTTGCGTTATCTAATTTGTGTTTGCTACGACGCTGTTGAAGGCGTGGTACGAATTCGGCACTCAAGGTTAGGCTTAGTATACAGTCCTCTAGTTATCTATCGGTTCATTGTGTCAGTAGAAGATGTGCGAAAATAATGAAGTTGTGACTTCTGGGCTTATAATAGCCATATAAAACTGAACTAGCCTCTGTGGTAGATAAATTGTTCCTCTGTCCATCGTCTCACAGGCAGTGCTTGTAAGACGGTATGCAAAAAAATGTATTTTTAAAACAATTTTTTGTGGAAGCTCTTATGCAAAAGTATAGTCATCAACCTACCAGTAAGCTGGTTAAAATTCATCGCTCTTTCCACAGCCTTATTAGCGGGTAGAACTTATTCGAGGTCATCAATCAACAAGTTCTTCCATCACATAATAGAAATTGCGCTTGAAGTAACACTCACGCGCAACTCCCTGCATGATGGAATTACACCGCCAATAAAACATATCTCACTGTGCACACTGGTCATTAGAGATTTAGATTTCTCCGGAAAGTGTTATTCCTTGCATACGCAAGAGAGGCGACGGTGGAGAACTCAGCCACTCACTTGCTGTCAAACTGGAACTGATAGTTCCAAGGACACTCTCACATTAGACTTCAACTTTCCAGCCTTAAAAGCAATGATTGAAGCAATGAAGATATATGAAACAGGACACAGATTCCAATTCAGGATGCAGATTCCAGTTCAGCAATGGTGAGATGTGAAACAGAATACAGATGCGAAACGACGGGAAAACATCCAGCACAATGTCCAGCTGGAATATATGATGAGGCACATTCATAAATAATGGATCAGCTAGATCACCAATACAAGCAAAACATAGACTGAGCACTTTACATTTGTGTATGACAGATGTTAGAGAAACACAGAACGTCGTGGACAGGAAGTTCCTCGTCTGAGAATATATGTTGGTAGTCTCTTTACGAACCTTACTTACTCAGATCCGAGATAGAAGGTAACAAAAGAGAACCGCGATTCCTTGGGCTTACTGCGGACAAACTCCTATCATGGAATGAGCATTGTAAAAAATTCAAATGTAAAATCACTCTAGTCCATAACCAAATTTTAGAATCTACCACCAAACATCTAAATTTGATTGAGTGTATAAGGAAATGTTTGAGAATCATCGGACATACAGTAACAAAATATAAGGAATATACCGAGTATAATGCCTCAACATACACAATGTCGAGCTTGAAATACTACCATTGTCAAATAAGCTGCTCAGTAGGCATACCTTTTACAAAGCAGTAAACAGTCTCAATTCAGTTGCATCACAATTTTTAATGCCAAATTTTCCCTAAAGAATCAATGCATTTGTAGCGACAAACAATTATAACTTCAATAGAAGAGCCACGATGAAAAACATACTGAGAACTTTTATTTCTATTTAATGCGACATTTCCAGATTTCAAGATGACATACCACTTTTAAGATGACATAGCAATTTTAAGACATAATCATTGAAGACATTAGCGTTGATTTATTGACTTAAGACATAACCGTTGGAGACATAACCAAAAGACTTAACCGAGACAGCATGTCTCATCATCAGCTGCTAATGGAAAGGCTATTTAATAGAAAAACTGTTAACAGAAATACCAATCTTAAAATTATTATATCATCTTGAACTCTGGAAATGTTTCATTAAAGAGAAAGAAAAGAACTTACTGTGTATTTCGTCCTGGTTCTTCTATTGAAGTGTATAATCCAGCTGCTTTTTCCAAGAAGCATGACAAACAATTAATCTTTAACCTGAAAGGACTTTGAAATGAGCACTTTTTTGCAACGGAAGTACTCGTTTCCTCCATAGCAGATTCTCCCCTTTGATGCTGATCTTAAAATTTGAGATTGGCTTCTCTAGAAAGCTAGTGGATGCAGGTGCAATGTGTATATGAAATAGTTTTTGTAAGTACAGCTGCAGAGCCTCATACAAAACCATTCACCACCATCCACTATTAAGATTGCTTCATGGGCCCACTTCCCTCCACATGAATGTTAATGTATGCTTCCTTATTTTCCGTATTTTTAAAGTTATTCATTGCATTGTTGAAGCAGTACTTGAAATCAAACTCTCACACCAAAATTGCTATATTTCGTTCATCTTTCTAGATTCTGGTGACGATGATTCAGGTGAGTGCAGTCTTGTATTACTATTGCAGATATTCCAACTGTATCTAGAGCATTGGGACCCTTGCACATCAGCATCTTTTCTCTGACGGACACAGTATGGTGTAAGTAGAGAACTTGTGAATTCCAGAGCGTCTACCTAACATGTCTCTTTACACTTGCCAATAATCTTGATGCCTGATGACGGACTTATAATCGATTTACCCTGGATGCAAAATTAGTGTCCTTATCAGGGTTATCACACGAAGATAGACGCTTTATCACAATAGCAGAACATGGTATAAATCACAAAGACAATGGTCATTAAGAATTTCCCCTACCTTTCAAAACACCAAATTTGCCACTACATGATAATCGTCCGATAGTTATGCATTACTTAATGAGATTGAAGCACAGGTTTACATCTGATCCAAAATATAAGCAAAATTATGTTGATTTTATGGAACAGATGATTAGTCATGGTTATGCAAAGAAAATGCCAAATGGACAACAAGATAAAGGAAAAGCAGGTCATATTTGGAGAATTCCACATCCTGGAGTACGGCATCCAAAAAAGAATACTATTCGCTGTTTATTCTATTGTGAACATGAATATATGGGTGAATCACTGAATAAGCATCTCTTATAAGGACCTGATCTTACGAACAATTTGGTTGAAGCTCTTTGTCGATTCAGAAAAGAACCTGTCACTTTTACATGTGATATCGAGTTTATGTTCTACCAGGTGGAGGCAGCAGAAGATGACAGGGACTATTTACGTTTCCTGTGGTGGGAAAAGGAGACACTAGTAAACATCCAATAGAATATAGAATAACGGTGCAATTATTTGTTGCAGTATCAGCAACAGGTTATGCAAACTTTGCATTTAAGAAAATTGCTGAGGATGATGAAGATCAATTTTGTACAGCAGCTGCACAATTTGTTCGACGGGATTTTTACGTAGACGACTGTTTGAAAAGTTGTCAATCAGTCAAAGAAGCAAAGGATTTGATTGTATCAGTGAAATAAATGTGTAAGCGAGGAGGTTTTAGATTGCATAAGTTTATCAGTAACAGCAGAGAGGTCATTAGAGATATACCAGAAGACGACAGAGGTAAAGAATTGGAAGCCTTAAATTTGGATTTAGATTCTCTACCGATAGAAAGAAGATTAGGAGTAGACTGGCGTATGGAGTCTGATTCTTTTCAGTTTAGCATCCATCTTCAAGATAAGCTTGCACCAGGAGAGGAATTCTTTCAACTGTTAGCTCCATAATTGATCGTCTAGGCTTAGTGGCTCCTCTTCTGCTTGAAGGTAAAAGTATTCTTCAAGAATTGTATTGAGAGAAAGTGACTTGGGATGATCGAGTTCCAATAGATATAAAAACGCGATGGCAGAGATGGCGTCAAGATCTTTTAACGCCAATAACTCCAGAAGACCTATTTCTCCTCAGTAACCTATAACACAACAAAACCTTCGAAATTTGTCAACTATCACATCCATCGACTAGCAAAAAAATTACAGTGCTAAACACAAGACACTACTGACTTCATCAACAAACTACAGCAGCTTTTTCCTATGCATGAAAATGTACCTTTAGCTACAACAACTGTACTTCCTTACCTACAAACACACATAATAAGGATGGTCTCATAGCTTTATATGAAGCATTGACAGCCACCATTCAAGATACCCTCAATCTGAGCCTATAACTAGCCTGATAAATCATTTTGTTACTCGTAACAACTTTACTGTTAATCGTATGAATTACTTACAATTCATAAGGTGTGCACCATTGCTACTCCGTCGTTAACTACTATTCACATTGGTAGCTGTGAAGAAAAGGTCGTCCATCCACATATACTGCCAGACTCCTTAATTTAATATAGATTAATTCTAGGCACTTTCCTTGTTTGCACTTTTGCTACAAATAAGCTTTACTAAGTTTATAACTGATTTTAATACCGGACATGAATCGATCAAGTTCGACTATGATATCTCCAACACTCAAATTGCATTCCTTGATAAC
This sequence comes from Cassiopea andromeda, assembly GCA_018155075.1. NCBI lineage: Eukaryota > Metazoa > Cnidaria > Scyphozoa > Rhizostomeae > Cassiopeidae > Cassiopea > Cassiopea andromeda. The sequence continues at coordinate 17,709 of WIPJ01001348.1, forward strand.
GTTCTATGAACTGACAAGAACAGAAAAATTCTAACTAAACTACATAGCAGACCCACAGACTCAAGTAATTACTTAAACATCAGTTCTTCATATCCTACACATCTTAAGAAAACTAACTTACCACTCTCACAAGCCTTTATAATAAGATGCATACGCTCTGAAGAAACAGAACATCACAAAAATTGTGCTAAACTGAAGGACTATCTTATTAAAATGGGTTATAGTAAAGGCCTGATAACACATCAAATTTAAAATTCTACTATAAAATTAAGAAACGAAACATTAACATACACAACTACGAAGACCAATAAACGTCTTCCTCTAACTGCTAAATTCAACCCTACCCTCCCACAAATCGGTATTATACTTAATTGAAATTGGAATATGCTGCAACTAAAGGCTGGGTTAAAGATTGCATTCCAGAACAACCTATAACAGCATATATAGAAGAAGTAAAGTTTATGGAATATCATAGGAGGTAATGAGATAATAAACAGCAAAGTGAGAAACAGTGTACAACCTAATAAACATGAAACCATCACATTCTGCAAGCCATGTAACACTAAAGGATGCTTATGCTGCAATCAACTTAAATTTACTAACAAGTTCAAAAGTTTAGCAATTAACAGAAAATATAAAATATTCAATGAAGCTAGCTTTAAAAGTAAATTTGGTGTCTAGATACTTGAATGTAAGAAATGAAAATTATAATACATTGGAAAGTCCAAATGGCAATTCAACATACGCCGGAAAAATTGCCGCTCACTGTTTAATCAATTTTGCGGTTAAGTGGCTTGTCTTTTGTTTTGTTGTGAATCGTTTGTGTTCATTGTTCTATTTGTATGAGTACCTTAGGCTCAGGTTATATGTCGCGCTTCTCATGTGCCGAACCTAATACGATTAAGTTCGACGATAGCTCGACTGTAGCGCGACGTCAAGTTATACGTCGAACTTAATAATCCCAATATTGTAAGTGCCTCCTTGTAACCAGGCAACAGTAGATAACTGGATTTGGCGCTCAAACTGTTTCATGATGGCTGCATCACATAAGTTGAAGAAGTTGATTTTGAAATAGACTATCCTTGCCAATCGAAGACGTCGAAAGCTAATTGAGAAGGGAATAGCATGCGCCTCATTGCAGCATCATTTAATGATAAAAGCCTGTATACTTTCAGGGCTTCTGTTGTTTTCCCAAAACAATTCTAGAGCTACTGCTTTTCGCTTGTGCAGAAGGCTTAAATGACATTATGGATGGTGGGAACTAGCATGGCACACGTACGATGAAGAACGATTTAAAAGAACGTTTAGAGTATGTAGGAAAACTTTTATGTTGATACTTGATGGAATTCGCTGTAAAATTGAAAATCAGACAATGTGTGAAGAACCAATTTCACCAGAATTCCGTTTAGGTTTGTGCCTATACAGACTGGGAAGAGGTGATTACTTCTACACGATTTCGGAACTTAGTGGTCTTGCTCCGTGCACAGTTTCTACAATTTTGAATGAAGTAACTGCAGCTATTGTCTCATGCTTATGGAAAAAATGCGTTGCTTCTCATTTGCCAGCAACAGATGATGCCTTTGAAAAGAAAATGTTAGACCTAGAGGAACACTGGCAATTTCCATTCAGCTGGTGTGCAGTAGATGGCTGCCACATTCCCATTAAATGGCCCTCTGGTGGACAAGAAGCCTGGAGAGAGTATCACAATTTCAAAAACTTTTACTCTATTGTCCTAATGTCAATGGTTGATGCAAAGTATAGATTTGTATGGGGCAGCTGTGGATATCCTGGAAACTCTCATGATTCCATCATTTTCCAATCAACAGCTTTATGGTCATCAATAAAAGATAGAAAATTTCTCCCAAAATGTACTCAAAAAGAGGAAGGGGTGAACATCCCACCCCTAATACTTGGTGACTAAGCATTTCCTTTAGAGACATACCTTATGAAGCCATACACGAATATCATTTTAAGTAAAGAACAAAGATACTTTAATTACAGACTAAGCCGTGCTAGAATGGTAGTGGAGGGTGCTTATGGGCAGCTAAAAGGGCGGTGGCGTCTACTTCTAAGAAAGTCAGAGGGAAACCTCTACCAGACCAAAATGGCTACACTTGCTTGTATGGTATTGCACAACTTTTGCCTTGAAAATAATGATGAGCTGTCAGAAATCTTTGACTTAACTATGGATCCAGCAACACACCAGAAGAGGGACAGAGAAACAATACGTGACCTTTTACTTATGAAAACTAGTAAAAAGATCATTGGTCCAGAAAAAAATGAAGCAGATAAAGCGAGGCAAAAAATCACAAAAAAGCTGTATAAGGAATGCAAGAACACTTGCAAATGAACAGAAACACTTGCTGAAAATAGCATTGGGATGGACCTTAGTTGACAGTTAATTTTGAGTGCTTTAGGATTTGTTTACTTGTTTTGCTTGTGTTCCAAAAGCACAACTAAAAGTCATAGTATGATGTGCTATTAACATTTTCGTTTTGTGTTTGATTTACAATATTGTAGCGCATATCTTGTGGTGGGTGATGATAAAGTTGTTGTTGCTGGGGCTGTGCTTGTGAATGGTTATGATAGAATTGTTGTTGCTGCTGGGGCTTTGCTTCTGATTGCAGTAAAAGTTGAATCAGCTTCATTTCATGCTCTCTAGATTTCTCAGCTTCCTCTTTGGCAAAGTTTAAAAATTCACTCATTGGATTTCTGTCAACAATACTTTTTATCATAACTCTCCGTTCATCAAATTGGCTTTCTTTTTTGGTTTTCCTCCTCTTTGCTTGCACTGGCACAAAGAACTCTTGTGAATCAGAAGTTGTTCTAGTAGGAGAGCAAGCACGAGGTGAGGTGTGGTGAGAAGCAAAGGGCAAATGGCTTGATCTGGTTGACAAGAGTCTCTTGTTTTCACAAGAGCAAATAATTGATTAAACCACTTTCCGTACCCACGCTGTTCCTGAAACCGTGTTATGTCACTTGCAGACTTCATGAGCATGGCTGCTGTTTTGCACTCAGACACTCCTTTCTTGAATTTTTTGCGAATTTTCATGCAAGAAAACTCAACAGCTTCATTTCTCTCATTGGCGCAGGCTTTCATTTTATCCAGAATGCTTTCATAAATTTCAGAATTTTTCTGATTTCTGTTGTTTGTAAATATGAGTTTCTTTTTTAAATACTTATCTCCAGTTATGATGTCTATCATATCATTCAACAAACGCTCTGGCCACTGTGACTTTCTACCTGCTCTCTTCCTCGCCATTTTCTTTCTTGACATTCCCTTTCCTATTCTGCTACTGGCAGCTGTTAAGTTCTCCTCATCATCAGTTTCACCCTCACTATTCTCATTTTCTACAGCCTGTGCCCTAAAAATGAATAAAATTCTGCTATGGATTACAAAAAAATGAATAGGAATAATGTGTATGAATAACTTATAAACAGTTTCAAAGACATGTAATTGCTAGGAGTAGTGATTTCTAAAAATTTTAGCAAGTGGGGCTCTAGTAGCAACCATGCCCATGTTTTTAAAGCTCAGATATGATACTCTAATTTAATAATGATATATTATAAGCAACAATTAGAAATGTCTCAATAACCACGTAGCAATGCAAAATTGATCACAGTAGTAGAAAATACTTTGGAAGCAAGGTCAATAGACTTTGAAAAGCAAGGCCAATGCAAGAATTTTTAGGGGAGGCTAAGCCCCCCAAAGTGATGAAAAACTTTTGCAGGGGAGGCTAGTAAGCAGGGGTTTAGCTAGCAAGGAGTTTAGGGCTGTCACACCCCCAATCTTCAGTGATCTAGTTGGTAAATATAGATTTAATGACATTCATCGGCACATAACAATATGTTTTGCTATGGCGTAGCCAAAGAAGTGCTGAAAATGCTTATTCCAGCATAAATGTAACCCATAACAATAAGGAGTCCTTGCTAAGAAACACTTCAGTCAGTAATTTCTGAATTCTGTTGGTCAATTTACATAATGCTGTAAAGTGACCGACAGAATTCAGAATTTAAGGACAGAAGTTTTATTGCTTTACAACCCTCCCCCAGAAAAGGTGTCAAACAACGGCACTGACTGTGATGGTATGTAGAATAAAAGAAATTTATCTTGGGCTTCCTACCGTTCTGCCTTCAGAATCAGTTTGTCTTTCAAATTGATGTTCTTGGCCTTCACTCCATTCCTTCGTAGATAGCAAACAGCTATCACAATAACCAACAGAGCTACCAGATGCCCAGCCAGTAGCTTCTTCATCCATCTCTGTGCTACAGCATATATTGCATACAGGAACTTTGCAAAGTATACAACTATACTTTGTATTTTTGTCACACATATGACAGGTTGCCATAATAGCTTTTAATTCCTCCTCCTTAAAATCACTCGTATACACTAAATAATGGCGCCAATTTTGATGCCTTGCCATGTGCCCTGCGAGTTCCGCCTCGTTTTAAAACGACATACATTAACTACAATGTATTGTATAATTATGCGTTTAATTCGGCACATGAAAAGCGCGACGTCTAACCTAATGGCCGTGATTCTGTCGGGAGTTCGGCAAAGTCAGTGGAGCCAAATTCAATCTGCCGTGCCAAATCGATTTCGTCGAACTCAATCAAGTTATACGTCGCTCTTGTCATGTACTTAATTCAACAATTTGGTTCGGCACATGAGAAGCCTGACATATAACCTGAGCCTTAGACTTTGCTATAATGTAGGCAAGTTTCTTGCTTGCCCTCGTGACCAGCCGCTACAAAGGTTTTAGGCATGCTTGGCTTGCAGTTGTTTATGAGGGAGCTTGAAACCATGAAGTTGAAAGCTTAGAAGCTCCACGTTTGTTAAGAAGGACGCCTTGGCATCGTGTTCATCTGTGTTAACGCCTATCATTTTATATATTATTATGCCTACAAGAAGTGTGGCTGTTAGCTTCACTTTAACTTAGAACTACGAACAAAGAACTGTTTATTGCTTTGTTCTGCTGTGTTTACTGTCGTTGCTTATTAGTTCTTACCCCATGTAACAGAAGTTGCTGTGAAGCTGCACTCACGCAAAAAACAACTTATAAATGGAAAATATATTGCCTTTTGAAAAACATTTCCTACTTCTAAGTCACATGTTTGAGCATGCCGCTATGTATACACTAACTACGACCCCAAACCTATGTGGTCTGTATTGCATTGATACTGATCCTCATTTTACACTTCTGAACTGACTTTTCATTCTTTTCGCAGAGTACCCTAGTCCTCGTCTCTCTGGTGAGTAACGTCAAAAGTCGTTGATTATTAATTCTCAACCTCTGTAACAGAAGTTGCTGTGAAGCCACACTCACACATAAAAAACTTATAGATTGAAAAGTTATTGCCTTCAATATCAATATCAACATTGAATTGAATATAATGTAATATAAATTGAAAAGTTATTGCCTTCAATATCAATATCAACATTGAATTGAATATAATGTAATATAAATTGAAAAGTTATTGCCTTCAATATCAATATCAACATTGAATTGAATATAATGTAATATAAATTGAAAAGTTATTGCCTTCAA